>OZ005742.1:249890398-250328678 GCA_963930735.1 Dioctria linearis
AATAACTATTCCTATCTTATCCTATCCTAAAAATATTTATGTACCTACAGAATAAAGTATAGAGTTCGCCACGAACTTTTGTTTAAGTGTAAATTATCCCCCAAGTCTTACCGGTGCCGCCGTTCAATCAAATTTTAATCAAATTTTTTGCTCGTTTTCATCAATTCTTCAGGTACTAATGAAGCATTGAAGCAACGAAATTTACATTCAATAGAAGAGTCGAGCTAAGAAGAATGACAGGTTTATTTTTGAGCTTCCAAAATAGACCTTCAGAACGAATAGACACACGACGATCTTTAGACTTCATATTCAGATCAGGTGGTCTTGCAAAATTGTGTTGAATTTTTTTTTTTCAATATATTTTTCATCTCTATAAAATTCTACCGCACCTTTTACCTTGACTATTAAAACTTTGCACACCGGACCGGAAACTCTTTTAAGTATTTTTTTTTGCATTTTTTATTTATTTATTCTTTTTTATTTTTTGTACTACAGTGATTTAGAAGAGGATAGAAAATTACATAAGAGTACTTTGCACCGTACCTACCCAACTCATACTATATGTATGTTAATTATTATTATTGTTGCGAAATTTCGCACGAATTCTTATGAATTTTCCGTTTCTCTTAATCTCTCAACCGTGGAAAATTAAATCTTGTCACGTGCACTACATATAGTTTTTCACTGTTGTGTGTCCGTGCGTGCAAACTTTTCGTAGAGAGGACAATTTTTGTTGTTTTTTGTTTTTCTACTAGAAAGTCTTCAGCAGTGGAATAAATCGGTTGCATTGCATTGCATTGTATTGCAATGACATATTATAGCTACATACACACATATGTATAGTAGAGGATATAACGGCATTATATAAAGACCGGAAATGTCACCATATTTAATTTAAAATGAAGGAAAAAAAAACTAATGTTGCACATTCCTTGAAAGTTTTTCTATCCGCCCCCATCGCAGCACAAGCAAACTGCCCCAAGTTAATTTTCCTTGAAATAAACTTTTCTCGTTAATTAAGTTTTCTAGGGATTCTCTCTCCTCGGAAAGTTTTTTTTTTTACATTCAAATTAGCAATGGAAAAGGCGTCGTCGTCGTCGTAAATCCATTTTATTGCAATTAATCAAAATATGACGTTGCGGTTATTGCATAAACTGCTCGTTGTCATTATTTTAGCGGGTACTCTTTAAATGAAGGTGTATTCTTGGAAAAGAAGCTTTAGAAAATTTCAAAATCCAATTTAACCCGGTGACAAAATTGTCAAAGGTAAATAAAATAGTTAAAAAATATTTGTCCGACAGAAAAACTGTGTTTTCTAATTTTTGAGTTCATAGTGAGATTTTTGTATGCAGATTTTAGCTTCCTCTAACCCTGTGGACAGTGGCGGATTTACCAGCAGCCTGATTAGGCTGGAGCCTAGAGCGGCAGATTTTTGGGGCGGCAAATTCGAGACGAGATAAGAAGGGCGAAATACTTTTCTTTAATCATCATGTGGACCAGCTCACCTTCGTGATTCGATATGTTTTAGAAACAGGAGAACCCTGTAAAAGATTCCTCAAGTTTTTGCCCTCAGTCGGACATAAAGCTGAAGAAATGTTTGCTGCCTTACTTCGGAACTAAAAACCTTGGGTTTGAATATTGAAGACTGCCGTGGACAATCGTAAGACAATGCCGCAAATATGTCTGCCATATATAATGGCTTACAGGCTAAAATTCAAAGTCAAGCAGCGTTTGCTTTTTTCGTTCCTTGCTCTGTCCACTCTTTAAATTTAGTGGCAACAGCGACTGCTGAATCTTGCACAGAAGCTTGTCGATTGATTCTTCATGTTGCTCCAAGAAATCAATACGTTTTTTTTTTCAAGTTCGACACAACGCTGGAAGATATTGATGACTGAAGTCGGAGAACGGAAAACAGTCAAGAGAGTAAACCTCACACTTTGGTCGGCTCGAGAGGATACTTGTAGAAGTTTGAGAGATTCGTGGCACGAAGTCCTTAAAGCTTTGGAAACAATCAGGAATGATTGCACCGAAAAGCCTGTCACACGAAACGAAGCAACGGGAATTTTTTCAAAAATTAAAAAAAAAACTAGAAACGAAGTAAATGGTTGTTGTGTGGAATGTTTTTTTTTTTTTTGAAAGAATAAACAAAGTGAATGTTCAAATCCAGGCTTCTACACTAGATTATATCACTGTAGCCGAACTTTATGAATCTCTTCGCAAGTTTTTCGTAGATCAACGAGAAAACTTCAAGTATTTCGAAGAAATGGCAATAGAATTAAGTGCGTCGAAGCAGTACACAAAAGACCTGGGAAAAAGACAAACCGAAAAGAAAAAAATTTACTGATGAAACACCCGTTGAAAAAATGAGTATGACCACGAGTGATACTTTCAGGGTCAATACATTTCTCATCATCATTGATAGACTCGTATCCGAATTAGAAATAAAATAATTAAAAAAAGGAGTTTTCAAACAAAACTGATGCCAAGCCGCATGAAAAAGTAGAAAATAAACTTTTCTTCACACACAGAGGTGGACTCAGATTTTTTGATTGGGACATTTCTCTTGAATATTCTTTCTCTTCATGAATCAAATCACTTATTACCTCTGATTGGTCATACTGAAATATATCGGTGATTGTCAGCGAATAAAATCTGAGTCCACCACTGTGTGTGAAGAAAAGTTTATTTTCTACTTTTTCATGCGGCTTGGCCTCAGTTTTGTTTGAAAACTCTTTTTTTTAATTATTTCATTTTCTGCCTTTTTCACGTTAACTAAATTGTTATTACGTGCTGCATGGAGATATTTTAAAACAATTTTATGACGGCTGAAAAGACACTGATTTACCAGTTTTTCAAAAAATTTATTCGAGTAAAAATTATTTTGAAGTACTGCAACGGTTTTCTGAAATTCAAATTATGTTTTAAACAGCGCTTTTTAGCTGTATTCCAACTTGATCCCATACAACATGAATTTTCCCGATTTTCCATGTTTTCCACAGACTTTTCCTATTACTATGAATTTTTTTTAAAAATTTACATGAAATTTCCTCAATTTTTCATGCAAGTTTTCATGATTGTTGAAGAGAAAGTATTGATGCCAGAAGGACGGAAAAAAATGATTCCGCATAGCTCATAAAACTTTTTTGTCGGAAAATTCCAGAAATGTTCGGAAAATTATCCAGAAAAATTGGAAAATTCTGCATTTTGCCTGAAACAGATTTATCACTAATCATATCGATGAAAATTTGTCCGATGATTTTCCCGCTTTTCCGGGTTTTCCGCGGAGTTTTCCACAAAAGCAACTTTATGCAACTGATTTCGCTCTACAACTTTGTCTTAGGTTGCAAAACTTTCAAACGCTTCCTTGGTCGGAAAAACTCCGGAAAAGCGTTTTAAATGAATTTTCCTCGATTTTTTCTGCAAGTTTTCACCATTTTCGGAGAGAAAGTAATGATGCCAGTTGATAGGGAACTTGATCCTGAATAATTTAGAAAACTTTTTTACCGGAAAATTTTCCGGAAAAGTCGGAAAATTCCGGAAAAAAATTTCGGAAAAATCGGAAAACTCTGCATTTTTCCTGAAATGGATTTATCACTAATCAAATTTGTACCAAATTTTCAAATGATTTTTCCGATTTTCCGGGTTTTCCATGGAAATTTCGTGTTCAAATTTTGATAGATTTAATTGTCACGCGACATGAACCTGTGTGCCACAGCTCGCTGTGATGACGTAAAGTGGGTCTACGAGAGTGTCGAAAATAGTAAAAAAGAAATATATAAATAAATAGACAGACAAATTCGTGTACGAGTTAAAGGGAATGGCTGGCCTCAAAAAAGAAGAAAGCCTACGACAATTTCAATGAAAAATTTTCATTTCTGATCAAAATGAGCGAATTGTCATCATCAACCCTTACGAAAAAGGCTTTGTCCTTAGAAAAAATGTATCCTAATGATATAGAGATTGAGAGTTAATTCAAGAATGCATACATTTTCAAATCCACATATCTTCACAAATCTTTTTGGTAAAACCAGATTCTACATCATTAGAGAGTCTATCTTCGTTCCTGCGAAAACAGAGTTTGCAGAACGTTTATCCGAACTTGGACATAGCCCTTCGTGTGGCATTATGTACACCAGCGACAAATTGTTCGGGGGTGTGAGAAGCTTTTCTTGTCTAAAAAGGGTAAAAAATTATCTGAGATCGACCTTGAGTCAAGAAAAATTAAACGCTATATATCATCGATGATTTTGCCAAAAAAAAAATCTCGCAAAAAGGTATTGTAACGAACTTTTATAACTTGACTGAGTTGATTATTTTTAATTGTTTGTAAGCGCAATAAAGATTTTTTTTCACTTTTACCGAATGTACAATATTTTGTGTAAGTAGCATACATTACCCCGCCTTTATTAATCGTACATAATTGAGCTTTAATTAACTCAAAAATAAACCCAAAAATTATTTTACGTGCAATTTCAACGAAATTTTTCGATTGTAAAAATAATCTAGGACATGACAATATTGTAGAGGCAAGGGCGGCAAAAACTTTACAAACTATACCTTGAAAATTTGTAAATCCGCCTCTGGCTGTGGATTTCAAAAGATTTTCTAAACGATCACTTTATGTGAAGACCTTTTAATGATATTCCAGCAATCGCATTACAACTTACGGTAAAAGTAGTGCAATTTGTTTGTTTTTTACTCCTTTTATATCTGTCAACTTTACTTTATTGCTACGTGAGATAACATGTCATTCGTCATTTAATCGCAATGCAATTTCAAAAGTATATACGAGTACCTACCTACCTAATTGCCAGGTTGTTGGATTCAACTGTAAGAGAGTTGCTGCATCCAGATAGATCTTCACTAATGGCGAAATAGGAGGTTCCGGTCGAATAAAAATAAACAAACCACCACCGATCTTATATTATATTAATTATAGTAGTTATAGGAGAATACGGTATACCGGTGAAGACATATCCAGGGCACCTCTAGTGACCAATTCAATGATGAATGAATGAAATCTCAAGACTTTATAGTTTCCTCATTTTGAAATGAAGATTTGAGAGAAATTTCTACAATTTGTACATACTTTACTGAGACGGAAGTAACATTATTTCTCGGAGGTTTGGTTACTAATTCTTACTTCATTAAATTCGAATGGTCAGTGACAACACGTTTGTTTGGTAAATGGAAACGTATGAAGGCATACATTGGAGGTTTCTACTATATTTATAAGATTTTTTCTGTTTTATTGTGAATGCCGAAAGTTAATAATTGTTTAGAGATCTAATAAAGGACTTTTTTTATTTAAAATTGTTAAAGAGAAGTCCTTGTAGCATTTCCCAATACAGGGATTTTTGTTTATTCTCCCAGTTATTTAGGGCAGCTCTGAGGTAACACTTTGAAGTGCCACTAAATAGCTCTGGTCCGACAAACTGACAAACTCTTTTGGCTAGGCCATCAGCAATTTCATTGCCCTTGTAGCCCTCATGTCCAGGTACCGAAATGAGGATAACTTTGTTCTCCTTGATAAATTTTTGATGGTTTGTAAACATTCCCAGACTATCATTGATTTGACAGTGTAGGACTTTAAGGCATTGAGGGCAACTTGACTGTCCCGAGAGGATATTAATGGTTCAGCCATTAATGCGGTTCTTTTAATGCAGGTATTGGCGTATTCTTCTATTGCCAATACCTCGGCTTGGAATACGGTAGGGGTAGGGCCTACAGCCTTTGATATATGGCATTTGGGGCCGTATACACCCCACTATTCGTTTTTGAACCGTCTGTATACCACACCATTGTTGGATGGACGGTTTAGTGGAATGCCATTGTTATCGGTCTCCAAGAACCACTTGGAATAGTCTTACAAAATCCACCCTGGGTGGTGTGATTATATCAGATATTGTCGTCATTTGCTCGAAGCATATCTGTTTTAAGATACTTAAACGACCAACCAGATCCCCTGGATTTAACTGTTTCTCCTTTTGTACTTTAATAGCACTAGAGATCGCTTCCTTTTTCACCTGCAAATGTAGCGGTGGAAGGTTTAATAAGGCTTCCATGGCTGCTGTAAGACAGATTCTCATGGCACCAGTTATTCCTAGACAGGAAAGCCGCTGGGTTTTTTTAATCAGAGCCTCAGCCGTCTTTTGATTAGTTTTTGACCACCATGCGAGGGCTGCATAGGTGATCATGGGTCTAACATCCATGTACAGTACATCATTTTTGGTTTCAGACCCCATGTTCTTTCTGCCAATGAAGCGACGACACGTGTAGAGAGATCGCACCGCTCTATCCGACACTCTGGACAGATGCGAATTCCAGGTAAGTTTCTTATCTAGAGTTACCCCCAGATATTTGACTTCGTCTGAAAATATCAATTCCGTGTTATCAAGAAAAGGAGCCGTTAGTGAAAGCTTCGATCTTCTTGTGAACGGAACGATAACCGTTTTGTTGGGATTTGTGGTAAGGCCTTTGTTTAAACACCACGTGCGGACTTTGGAGAAGGCTATTTGCATGAGGTCGGATATGACTTGATCATGCTTGCCCCGTATTATGACTACTAGGTCATCCGCGTAGCCTTGAACATTAAAATCCGAACTGGTCAACTTCTCTAGCAGATCATCAATCACGATCGACCATAAGAGTGGAGGGAGAACTCCTCCTTGCGGTGATCGTGACTGAGCAGTTCTCTAGAGTTGTGGTTATCCTCCTGCTTCTAAGCATGGAGTCTATCCAGTTTACCGTGGAGGGCTCAAAGCCTTTATCCTCGGCAGCTGATTTAATTGCATCGAAGGAGGTATTATCGAAGGCTCCTTAGACTATGTCCGCAAATGCACATAAGGCCACCTCTTTAGCTTCAAGCGCTTTTCGAGGTCTTTGACTAATGTGTGGTGAATGGCAGTCTCGGTAGACTTGCCAGCTTGATAAGCGAACTGGTTAGAATGAAGTGGTGATTTAATCATAATTTCACATCGAATGTGTAGGTTTTGGATTTTTTCCATGGAAGAATGAGGAGAAGCCGATGGGTCGGAACGATTTGGCTAGAGAACTAGCTCTTTTCCTGCTTTGGGTATAAATAACACCCTGACGTCTCTCCAAGATTGGGGAACGTACACTAGAGCGTAACTGGCTCGAAAAAATTTTTGTAGTGGAAAGAGTATTTCTTCAACATCTTGTTGTAGTAAGGCGGGGAAGATGCCGACTCCTCCAGCAGATTTAAAGGGCTTAAATGTGACAATGGCCCATCTAACCTTGTTAGAAGTCAAGATTCTACCCGCAAGGCTTTTGCTCCTGTTAGAGACCCTGTGCTTGTCCACCTTAATCGGGTCTGAAGCTACTATTCCTTGATCGGGAATGAGAGAGTCGGGAAAGTGAGTTTCTAATAATAACCTGACTGTTTCCTCCCAACTCTCGGTGTAGTTCCCATCTTCTTTTTGAAGTGAGCCTATGCCATTCGTGTGATCTTTCGAAAGTACCTTTTGGAGCCTGGTACCTACGGGCAATTGATCTATGCCATCGCAGATGGTCCGCCAGATTCTTATTTTGGATCTCTTTAACTCCGTATTATATTCCGTTAGAGCCTTTTTATATTCCCCCCAGATGCCAGAGAGTTGAGCTCAGTTGAATAGTTTCCTGACTTCTTTTCTATACTATATAGTATGAAGAGAGTAAATGCTGAACATTTCAACCAAATATCTGCGATCTATCCGAGAAAACAAAAATGGTGGATGGTGGATATTTCCACATTAGCACAAGTTCAGTAATAAATGTTCCAAAGAAACAAAATTTACAGCTCGGCCGAAGTTAAATTGAAATTTGTTTTGGTGAGCGCCGATTTTTGTATGGGTAATTCAGATAATGATTATGCTCCTTTCGATTCGATATTTCGAAAAAGAAGCATCAATGAAACTTAAATCTGATTTACTTGGCATTAAGAATATTCCAGTGAAATATTTGAAAATTATCTTTCATGAAAGTGTGCATTTCATGAAACTACCTAGCTACTTTTTTATGTTATGCATAGAAAGATAACAATGTGATTTCTATACTCAAAACGATTGTTCATATGGACTTAACAGAATTTTCTTGCCGAAGTTTCTTGATATTACATACCTCGAGCAAGTGAAACGGCTATTTATGCAAGTGCCAGAAATTTTTTTTTTGTTCAAAGTGCATATACTACATTGCTATAGAGGTGTAACACCAGATTTCAATAAATCTTGGTTTTCTGGCTCTACTTCATAGTATTTGACATGGGATATTGGGCAGTGTCAAGTATAAGATCTCATTGTGTGTTCTATAACTTTTGTATATCTTTCTTACTAAAAAAAATCCATTTTAGACTATTCTCTTTTTGTTTTTTGCAAATTGTGATGTCCCCCAGAGCTCTATCTTAGGCCCTTTACTGTTTACACTTTATATTAATGACTTTATCCGGAATATACTTCATCACGTGCATATGTATGTATATTAAAAATACATTTAAAATTCCCAATTGTTTTTATGGAGGAAGAATTGTGTGACTAGGACAATTTAGAACGGTCGATGGTCTAACACAGCATTACCCTAAAAAAAAACCGTTCTTTAAGACGCATATATATGTAGAATTCTGACGATTTTTCTTCAGCTTTTCACCGCGATTCTCCGTTGCTTTATATGTTTGAGCTTCTAAAAACTTTATTGTTACTATTAATTTTAGCAATTATTAGGTGATCGCAACACAACGAATCCACCTCATAGATATCTAATCATTGCAACTAAAATGATCTTTTTGAGATATTAGCCTCTATCTAAAGTGTCCATTCGAAATTTATTTCGATCTTTGATAAAATCGATATTGTTCCTGGAAGCCACCTATTTTACATGTTCTGGCGACAAAACAATGCATTCTTAGATGTTTTAGCCTTATGCCGCCAAGCGAGCTTTACAGTCACCGACGACGACATGTTATCCATACAAAAGCGGCAGCTGTGATTATCGACTTTGTGAATCTTTTCAAGATTAGATCTTAGTTGCTAGCTTGCTAAGGCATGAGAAGTATTTTTCCGTGACTATTATGACGAACACGTCATAGATATTTTATCATTTTTCAACCAACACTATTTGAATTATATTAATTGTTATTTATTTTTAAAAGTTTTCTACATATCGATCGCACAAAATTAATCAGTTATCGAAATTTAAATTTAAATCTAAATATTTCATTTAACTCCAAAATATCTAGTAAACTTTATATTATATTATATTATTATTATTCTGGTAAAGTACACAAGATTTTTCCAATCTCTTTAGCACAAAAACTTTGGCACTAAATGTACATTTTATAAAAGTATCTGAAAATATCGAAAAAATAAAATTTAAAAATTTAAAATAAAGCCCTACTGAAATAAAGCAAAAATTGGAAATAAATATAAAAAATAACAGAAAAAGTATAAGTACTGCTAAAAGAAAAAAAAACAGAGGCAGAAAAAAGTATAAATTAAAAAGGAAAATTAAGAAATTATTGCACTTTATGTGCGGGAAAGGTATAGTTCTACCCGCGCGCCTGACTGATGCTAAACGGCTGGACAGGTAGTTCTACCTTTTTTAGCAGACTCTACTTTAAAGGCGGGAAAGGTAGAACTATCTGATTTTTGTATACGAATGTTGTATACCAATCTCTTGGTAAAGGTCCAAACTACATCTACATGTATAAAAAAATCCCCAAAATACGTCCACTATACCCTTTTGTCTTCGTGCCCATTATGTAGTAAATAATAAGCAAAAAAGCTAGAATTGATCTAACAGACCAATTCTTATGATGAAACCATCCAGTACAATAATAAACGTCTAGGACTAATCGTTTTCACAGTAGGTATACGTAGAAAAACCTAAATTTTTATATGGTACCAAGAAGGGGTTGCCCGATGTAGCCCATTTTTGAAATTATAATTTACTATTACTATTATTATTACACCGTGTACAAATTTCAACTCTCCTAACATTGACGCGTTCTCAAGCAGTGTCGAAATATACAGGGTGTTTTCATAATTGGTGCATCTAGCACAAGGGTTTGATAGATGAGGGTGGAGACAAGCAAAAAATTATAAAGTAAAGGGGGGGGGGGGGGGGGGGGGTTAAGACGTGTCTATCGGTGGTGAGGGAGGTTTAAGATTTTTAGTACTTCTTCCACTTTACACCCTGTAACTTTCTTGATATACACCAATATACACCAATAAATGTCCTCCTGTCACCTTCTATCGGAAGTTGTAGGACGCCAAGGAAAAAAGATCCTAATTTTTTCAAATCCTAACGATTTTCCCGCCAAAAATGCATGATATACAGGGTGTTGCAAATGCATATAATTACATACGCTAAACTTAGGAAGCTGGGACCAAACTAAGAAAAAAATCCTTATAAAGTTTCGCCCGACATTGCGTTGTTTCCGAGTTATGCTGGCAACAATGTTTTGTATACCGGAAAGTGTAGACTTTTGAATTTTAATGCATATCTCAGGAAGGAAATGGCGTAGAAAACTGAAATAAATTTTGTTTAACTTACAATATCTTTCACTTTAAGAAAACATATTGCCCATTCATTAGTATCGATACTTTCGAAATAAAAAAATTTCAAAGTGGGATTTGTGTCTTTTGTTTTACAAATTTCTTACTTTGGGAGCAATTTACTCAAAATTTCTAATAAATTTTTTTTTTTAATTATTTGGTAGCTTATACGATTCACTTTCCAATTATATGTAACTCAATGATGTATCTAGAGAGTTTCATCAAATAATATTCAATAATCTTTCAAGCTGGATTCATACCACCAAAAATTATTCATTTTAGGGTTTATTTGAGTGGCTTTTATTACGGTCACTTGGTGACATAAAATAAGTTTTCTGATGAGTCGTGCTCATTAGCCTATTCAGAGTATACGAAAATTTCGCTACGCATCGCCTATGGTGGGGGTGGGGGAAAAACACCCCTCGGAAACGGACTTTAGGACTATACTGTGGTAAGTGAGAATTCCAAATTTCATTAAAAAATAGCAAACTGTTTGGAAGATAGAACGTTTTTTCTAAAGTTTGTTTTTTTATCAAATTCCGATGGTTTTCGCCCGCAACACGTACTAGTGACGTGGGACGCGGCACCCCGCACATAAAGTGTTACAATACGCGAAATAAAATGAACTATTAAACATAATTGAAAATTTTTAATATTATAAGAAATGATAAAAATTTTGAGAAATCTGAAAGTGAGCTACGCCGTGAGACAAGAGACCAAGAGAAATATTGTGAAAAGGGGAATATTAATTAAAAGCATGGACCCTTTAACTTTAACTTTAACTTTATTTATCATTTTTGTAGAAAAGATTTTAAGATCTTATAGTAGTACATACATTCAGGCTAACAATGTCGGAATATTTAACTAACTCTAATAATGCATAAAGAAATAAGCAATGCAAATTGTAAGGAAAGAGATACAAGAAGTAGTATACATTAAATATATATATAAAAATACAGTGAGAAAAAAAAAGAAGAACAAATGAATATTGCTTACTGAAAAATCTAAATCTAAAATAAAAATTATAGACTGAAAAAGCTAAATTAAAGAAAAACCGAGACGTAGAGTAACAAAGCAATAACCGCGCGCCACTTTATACTATCAAGAAAAATATAGAATTCAAGGTAAGCGGATCGAAGTCAAAATCCTGCCAAATATATCAGCGGAACTAGCTCTTTGAACGCTATAGTGGGTAGACTATTCCATTTGCGTATAACCTGCACAAAGAAAGATCGCTCGCCAATTTGAGTTCGAAAGTTAGGCAATAAAAGGTTGCGGTGTCGTGATGAACCTAGGAACTGAATACGATCATATAGATATTCAGGCTCCTTAGAATATATCAAATTATATAAAAAAATTTTATCTTCTTTCCATAAGATACACATCCAGTGTACAACCTAGGTATGAGTTAGTGTAAGGTGACACATGAGATGTTCTGGGTAAGCCGTGAACAAATCGAACAGTGTCATTAATAGCTACTGTTAGCTTGCGCTGACATTGTGAATCGAGTTTCGGAAAAATTAAACTTCCAAAACTGAAATGTGGTAATATAAGAGCTTTTGAGAGTACCATGCGCATTTGACGGGACAAAATGTTGGCAGAAAATCTCAACATTCTCAGACAGGAATAAATTTTTCTAATCGTATTAGAGACATGATTACAGCAAGTGAGGGAGCTATTTAACTCAACGCCAAGATTCTTAACAGAATTGACATAAGGTACGATGGTGTTGTTTACCTTGATTGGAGATAAGTCTGAAACGTCGTAGCTTCTTCGATATACTGGCATACAAGTGGTCTTCTTAGGGTTGAGTATAAGCTGATTACGTTTGGCCCATTCACCAATTCTAACCAAGTCGTCATTTAACCGCTCAACACAGTCCTCAATTAGCCCAATTGGCCTATCTAAATACAGCATACAGATGAACTGATGCATCAAGAAATTCCCTGGGTAGTTCATTAATGTAAAGCGAAAATAGAAGTGGTCCGAGAACGGAACCTTGAGGCACGCCACAGCTGAGAGTTAGGGATGATGAAAGAATGTCACAAACTTTGACAGACTGGGTTCTGGAGAATAGGAAATTTTTTATCAATTTGATAGCTGTGATTGAGAAATTGAAGTGTTGGCGCAGTTTGAAGAGGAGCAGGTCATGATTGATGGAATCAAATGCCTTACTAAAGTCAAGGAGAACTAATATGGCCATATGATCTTTGTCTAGTGCCTCAGAAATATCAGATACTACTTTGAGTAACGCAGATTCCGGACTGCCAGCAGATTACCAAATTTCTTTGGTTAACATATGTGGTAATTTGATCATTCATTAATTTTTCGAGATCCTTGCTGAAAAAACAAAGTAGATTGATCGGGCGAAAATCTTTGAATTCAGTACACTTGCGGGACTTGGGAATCGGTAGGATAACAGCACTTTTCCAGAGCACTGGAAATTGCGATGTAGTTAAACATGCATTAAACACATGTGTCAAGGCTTGTAGAATAAACGGCAGAATAATTTTGACAAATTTTGGTGGGATATTATCAGAACCTGTAGCAGACGATTTGATTTTATTTATAGCCTTAGATACCTCAGACACATCGACACACCTAAATGAGAATCCATCGCCAATATGCGACTCAGACTCTCTATGTCTAAGTTAGATATTAATTCAGGACAACCATTTGCGGAGGATTGAGTAGATGTGAAGAATGAGTTTAAGCTGTTGGGATCGAAATTACATTGTTGTGAATCCTTACCACATACTCCAAATTTGCGGAGGTTAGCCCAAAGATTTTTAGGAGGAACAGTAGGGTCAAGCCCTGATGAGATCTTTAAATGCACAGACAGATTGCGCGTGTTCTGATAACTAGAGGGAAGACTATTCCAGAGACTTCCATAACTAATTGATGAAACTTTCTTTGAAATACAAAAAAAAAATAATAAAATTACAACTTTCATTAGGAAAAAACTTAAAAAATTTATAATTCAACGAAATCAAAAACGCAGCGAAACGAATTATAAAAATTTATACGAAAAGGTGAAAGCAACAAAATTTGTGAAAAAAAAACTGGAACTTTCGCGAGAAGTAGACTTACTTACTAAAAAAAAAAAAAACTAATACAAATCAAAATATTGTAGTAATTGTTGTTGAATTGTTGTTGAAGTAAAACGAATGCATCTAGAACAATAAAGAAAATTCCACAACGATCTAACAGTAGACATACGAGACATACGTACATAATTCAAGTTATGCAACCAGGTAGTAGCTATCACATAAAAAAGTTATATTCAAAAATCACCATTTACTGACCTTGAATAGTGTTAAATTGTACCGCTCACTATAATTACTAGTAGATAGGTACTACGTACATAATTAGTATATGGCTGCTTCAGAACTCAAGATTCGCAGAGACTGCACGAATATCCATTCAAAAAAATAAACGATCTTCTCAATATTTTATCTTCCACACTTTAAGATGCACAAAAAAATCTTCAAAAATTTCTGTATTTTTCTCTTTTTTTATTTCTTCTTTTTTTTTTTTATATGCAATTATTGGCGGCACTTATTCTCACACAGTATAAAAAAAACCAAAAAAAAACAGATAAAATTGCACAAAATCCACTACACACAACAAGTGAAGAAATAAATTCCAAAATGAATTAAGTGAACTTTTATAACCACAGAATCACAATGAACAAGAAAAGAATGTACAAAAAACCAGCCCTAGTTTGACTGAATTTGAAATGGATGCTGCGCGCATGTGGAACATATTCAACTTGTTGGTATCATGATGGTACCATACATATTATAATACAGGTAGGTAACTTTTATGGTAGGTAAGCGCGCATATACAGAGCATAAGATCACATTTTCTCACTCACAATCGCAGTTATGTATATCGCCGTTTTCTCCGTAGAAAAAAAATGGTCGTCGATTGCTTGCTTTTTTCCTCCGCATAGATATGGAAGTTGCTGTGTGTGCGAGCGAGTATGTTGCGTTGTTGTGTTGCAGGTTGAAAAAAAAAACAAAAAAAAACGCAAAAAAAAAACAAAATTGAATTTTATCCACGTATTCAATTTCTAAGATTTCAGAATTTTCCAGCATCCACAGACGACGTTAATGGACATTATGATTAGGCGAGTGAGAAAAACTTGCACTATTCACCCGAATTATAATGATGACACCAACATTCCACAAGTTTTTTTTTTCTTTTTTTTTGTGTTAGTTAATCCAATTAGAAATAAATCAGATACGATCCACAAATCACGGAATCAGTTTACATAGGTATACTAGGTATAATTCGAATTCGAATAGATTTTTTTTTTTTTTTATTCGAGAATGATCATAGAATTTTTCCAATTAACGTTTTTATTGCACAACACAAAATTTTGCACCAATTTTCCTCAGATTTTAACTAGTTTTTAATTCAAGATAAATTTTTTTAGCATTTTTTCATCGAAACTCCGATGCCCGAACAGGTAAAGAAAGGTAAACGCGACTGACTGAGCTCTTGTTTTCAAGCCTCCACAGGTATAGTGGGCTCTGGTGTGCTGTTTAGTGTGGTTTGGTTGATGTCTCCTCAATTCTAACTGGAAAGCCACCAGTGGGGCCCGGTGCTGGTTTATTGTGACGCTAGTATAGGTTTTTTTAGTATTATAAGTATAGCCGCGACTTTATGACGATATATTTGCGGCTAGTGTGTAACATTTGTTCGTTGTAAGTAAGTAGGTATATATATATGTATATGCCTACATGCCCAGGCGAGATTAAGTGTAATACAATAAGAGCCAGAAACAACAACATCAGATAAAATTTCTGTTTTTTTTTTTATTTATTTTTTTATTTTTTATGCTTCTCCATATACACCGACAGGTATTTAAGTGCAAAAGCTGTACTCACACAGGTGTTTACCATTTCGAAAAAATGCTTTGTAGGCCAAACGCACATGAATAATGTAGACAAGCCCAGAAGCAGTCTCTTGGTAAATATATGTATGTATGTATGTAGATAAATGTAATATATCTTTACATAAATAATACTGGAAGAGAACTATAATAAAAAAATATACACGTTACCCTTTTTTATACCTACAATAACTAACTAGGTAACAATACAAGGAATAAACCTACATAGTTCGGCAATGCAGAGCTATTGATTTTTTTCAGAACAATTATTTTTCAAAAATGCACAAATTTGCAATTAAATGGTGATAGTAGGTGTGTATCTACGCATCGATTGAAGTATGTCAATAGTGATAAGATTCATAATCTTGTACCTGCACTTTTATAACAGCTACAGATGACTACGGGTATAAGAATCACTTATGGAATATACATAGTTACAATACGAACTGTACACACCTCCATTCAGCTATTTCTGATGCTCAGTAAAAATTTATTGATAATTTTTTTATTATTAAATTAAACTATAGTGATTAGTACCAGCAAGCGACAATTGACTATTTACTTTGCAATCACGTATGTACGTAAAGTTAGCACCGCAACTTCGTTCGGAGGTATTCATAATTTGTCGTTAATTTGTCGTGAAAACGATAAATTTGTCGTGTCGTTTTTTCTGAAGGAAACTGGATGTGCTGCTCTAAGTTGACGTCAAGTTAGAACTGCAACGCACTGGAACTCGACCAAAACTTATCCGATTGGAAAATTATACATCTTGGATGTTGTCGTTAATTTGTCGTGAAAATCATAAATTTGTCGTGTCCTTTTTTCTACAGGAAACTGGATGTGGTGCTAACTTGACGTCAAGTTAGCAGCGCAACTCACTGGAACTCGACCAAAACTTATCGGATTGGAAAATTATACATCTTGAAATTTGTCGTTAATTTGTCGTGAAAAACCATAAATTTTTCGTGTCCTTTTTTGTAAAGGAATCTGCATGTGGTGCTAAGTTGACGTCAAGTTAGCACCGCAGCTCACAGGAACTCGGTCAAAACTTATCGGATTGGAAAATTATACATCTTGGAATTTGTCGTTAATTTGTCATCAAAAACCATAAATTTGTCGTGTCCTTTTTTCTAAAGGAAACTGGATGTGTGGCTAAGTTGACGACAAGTTAGCACCGCAGCTCACTGGAACTCAGCCAAAACTTATCGGATTGGAAAATTATACATCTTGGGATTTGTCGTTAATTTGTCGTGAAAAAAACATAATTTTGTCATGTCCTTTTTTCTACAGGAAACTGGATGTGGTGCTAAGTTGACATCAAATTATCACCGCAGCTCATTGGAACTAGGCCAAAACTTATCGAATTGGAAATCATACATCTTGAAATTTGTCGTTAATTTGTCGTTAATTTGTCATGAAATCCATAAATTTGTCGTGTCCTTTTTGCTAAAGAATGGATGCGGTGCTAAGGCGCAATATTCACCCCAAAACATAACAATTGAGAGGAGAAATATTGCTTAAAAAGTTAGGAATAGATCCATTCTGCTAGGCCTGATGGAATACCCCCTATTGTCTTAAAGAACTGCAGTGGAATGCTTTCTTAGCCGTTAACATTTTTGTTTAATTTATCACTGCGGCTTGGTAAATTTCCTAAATTATGGAAAGAGTCGTTTATTGTCACAATCTTTAAGTCGGGTAAAAGGGAGCTTGTTACCAACTATCGTCCTATTGTTAAACTGTCTTGTATTCCCAAACTGTTTGAAGCTTCTTTATATGAATTTTTGTATTTTCATTGTAGTGGAGCTCTTAATGCTCATCAGCATTGTTTTATGAAGGGAAGGTCAACAACAACAAACTTGCTTCAGTTTACATCTACCTGTATCGAATCGTTTGAGCGTAGTTGCGAAACTCACTGTATTTATACAGACTTCAGCAAGGCTTTTGACAAGCTTCCTCACTCTGTTTTGTTATTTAAACTGAGATCTTTAAGTTTACCAATTTGTCTGTTGAACTGGTTATCATCCTACCTTAAGGATCGCAAACTTTGGATTCAGTTCCGTTCTGCTCTTTTTGAAGAAATAACGGCTTACTCCGGTGTTCCACAGAGTAGTCACTTAGGGCCTCTACTCTTCATATTATTCATAAATGATGTTTCCTATGTATAGTTACCAAATCTGATTTGCTAATATACGCAGATGATCTAAAACTATATAAAACTATCGACTCACATTGTGACTGTCTCAAATTGCAGGATGACCTGGACAATGATAAATGTAGGGTAACCATTTTCTCTCGTAAGCGAGTCCCTTCGAATTTTGTCTATACTATGAATGGGTTATTACTTTCAAAAGTTGATAAAATATGTGACTTGGGGATATTGTTTGACTCCAAAGTGACCTTTAACTTTCACATAGATCGCATCGTTAATAGGGCAAACTCAATGTTAGGCTTTGTAATGCGTTGGGCAAAAGAATTAGATGATATCTACATTACTAAACTTCTTTTTAACACTCTTGTTAGACCCATTTTGGAATATGCCAGTCCTGTCTGGTCTCCCTCTTACAAAAATCACTCCGATCGTATTGAGAGCGTGTAGAGGAGATTCTTTCTTTTTGTTCTAAGAGGTCTTGCATGGAGGTTTAGACTTCATCTTCCTCCTTATAACGACAGATTAAATTTAATACACCTTCCTACTCTTGAGACTCGTAGAAAAATTTGTGATAGAAGCTTTGTATTTCAACTTGTGTAGGGTGACATCGACATGCCTTTGATGCTTGAGAAAATTAATTTCAATTCACGATCGCTACACTTGCGATCTAATGACTTTATTTATTATTTGTTTGTGTTTTCATCGTACCAACTATGGACACTTTTAACATATGACTAGAATGTGCTGAACTTTTAATTTGAATTTCCATTCGATAGATTTTAATATTAATAAGACTCAATTAAGAAAAATCCTCAATAATTGCTCTGTACTTTAGCTTAATTTAACTATTGTGTCTTGGGACCATTGTAGCTAGCATTTAGCGAAATAAATAAATAAATAAATAAAACCGGGCACCGATGATCTTGTGGATTGCGCATGTAACGTTGGTTCACTAGCTAACTATTTCTTCCGTCAAACGCCAAGTTTTAAGGAACTAAGTATTTGCGAAAAAAGTTGCCAGCCTCGATTAAAAAATCTAGCCATTGATTAAACAACACTTACTTGCGATTTCATGAAAGTAGTAAACAAAGCTGTCTTACTTAAAATACAAGAACTAAATGCGTTCGAAATGGATTTCATGACAAATTAACGACAAATTAACGACAAGTTCACAGATGTGTAATTTTCAAATCCGATAAGTTTTGGCCGAATTACAGTGCTAACTTGACGTCAACATAGCACCATAGCCCATCCAGTTTCCTGTAGAATAAAGGACACGACAAATTTATGGTTTTCACGACAAATTAACGACAAATTATGAGATAGCTCCGAACTATATCAGACGAAGTTGCGGTGCTAACTTTACGTACGTCCCACTTTCGATTGGTATTAATGCGTCTTAAAAGGCACTCAAAAACGATTATGTATCCCTCCTTACGAATTACTTCATAGGAAGCTTCCGAGCAATCTTTCTTATCGATGCCTTCTAAATCCCTTACTGAGAAGCATTCTTTTGTCCTTCTTCATGATGCCTTCTGCATCATTTCTAAGAAGCATTCGTTTGTCTCTCTTCATGATGCCTTGTGAATCACTTTTCAAGAAGTATAAGAGGATGAAGCTGAACTCATACCTTCCTTCTGCGGACATGGTAATGTTAAAGCGGTATGAAGTGGCATACAAAGAGTCATGTCTCCAAACCTTCCAAGAAATGATACTAGCATGCATATTAGTATGTTCCCATTTCCAACTGGGATAGTATAGCCTATCTATAAAACTCAATTTTCTAAAATAGAATTGAATATTTGCAATTCCACAGTGTTTCACACCCCCAACAAATCTTCTTAGGGAAGCACTCAATTTTTTCTTAGAAATTTACTGGTTATTTTGTCATTAGAATTTGTATGCATTTTTGGCGGCCGATAACGTTACACATGAAAGTGTTGTAACTCCATTCGGCCACTAAATGAATAAAATTTCTGTAAATTTCTATATAAATACTTATTGCTTTACTAGCGTCTACGCTCATACAAAATATTAGCCCCCTCCCCCGCCCACCAAGCACCTGTTGTTGGTCAAATGCAGACAAATTCTGAAGAAACAATATCCAATAAATTTCCGGGAAAAAATGTAGGCCTTCCCCAACTCTACATCAGGTCGAGACATCATTGATTTTATATTAGAGCGAGGCATTCCCAGCGGGAAAAATTGTCAGGCCTTGTGGAAGCAAAGTACTTTTTCTCCATTACTTGCATGTTAGTCGCATTGAAGTTTGATAGAAGGGAACTCAGCAGAAAAAATTGTCAGACCTTCCAATGGAAGACTGGAGGAAGCGGTAGAAAAGCCAAGTACAAGAAATTTCAATTTTTTTAAGAAAAATATTGTTACGTGCAACAGAAAGAGACAACTGGTGACATCTACTGGCAATGGGGAGTAAACAACTTCAGGTTCGGAGAATCGATGATGGAACCTTCGGGAAGGTTCAGGAATAGAATGAATAGAATAGTCAAGAAGTTTCTGGAATCAAAGGCCACGCTCGCAAAAATATACTTTGTCTTATTATCAGCGTATATCGGCGAACGATCAGAACAATGGTCACCGTTAGTTCTTTTAATCCAATAACTGTTCTCGAAGACCAACACAACATGGAGGCAAACAAACGGCCGAAACACAGTGCGAGCTTTCACGACTTCGACTCAGTCGACTTTTGATAACTTCGGTGTAGTGAACTTCTTGAACTGTCACTTGAACACAGTTTGAGTGCTGACAACTTTTGTTTCCTGACTTCTATTTTTTCTTCTAGATTTCTATAACCGAGTCCTTTTAAGTTATAAATTAATTCCACATCTCGCAGGAAACTAATCAACTTTTCTTGAAAAGGCATTTCCGAATTCATTAAAAACAAATCAACGCCTGGCTGTAAGCACCGCAAATTATGTTACTAAATGTCAAAAGTTGCGAAGAAGTAGAAACTAAATCTACCCCATCCTGGCCTCAGCGCAATGGGCACAGCCGACATCACCATTAGCCCTTGCCGTAACCCCCCGAAATATACAAGTCATGAAGTAACTCTTAAAAACAGAGTAGCGGGCCGGTTAGCAGTCGACATCCACAATCTTGTTTGCTTTGTCTTACTGCAGGAGTTTTTCATATAAAAGAAGTTTGTATTTTATTCAAACGCTATAGCTTCCATAAATTTTCACCACATGCTATTTTCTTGTTTTAGACCATTAGAAAGAAAACATATTTGGCTGCAATTTTTTTTTTAACTTCATTTGTCTGTAGGAGCGATAGTTTTAGGCTTTAGGACCTGTTTAAGATGAAATTTTAGTTTTTCCTCCATGATGAGTGTACAAAAACAGTGAGAGAGCTCTTACTGCATGACTCTAGCCTGCCCACTCATGCCTTTTAATGTGTCAGTGTCATCGCGGACTTCATGACTTGTATTATATTGCGGGGGCAACACCCTTGCCCAACCAACTTCTTCTCGTGTGGTATTCTAGATCAACTGTCAAAATTTACTTAAGTGTGGCGAACGCCCCCTGTAAATTTAACAGACGTAAACAAATTAACTTTAAGCGTCAGAGGGGAACTTTCGTTAAGTTTAAATGTCATTGCAGTCAGTAAAGGTGCGGTAAGAATGGCTCATTGCGTAAGGACGTGATGTGTCAAACAATTAAATTGTTATTAAATTATTAAAAAGTGCAATGTTATTTTTGTTTTGTTTCTACTACTTTTTAAAATTGACAGCTTTAAATATCAAGCTAATAACCCTTACGGAATGTGATATATATTTAGGCTAAAAATCTTAATTTTTCGAAAGTAAGCCTCAGTCTCTTTAAAATCTTAAATTTCTTTACGGCAATTGTGGTCCAAACTTAATGGCGACGCACGCATGCCATTAAAAGTCAATCAAACACGATGGAAACCAATTCTAGGGAAGATTTTAGACCAATCGTCACTTGTGCCTTATCCACCCAAAGAAGAAGACGACAATTAGTGTATTTGTATTTTCTAACGCCTTTTGCAAAAATTCATGATAAGAAGTTTATCTTACGTTCCTTATCTCATTCAGGATGAATCTGTTTCAATCCATGTCAATCTTCTTTTTCTTAGACCTAACGATTTAGTTCCAATCTGTTGTCGCTTTTTTCGGACTCTAAATGGCTCTGAATGCACAAGAATTTTTCTCGGATTCAAGTAGAACGATTTTTATTTTGTATTCGTGAATGTATTCTTTACATTTGGCTTAGGGTAATAGTTGAGGTTATGTAAGTTCATACTTTGTTGGAAAATGGCCTTTGTTTTTGATAAAGAACAATTTATACGAATTTATACTTGCATTTGTAAAATAAAAAAAATGTTGGAACACTTGAAATGGTTATGTATAGTAGTTTTTCTATGTGCACATAAATAAATTATGACGTCGTTTTGTCGATTCAAATTCACACAGAATCATTCAGAACCAGAAAAGCAACGCAGCATTACTTTGCAGAAAAAAATTACACAAAGAAAGCAAAAAGGAAAAAGGACCTTGTTGCAAATTTTCTTTTAAAAGGAAGTAAACATAATAAAAAAAAACAAAAGAAAAAAGTAGCATTCTCGTCAAAAAGTAGCACATTGTAATGTCGAATCCCGACAGATTCCTCCTCTCTTGATGAGTTTTGTGAAAGCAAAATATGTCGGTTGCGGGAGAACTATATCAGATAAAACGTGGCTCACGATAATTATAAATCGATCATGAATGAATCGAAATACAACTGAAGAGTTAAAAACAAAAATGCGAGTGAGTGAAATTTTTCAATTCTTTTTTCATATGCCATAAAACCAAAAAAAAAAAACTGTATGAAAAACAAACTAAATTTTAACTCCTCAAATTATAATCATTATTATTATTTTTATGTACTCACCCAATCTTGAGTCACTTCTCCTTTTCACGCGGAGCTTTATCATGCATGATTGTATACACTAAAAATACAAAATGAAATATTTAAAAATAAATTAGTATAAGAAATCGTGAAATTCTAAAAAATCATTCACCTCGTGTATGTGTCTTATAACTTCAGTACGAGGAAGATCCTCCAATTTTCTTTCATTAACATCGAGTATCTCATCTGCCACTTCGAGGTTATCTTTATCTGCCGGCGAGCCATATAATTTAATTTTTCCATCTCGTCCTTCAACTAGAATTATCACGTATCCATTCAACTCAACAACTTGCTGCAATTAAGAAAAAAGCAAAATACTCATTTAATAAAAAGTAATAGATAAAAATAAATGTAATAACTAACCATAAAAAATTTTAAATTTAATGATTATAGTGACAGATAAACAAAAATGTTTTTTACTATAGGATCTCAAGAGACTCCTATCATTATGCAACTCGAATCAAAACCATCCAATGGAGACATGGAGTCCTTCAACATCCTCCATCTGTTCTTAAGTAATACATTCAGGTAGGTACGTAATTAATGTTTACATGAATTGTTATGTCTATAAAGTTAGCCCAGCCTTTTTTGAAATTTTCAAAAATAAAGCTTGTGCTGAATTGTGCTCGAATTGTGTTGCGTTGTGCCGCAAAGAAAAATAAAATTTTTCACAAATTAAACTTTTTATGTGGAAAATAAAATTTTCAAAAAAACTTAGCCCAGACATTTTCGAAATTTTGACAAATAAAAGGTGTGCTGGATTGTCCTCGACTTGAGCTGCATGGTGCCGCAAAGAAAAATCAAAAAATTCAAAAATTTAAAATTTTTATGATGAAAATAAAAAAATTTTAAAAAAAGTTAGCGCAGCCATTTTCAAAGTTTCGAAAAATGAAGGGTGTGCTGGATTGTGCTCAACTTGTGCTACGTTGTGCCGCAAAGCAAAATCAAAAAATTCAAAAATTAAAGTTTTTATGATGAAAATAAAAATTTTTATGATGAAAATAAAAAAAATTTTAAAAAAAGTTAGTGCAGCCATTTTCAAAGTTTTGAAAAATGAAGGGTGTGCTGGATTGTGATCAACTTGTGCTACGTTGTGCCGTAACGAAAAAAAACATCTCTGAATATTAAATTATGATAAAATAAGAATTTTAAAAAAGGCTAGCCAACTTTTTTCCAAAAGTTTTATTTTCTTAATGAAAAATTTAAATTTAGAATTTTTTGTTTGTAATGCAACACACAAGACGAGTACAGTCCAGCAAAACCTTGATTTTTACCGATTTGATCATATTTTCTAGCAGAAGTGTTACACTTTTCAGCAGGGACAGAAAATAACTGGTTTTTTGAAAATTTTAAATAAAACAAATCATGACCGTGGAATTTTGTGGAATATACCAAAAGATGTCTCGTGAAACCTGTTTCGATACCTGCAAAGCTTTTGAAAACTTAACTTCTTATTAAAAGCTAAAAAAATCAAGCTGGCAAAAATAAAAAGCCAGCTGAACTTTCTATTTTTTCTGGGAAAAGCCAGCTTGACTTTTTATTTTTTCGAGCTGGAAGTAACAGGTTTTGAAGCCGGAAGTATAAAAAGCCAAGCTGGTTTCTTATTTTCAGGGTCCGAACCAGTTATGAATTTTTCCGAAAAAGGCTAAATTTACTGTTATTCTTATCCGGTAATAGTTTTGAATATACAGAAGCAAGCGCAACGGCTTGATATTTTTTTTCGGTAAAAATATAAAAAGCGAATCCGGCTTTTTATTTTTTCTAGCCGAAAATGACAGGTTTCAAAGCTGGCGAGATTTCCGACTTTTTTACATTTAAAATGTACATGGCGAGAAAAGGAAAGAAAGAAGAAAAAAAATAACAAAAAAAACAGAAAAACTTTTATGAATAAACAGAAAAAATGTGAAAGTACAGATCGCATGCAACGAAACTGAATGGCAAATGATTCATTTTCGTAAATTATTGACAAGAGGCGGAGTTTTCAGGTTTTACTCTCATAAAATGTTCCCGCGCTTTTGTGAAAACCGGTTTTTGCTGAAAAATTGAGAGAATCGGCCAATGTTTTTTAGTATAATTTCTATGCTAATTGAGCAGCACGTGCTTCTGTTAATGTTCGTTTTGCTGTGAAGAGATTAAGTGGGAGAAATTCTTGCTGGATTCTCTGACATATTGGGGAAAATGAGAATTTCATTCGAGAGGAATTTTACATCTCCTTTCAGCATCTGGGCCAAAGCGAAATTTACCTTTTTCTTGCCAAATGGAGGTAGGGTTACCCAATGCGACGAGGGCATACTACAAGAGAAATTTCTTGAACAGCTGATCGATAGAAAGAGATTACCCACGAGAATAGGACATCATTTGAAAAAATAAAATAAAAAAATGATTATAATATTTGAAAGAAAGAATTGCATGTAGCTTTAAGGAAATTGAGCATGTGTGTGACAAAGAGAAATATACTTGTTTTATGTGAAGTAGAAATGTTTACATTTTTCAATAACCAGGCACGTTGTTTTTTACACACTGGTGAATAAGGATGTAGTGGTTCACTGTTGTTTTTTACACACTGGCGAATAAGGGTGTATTGAACAGCTGCTCAAGAAAGGGTCGTACATTATTATGAATAGGTTGAAAGGATTTTGACTGATTTAATAAGATTTTGTCGTTCGGGTAATCCTACATTCTCTCTTGATTTTTGTTTTTAACTCGTTATCTCAGTTGCACTACAATAATGCATAGCCACGTTCTTTTCTCTCAGTCATTCAAAAGACGAAAGTATATGAAATTACTTGTTTCATTCTAAAAAACACCAGAAATTTGCCAATTTGCTCTACAGCTTCTTAACTTGTAATTAGGTTAACTTTGGCAGAGGTTCAATTAAATCCCCATAACTTCTGTAATTCTTTGAATTCTGTTCATTGAATTAGGATCACTCACAATTGTTTCGATACTTCTACCTGTAGCGCTATAAAAATGCTATTTTCCCAAGTAAAATCCTTTTCAGTTTTTGGTATTAAAATAAGAAAAATAGAAGGTATACAGAGAATCCGGCTTCCTTACCCTTTTCCTGAATGTTTTTATACCCTAGATGAAATCTAAGTTTGTCATTCCGTTTGTAACGCACAGAAATAATGATGGTAGAGCAAAATGGATTGGACACCCACGCATAATTTTAAAAGTTATTTTGATTTTTGCATGTCCGTCCCGTCTGTGCCTACGATAACTCGAGAACGCGTTCACTTAGAAAGCAGAAATTTTGTACACGGACTTTAAAAAAAAAAAAGTTAAATTAATTTCGAAAATGAGTAAAATCAGGCAACTCCTTCGTGGGGTTGCCCATACAAAAATTTCGTTTTTCCACTATATATTTGGACACTGCTTGGGAACACGTCAACATAGAGAGCTGAAGTTTGGTACATAGTGTTTTCATAGTAATATAAAAAAATTCAAAAACATACTAAATCAGGCAACACCTTCTTGGTGTGCCATATAAAAATTTAAGTTTTTACATATACTGTCTTAGACTTTTTTATTGTACTAAAAACTTCTTCAAAATACGAAATCCTATAAAATTGGTTACAATAATTTTTTCTATCTAACGAACCGTTCTAGGAGTATATGCGAAAAACCACTTCAAAAATCAAAATTGTACAGATCGGTGACCATACGAAATTTTATACGGGCATTCATCTAATCATTAAAAATCAAAATACGAACTAGAAAATAAAAAATAGAACCTTTCAAAAAAATTGGGTCGAATAGTTAGATTTTATGTACAATAATGAAACGTCGCTCGGTGTGTCCAATTTTAAACTCAATATCCCCTCAATTCAAAATTGCGAACAAAAAAACTTAAGTCTTTGCAATCAGGGCTTCATAAGCAACAAGGACTCTATAGCCTTCTTTTAGAAGCGAAGATGACAGAGCCAACTAAGCTAATCTTTTGATAGTTTGACATATTGCTTGTCCATAACTGCATAACTGTGATCTGTGATTTGAAAAATTATACAGCATTCAGTTTTTAGCTCTTGACGTCTACAGACATTCAGGAGGTTCGACAATTCACCATTTTTGCCCGTTATGTACCTGCAGACGTAAATGTGAAGGAAGAAATGTTAGACTTAGTAGCTCTTATCGATACAACTGATGGTGTCGATGTTAGAAGTAAGATAAAGCTTTGAATTGCCTCGGGATAAATTCATAAGTGTTGCGACTTACAATGTTAGGGAAAACCAGGATCCCATAGGCATTTTAACCAACAATCCTTAAATTCCACATTTTCTATGTCTTCACTGCATAATTCACCACGATCAATTCATACCTAAGTTTACTAAAAATACGAAAAATGTGTGGAGGATTGTTTTGCAGATTGTGAATTTAATTAGAACAAATACCAAAACTCATCGGCAATTTCAGATTTTTTTAGAATAGTTGCAGTTAAATTATGAAACAGATGAATGCCCAGTGATCTCTCCTCCTTATAGTTAATTTACTACGTTTGTCTTTTGCATTATGTGGAACTTCACATTCCTATCATAACATTTGCAAAAGAAAATGGAAAAAACTACCCAGAATTAGGAAATGGAACTTGTCTTCATGTTCCTCTTCCATTTAAACGGAAAAAATGATTATTGATTTGTCAAAAACTGTTATTAGTTTTGAAGCTTAACTTCAGCGGTTTGTGTATGATTTTGAGACGAAGAAAAGAAGAAACTTTAAATAAATATAATCGAATAAAATTAAGAATTGAAAACTTAGGTTTGAAGATTTTAAAAATTTTTAAATCTACATTTGCATATTTTGTGAACCCATTTATTTGTACCATTATTGAAGATGAATTTCCAATTTCAGAATTTTTAATTTTGAAAAAGTGGTTCGGGAATTGAAGTTATTAGAGATGAAATAGGATCAGGCATTGCAAATGAAGCACAAATCAATTTCTTTAATTGAATTTTGGAAACTCGTGCCACAATAATAATATCCACACTTAAAGAATGCTGCTTGCTGTCTAATTTGAATTTTTATAGTTAAATATTATGGTCTGGCTCTTCATAATATATAGAAAATCGGCATGCGGCTCTCATTGACCTCATGCGAGCCCATCTCTGGTCTAGGATATCATAAAAATTGGTCGTAGATTGGTCGTAGCATTTTTACTTGTTACCTATCGCTTCGTATAGCGAACCTTGATGATGTTCACATGCACTTTGTAAACTAATCCGAAAAATGCGAAATTAGTTGTGATTTGGCAGCTAGGTGAATATTATTTTCAGTTATTTTTTGGAAAACGCAAGTTGCTTTATTTTGTAAAATTGCGGAAATTTCAAAAGTGTTGTGAGTTTTATAAAAGTTACTAAAAGGTATCGAAAATATCGAAAATGGCAAAGGAAAATCAAGCAACAAGCGTCCAAATAGTCGTGATAGAAAAACATAACACCACGAACAGACCGTAGTACAGTTGTTGCGAAAGGTGTTTCGCATCTCAAAGAAGCTTCCGTCAAGACCTACAGCAGGAAGGGATTCAAATATCCAGAATGACTTTAAGGAGATGCTTATACCAGGTTGACCTTAACCAGAGATGGACAATACTTAAGTAAAAAAAGACTTAAGTACTACTTAAAGTACATTTTCGTTACTTAAGACTTATTACTCAATACTTTTGATATGCCCCTACTTAGTACTTAAACATAAGTACTAGTGTCTATTTACTTGTACTTAAGACTTAGTTTTGTACTTAAGCACCAAGATTTTTACTTAAGTATTTCTGAGTCTATTAAGTACCTACAAAAAGCTAACTCTTTGTAGAAAAGAAAACACAATCTCTAGCAAAACTGCTTTTTAGTTGAATTTTAAAGCACGCAAAGAACTGTCAAAGCATGTGCCGCACTCACGCATCAAGACAGAAGTACCTTAGACAAGCTAATAACATACAAACAAGACTGGGCAAGTAGAACAAAAACCAGTAACGTCTCGCTCGAATATAAAATCGACGATGCCTCGACTTGATGACATAACCACTGACATGTATAATATGGACTGATTGCGTTCATAGAAATACACTGCAGAAGGTGGACTCACTTCTATATTACTGACACTTTCAGTATAAGCACCAAATAACAATTGAAAGAGAACTGAAAACAACAAATAAATTAGTGGATTCGTCGAAATACATGATTTTAAATTAATCATTTAGGGATATTACTGCGACAAAAACTGTTTTACCAAAGACAATATATTCATTAGATACGCAGAAGAAATTCTAAATGTTTTATTAAAATAACTTCTCGAGCTGCGTGCTCACTTTTTCAACCTCCCGCCAATGATTTGTTCAATGTTGGCACCGACGTAAGAACCCTTTTTGACACAAGCAATTGTGCCCACGTGAAATAGAAAAGTAAGCAGTCCATACCACATTCGTCAGTGGACATAACCAAGGATAACGAAACGATTACACGAGTCAATAGAGCTGACGGACAGTCCTGATTTCGTCTGTCAAATTTAGTGACAAAAAACGATTTGCGTTCTATCAATTTACCAGTCTGTTCATAATAAAATGTCTGCAGACATTCATCATTCATTAATCCGTCTTTATTCTCTACAAAATAAACAATAAAATGTATGCTAAACACTTTTCAATCATTTCCCACTCAAAAGAGAGCATATTAAGAATATAAACACAAATATCCACTAGCATCTACCCTTTATTTTCAATTTCCGCCATCTTACGTTTGACAGTTTATTGACTAGTCCGTACTGACTTGTCAGAAATCTTGTCAGTACAAACTGGTCAGTAAAAAAGAGTAGTCAGTAGGGGTTTACACGAGCCTGTGTAAGTGTCAATCGCTGTCAGAGTCAGTTCTACTGACTCGTGTAATCCCCGGGTAAGCAAACAATACCTCGCTCCAATATAAAATGTAGGCAAGGCGTAATTTTTTTCTTAGAAATTTACTGGAAATTTTTTCCTTATTGGTGGATAATAGGTGCTTGGGCGGACCTCTAATAGTTTTTTATGAGTGTAGCAATTAGAGGTGACAGTTTTACTCTACCTGCAGCGCCGAAAACTATAAAAAATACTATAAATGGTAGCCACTGGTTACTATACATATTATTGTTTTCAAAAGGTATTTATTTATTAATATATATTAATTCAACTCGCAAAACTTCATTATATTACTGCTAACGTACAAAGATTCTAAAAAAGTACTTTTAAAAAGTACTCAGTACTTAGTTACAAGTACTTTTCATTCATGCGGTACTTGTACTTACGCTGAAGTACTCAGGCCTTCGGTACTTGTACTTGTACTTAAGTACTTTTTCTTGGTACTTGCCCAGCTCTGACCTTAAGTCAACGCGACCAGTGAGGAAGCCTAAGCTGCTAAGCTCATAAAAGAAGTCCCACGATCCAGACTACAGTGGGCAAGAACTCATTCAGTTGATAACTGCAGAAAAGTAAAAACATTTCTTAATCATTTTGCACAGAATTACAATACTAAAGTATTTATAGCACTTTTCCGCTCCGTTTATGTGATATTTAACGACAAGTGACAAGTGCAGGCTTGAAGCTTTAATGGAGAGCCACCAATTTGTTCGAAGGAAGCCAACAGAGTGATATAATGATGATTGCGTTGTAAGGGCCGTCAAGAACCCACCAGCCACAATGATATGGTCGTGTGTCTTCAGAAAAGGACTTGGATCGCTGTTATATGTCCAGGAAGATATGCATAAGGACCAGTATGAACAAAGAGACAAATTTACTACAACAATATTTCCCTGATATATCCTATACCTTTATGCATGATGGTGCACTCTGTCATCGCACTCGATCCATTCAAAACCTGTTAAATACCCATAATATCCTGATTCTTCCTAGGCCAGGCAATTCACCCGACCTTAATCCTATAGAGATTGTCTAGAGTCTCTTAAAGTCCCAAGTTTATTCCAAATCCTGCAAGGAAATATTATCAAAATACGGCAAAATAGCTGCGAATTTAAAGAACTGATAACACTAGATAGTATACCAGACAGGATAATGACAGTTATTAATTCTAAGAGTGGCCATATACAAAATATTGACATGTACAAGGAAACATTAATCATATAATTAAGAAATAAATAAGTATAATCTAAAAATATTAATTTTCTTTATATTATGTATGTAGTTTTGATAAAAGAAAAAGAGCTTTGGGAAAATCTTAGTTGTCCTAATTCGATGAACAGGGTCTATCTTACGAAAAAATTAAAAAAGAAAATAATATTATATTTTTTAACCGTCACCCTGTTGGCCCTCTTAAGCATAAACAATAAAAAAAACTGAGTCAACTATACAAACGTACCCGAGACGACGACAATTAGAATCAGAGCAATTTGTAACCCAGCAAACATTGTGTTAATAAATTGCTGTGGCGATTAAAATTCCAATAATATTGTGCTGCCTTTTTATTGCCATGGCGATATTTTGGCGATAGCCCGAGAAAAAATTCAATTCCGGGAAACATTCAACAAATTCAAGTGGGTGTTGAAAAATGAATTAAAATCATATGAAGGAGTACCCAATTTTATATAACCTGAATTTAAAACATTATAAAAATAATACAAAAAAAATGGACAGAGGTTGGGCGACTTGGCCACTGGGAACCTGCGGACACCACGACCAGAGTTGATTTATAGTGTCCTTTCCTAGAGGGTAAATCTACCCTAAAATACAAGTGGGAAGTATTAAACGAAGTGAGGTTATAGTGCAAAAACCTTGTTGGATTTGGAATATTTCTTCCGTTAGTCTTCTTCCATTAACTTTAAAATTTATCATACTGGGAAAGAACGCATCAAGTAAAATTTCAAAGGGAATCCTTAATAGACAATCGAGGTATATGAGGTGTTCTTTGAACTTGGTCAGGCAATCATTTGGTAGTATTCTTCTATCAATCCGTATTCAAATTTCATCTATAATGCTGAAACATTTAAAACATCTGCGTTATAACTTTTTCCATATCTTTCAAAGTCGATGTATAAAAATTTATATTCGATATCAACGATGATCAGTAACACAAACTTTTTCAAACTTAAAAAATAAGTCGAGCTAGTACACATTGAGTTGACACATACTCGTAATAGTAGCATGCCAATACAATTGGGAAACTGTAATTTGTCCCATATTCAAATTCTTCCCAAATATCTTTATTTAGTTCAGGCATATGCATGTAACTATCGCTGTGATCTATCGCGTTGGTGTGAAAGGAATTGTGTCGCTAGTTTATCGATATGATTATCGCGATCGTTATCGTAATAGCAATCGCGGCGATGTAAATCGACCTTTACCCCCGTCAAAATAAACTGTAGCGATAGGTATACATATAATTCCGGTAACAAAATATAACTTTTATGTGATAAGGTGGCGATTCATATGCGATTTAAAAGCAAAAGCAAGAAGCTAAAGAATATTAATCGCCATGGCGATTCATATGCGACGCAACATTTACTATCCCGTCAAGTGAAACGTAAACGATAAAAATGCATTATTTGCCGGCAATAAGAAATCATAAAAAACCGATTCCTAGACCAATCGTAATATGTTTGCTGAGAACCAACAAAAAACTTGTCAAGTTGTAAAGCTTGAAATCGATGGTGGTTAAAGTAACTACAACTATTCTAGAAGAATCTGAAACAATAGATAGAAATCATCTAAAATTTTCTACGCAAAATAAAATCCGCGAATGGAAAACCGCATGTATTTTCTCTAACCCAATAGATTTTATTACCCGTAAATAGATAGGTAACAAGCAGTCCCTAGACCTACGAGTATATACGAAAACAAAAAAAAAAGTTGCTTTTGATGTTGATTTAAATGTCTGTCCAAAATGCCTATACTTTACCATCATCACACCCAATCTTCTTAACATTTTACCCATCAAAAAATTAACATCGACGTTATAAGATATATCGTGTCCAAATATATAACCTACACCACTAAAACATATTACGCATAAAATGGAATCTTCTCCATATCCATTAAATACATAATTGGTAAGACATGATATTTTTGTATCGTGTTATGTTGTACAATTCATCTAATGTTATCTGGTATGCTGTCAAAAGTATTATTCATCAAGCATGTATTATCCTTATCAAAATCAAATCCCTCATCAAACAATCATTTCAAATTGTACACCTACTACCTAATAATTGTGTGAATCATCAATAAAAGGATTCCAAAAAAAACTCATATCAATATACCTATACCAGGTAAGTAAGTAGATATAGGTATAAGATCAAACAAAGTAAGTTAAATATATTCCACAGAAGATAAAATCCAGACACTATGATGATTGTGTTTTATTAGCAGAATACTGTAGAAGTCTCAAAAAAAAATATACAGGTAGAGGAACAACTTAAGTTAGGAAGGCAGGAAGACAGTGAATAATAGTGGACATAATTGCAAAAGTGGAACTTAACGACCTGTTCTACAATTATTATATTATGTATAAAACAAGAGACATCTAATATGGGTATATCCTCCCTTTCAGCCACCCCAATAGTTGTCAAATGATATGGAACCCATGATAGAGAAAATAACGTGGTTTCTCAATATCTATATCGTATACCTTGTGCGCATATACACATATAAAACTACATAGGAAATCCCTTCTTTTTCTCCTATTCCACATGTGGAACGTATTTACATACATTCCACAAATTTTTAACTTCATCAAAATTGCATATTAAGAAAAAAAAATCACATCACCACAAAGAAGACAATTTATGAAATTTATACTAAATAGCAAAAAATAATAATGTATGTATAAAATCCTTATAAAATGACTTTGTCTGCTTCTTTTTAGTTTTAATTTTTTTTTTTTTTTAACGAATCTAAAAACAAAATTTATAGGTATAGATTCAAATACGACCTCCTACCTTTCCAGATGACGACGACGATGATGTTTGTGGCCCAAGTGCCGCCCTAGGCTGCATTTCACATTCAAATAATTACAGTAAAAATTTAATTTCAAAATGTATTTTGACCAGAATAATAAATTTAACTTGATCATAGGTGGTGGAAAATCTGACTTTTTCTTCTATCACAATTTAAAAACTGTGGGCCATACCCAAAAAAAATAAATGGAATAAGTTGAATACGATTTGAAAAACGAGCATGTTTACTACACATTTTTGTAATTTTTTTTGTATTTTTTTAGTATTTTTTTTCTTATTTAATCGTTTTAATTTAAGTAATTAAATTAGAATAAAAAATATATCGTGTCACGGTAAAATTATATTTTCTTTTTTGGTAGGTAATATAAATAATACACTTTTTCACATTAGTATTAAACTTTGGTCGACCATTTTCAGAAGTCCTACTGCACTGAAAACATTTTGTTTTGTTTTTAGTTTTATTATAACCAATCACTTCAGTCGTATGAAGAAATGTGCACTGTAAAATCATAGATTTTTAGATAAAAATGCATTTAAAATGATTTTTCATGTTCACACGATTTTATAAAAAAAAAATTTATTATTAGTAGGTACGTAAAAATTCGGAAACTTCTCAATTCGGAGTGAAACACTTTCTTTCACCTTATTCTAGGCACCTAAAGGTAAAGTAGAAGAATATCTGAATGTGAAATAATAATGCCGGACTTTCTTCATTTCATCGATACTACCAGAAATTGTACAAAAAATTTCGAATAAAACGGAAACTTTTCTTATCAAATTCAAATGCCAATCAATTTCGATTTGAATGCAATTCAATTAATTAATTTTTAAAAGTCACAATTTCACTGGGAAAATTTTTTTTATGCACACACGTTTTCATCATTTCCACGGGGATCAATACTGTGAACTTTTGGTTTTCGTACTGAAAACGGGATGAAATTTTCTGTGGATACTACGATGTGGAACAAAAAAATTCATCTCATCTCACAGGCACAGCATCACTCCGCCACTCAGCAGTAGTAGTAGTACCAAAAGAGGGTGACACCAAAATCTGACTGAATTTTCCTATTGATGCGCAAAAATTTTCCTTGTATAGATAATTTTCACTAGTACCTATGTATGTAGATACTATATGAAGCCTACAGAGAGCAATTTCTCTCTTTTCAAGATTGAATAATGAAATCCTTTTACCTATATATATATATTTATCGTAAAAATAATTCTAAACTTTTCTCTCTCGATTTAGGAAGATGGAAAATATCGTAGATGTTCTTTGGTACACGTAGGAGAGGTACAAAAAATTTTTGACGGAGGGTTAGAAGGCGCATGCTTATGAATTTCTATCAAAACAAGGAATATTATTTTACAGCGCCATTATTGTTTTCTTAACATAATTAATAATTTTGCTTAAATTTCGAAGTTGATTTTGTTGTTAAAAATTCATGTATAAAAATAAAACGTATAAAAAAGGAAGATTAAAAAAAATCAAACTTGCTAGGTTCCACCGAGATTTGAACTCGGATCGCTGGATTCAAAGTCCAGAGTGCTAACCATTACACCATGGAACCAGCTGATATAAATGTTACAAAAGTAAAATAAATTTGCAACCTAAAAAAAAAGTTAAATAATTACCAATAAACTTTATTATATATGCACAGCTGATCCATAAGGTACGTTTACAAAAATTTTTATCTTTACTTGTTGTGTCGCCACATTTTTCGACTTGTAGGTATGTATTCAGAAAAGTTTGGACTTTTGTTCACACTATGTAAGTTGTTTTACCGCGCAGTAATAAAATGTTATCAAATTTCCTTTTTTTAAGTGCATCTTTAAACGTTTTAGACAAAAGAAGAAAAAAGCGTAGGTGGTGGCAACGTGCATTTAAAAACAAAAGCGTGAAGCACACGGGGCATATAATATGACGAAGATCGCTCGGCTGTATGAAATTAAATGTAAAACATATAAAAAAAATCTATTGAGCAATACATTGCAGCTCATAACAAGTAAAAAATAGTTATAAATCTTATAAATTAAAAACAAATGTAACTTTGAAGTCGAAATAAATGAATTGAATGACAGATGGAAGATGGCAGTTATTTTAAAAACTATGTGGGAATGATTGAGATTGATTTTGAACATTTGCTGAACTTAGTGACGCCACTTTTACCTATAATAAAGAAGACATACGCAAGGTTTACAAATTCTATATTACCTGCCGATCAAGTTGCGGTTACATTAAGATTCTTGGCAACCTGTGATTCGTTTGCGTCCCCTTGATGTAGGTGTAATATAGGTAATGCACCGAATTTCTAAAAGTGCAATATGTAACATAATAAGAAATGTATGTTACTTTTTATATTATACCACTTGTCGTCAATTTCTTTTTTCGCACATTTTAAATATCAAATTTTCTTATTTAATTTGTAGTATAATCGGCAGAATTTTTACTTCTGTCTGCATTTTTAGTTAAAAAAAAATCAGCACCTCAATTCGATACTTTCTAATTTCGACACTAGCGCCACTTCGATACTTCTCGTCAATTAAAATAATTGGGAACGCACGGACACATTTTTGCTTAATTTGACACATCATATTTTTATTAACAACTAGATGGCGCTGCGCAACGTAAGAAGTGCCGATTTTCAGAATATTGATACTTATCTAGTTTTCTGTATATATTCGGAGGATTTGATGACACACATATTAGCTGCGTTTTTTTATCTGTCTGATCTGATCCAGTTCAATTTTATGTACGTAAAACAACAACAATGGATCCTGTTCAATTTTATGTGCGTAAAACAACAACAATGGATCACGCATTGTTGTTGTTGTTTTACGTACATAAAATTGAACCGAATCAGATCAGAGAGATAAAAAAACGCTGCTATTGTATAAACGGGATATTTCGAATATCTAGAATCAAAGAAGGGTCACTTGTTTTTAGAAAACAAACAAACAAAAAACAAAAATTCTAAATTGCCTCCATATATCAGGGCTGGTGCAACAACACAACCCAAAGAAACAAATCTATCCATTTTCTATTATACCATAGCCATCTGTTGGAATTATAGAAAAGCCTTATTACAGCTGATTGAATTGGAATAATTTATTTATCTGTTGACATCAAAATACCCAACAAACCAGTTTTCTACATCATACGGTTTCTTTAGAAATTTATTCTAATTAATATTTTTTATTTTTAATTGACTTCCGTATGTCAAATTATTTCTTAAAATTTTAAATATAAATCATTTCTACTAAATCAAACAATCAACAAATTAATACAACCCTGGCAATTCTAATAACTCTCAGTAGGTGGCTGTGTTCACAACATTTTATGACATTCAAGTATGGCCGACGATCTGTCGTTGATAGAAATTCGCAAATGATGAAGATTCGATATAAATCGAGCGAAATTTCAATGTGAACAAAGTGGATTTGTTGTTATTCATTTCGTTTACTCGGAAAATTGTAATAAATTACAAAAAATTGGGTTATTCTATAGTGTAATTGTCGAAGATTGAATGATGTTTTGTGTAGAATTTATGTGCTGCCCATATTTCCTATACTGTTGGGTGGTGGAGTGATTTTTTCGTGTTTATTTTTTTTTTATTATTTATTTATTTATAATTAAATGTTTCTTCTCGGTCTGTGCTAAAAAAAAAGTGATATTTTATTGTGTGTGTTCTTTAATAGACATAATAAACACAACATAGTAATTTGGATGCCGCCGTTGATTTTATTCAACGACTTAGAAAAAAAGTCTCTGAATGGAATGCAACCATCTACAACAAATCCTGTCGGAGCTACAATACCATCAACGGCAGGACGGACTCCTACAACGGATGCATCATTTGTAACAGCAGCTAGCTCAACGCACATGGTTTCAATTAGTGAAGAAAATCAGGATCCCGCCGCAATGATTACCAGCGGTGAAAATGGACCAACACAAGAGGAATTAAATCAACCTCTTTGGACAGCCTTATATGATTATCATGCTCAAGGTGAAGATGAATTGTCCTTAAGGAGAGGGCAAATAGTCTATGTCCTATCTACAGATAGTGCTATATCCGGAGATGAAGGCTGGTGGACTGGAAAGATTGGTGAAAAAGTATTTATTTTTGAATCACTTTTGATTTGGGTATATTTCTTAAAAAGGGGAAATAAAAAATTAAATTAAATTTCAGGTAGGAATATTTCCTTCAAATTTCGTTACAAATGGAGATCCAATGCTCCTTAATGTGCCTTCAGCAATTGGCAATATTCAGCCCTTAGAAATTGATTACACTGAACTTGATATTCGAGAAGTTATTGGTGTCGGAGGTTTTGGAAAAGTACATCGTGCCTTTTATGAAGGTATTGAAGTTGCAGTGAAAGCAGCACGCCAAGGAACTGAAGAAGACATTGAAGTCACCAAAGATAATGTTCTACAAGAAGCGAAATTATTTTGGTCCCTAAAACATGAGAATATTGTAGCGCTGCGTGGTGTATGCCTTAAACAACCTAAATTATGCCTAGTTATGGAATTTGCTCGTGCTGGTTCACTTAATCGAATTCTAGCTGGACGCAAAATTCCACCTGATGTTCTTGTCAATTGGGCCATACAAATTGCACGTGGAATGAATTATTTGCATAATGAAGCTCCCATTTCTATTATACATCGGGACTTAAAAAGCTCAAATGGTAGGTGACTGACGACTATACTTAAGATAATGAAAATGAAAAAAAAAATAAAACGAACGCATTCCAATGCAGACATATTGTCTAGCTGTGTCACCCCATATTATATATGTTATGTTAAAGGGGGTGGGGGTGGTGGTGATGATTATTCCATCGAATCCCATAACTTTCTCAGATTGATAAGATACGGTTGCCATTTATAAATTCTTATCGCCTCTTCTTACAAGGAATCCGGTTGAATATAAAATTTTACTTCTTACGTTGATTGCAGTGAGACTGTTTTAATCGAATCAGTCAATGGCTGTGATTTCGTGGGAATCGATTCACATCAAATTTTTTTTCTTACGTTTCCAAAGAATTTCCAAATGTTTATCTTTCATAGATATCAATTAGATTCATTCCAATTTTACTTTCGTTTGGTTTTTCCGATTACTTATGCTCCGTGTTTATTTTGTTGACTTTTGTTAGGAATCCAGGTAGCTTACGCAGTTTTCTAGCACTATGCAATTCGATAACACATGATGATGTATGCAAATTTATAAATAAGGAAAATGTACTTTTCAACTGGTAGATATGGGGTTTAAAAGAAACAGTGGGACCCAAACTAGAGCGCAGATAAAATAAATATCCAATAGCGTAACGGTAGAAATTCAAATAAAAAACTTTTGGAAAACTTTTCTGTATAAAAAGCTTAACGGTTTTTAAAATTGACTGAAAGATTCCCACAAGAATTTATATCTAGGGAATTGATGTAAATTGTCCCGACCTAAACGACCAATCAGGATGGCCAAAAATAGATCTCGATAAACTCAGAAAAAACTTGGGTGAGGGTGGGGAAGTACTAATGATCTGGGAGGTGTGTATGATTAAAAAATTTTCTCGATTTTTTATGAATTACCCTATAACTTCTTGAATGATACACCCTATGATGATGATTCAACATTCATTGGACCTTTTATATATTTTCTCCTTCTTTCCCTCCATTTATGTTATGGATGAAGAAAGTAAAAATTTCGAAGTTTCAAATTTTTATTTTTTTTCAACTAATCCAAAATTTAGGTTTAAAAGCGCTAGCAACTTTCCATGTGCTTGCGTTATACTTGCTATGTTATCGTGAAAAGTTCTTTTGGAATTGGTATGCTTGCTGCAGCAATTTGAAATTTCACTGCTGTGCTTTTGAAGTTATGTGCTGAGAAGATAACTGCACTGTTGAGCATATGAAAGTTTGCTGTGGTATGGTACTTGCTGTAACATGCTATTCAAAATGCAAATGTACCTACTGATAGATTCCGCTTTGAATTTATATTATAACATTCAAACAAAGGCGTAGAATAAAATAATGATATTGATTTGTAGTTTTAGGATAGAATTACAATAACATTTTAACAGTGCAGTTAGCTCAGCACATCACTTCGGTCTGAAAAACGTTAGCACAAATCCATAAGAATTTACTGGTCTGCTGCCAATAATACAGGAAGTCTAGCAGTGAAATTTCAAATAGTAGCAGCGAGCATAGGAGTTCCAAAAGGATTTCTTGCATAGCAAGTATAGCATAATTTGTTGTACTGTGCTTGGTGTCTGCTATTACTTTTAAACTTTGCTTACAATTTTCTAAAACAGTTTAAACAAAAACTCTCTATGAACTTTTCTATCCTGCACAGTTATCGAGATTTTAAAACTCCCGCCTATCCGGCGTCTGGTCTTGATTGAAGTGAACAAATATTTTTTAGAGCTTAGTTCTCCATTATTTAAAAAAAAATTAATATATGTAATCTTGCTGTAGTACATTCATTTCTCAGATTAGACCAGTCGTTTTACACTATTGGTATAATTTGATGTTGATGAGTGAGTTGATGCAATTTCACTTTTAAATACATCACACACAAATTGTAAATTATGAAATGAAATTAGACCGATAACGTAAAGCAATTGGTCTAATACCTGATAAATTTTTCCGGAGAGCAGTTTTATTAGGGTTAAGAGTAGGAGCGACACTATGGAAACCGCGACCAGAATGGTTCTATTGAGTCATCCCCTAAAGTAGTTAAGCTAAATCTCGTATATTTACCAGCTCGATTATTGCTTTGGGGGTAGGTTGTCTTGCAAACCTTAATGGGAGTGATAAGGGCTCTTCTAGTGATTTGCAATCTTAAAGCTGCAAGAATGGAACGCTTGAATTTGAATTTGAACGCTTGTAAATGATATAATTGGAGGTTTCATCTTCCTCTTCACACGGTCGGACACAGCATTGTTTTTAGTTTTGATTATTTCTTGTTGTTGAGGACAACTTTTTTGCAAATACTATTGGAGCCATTTTGACGTTTTCTAGGGCTCTGCTCGTACCTTCTTGATATGCCATCATGGCTTAAAAAAATACTTTTTTTTTTTATATAATATCTAAAATTTGTCAGGACACTATGTATTCGTTATTAGGCTATTTTTTTTTATGTTATTTTGTATTGATTCATTCAACTTTTTTTTTTTTAGTTTTAATCTACGAGGCAATAGATGGCGACATTCTTCATAGTAAAACATTAAAAATAACTGATTTTGGATTAGCTCGAGAAGTGTACAAAACAACACGAATGTCAGCTGCTGGAACTTATGCTTGGATGCCACCAGAAGTTATAAAAAGAGGAACCTATTCCAAGTATAAAATTTGTCAAATAACACAAAACCGAGATATTATTAATAAAAAAAAAAAAAAACTTTTTCATATTAAAGATCTTCAGATGTTTGGAGTTATGGTGTCCTACTGTGGGAATTGTTAACCGGAGAAACGCCTTATAAAGGTTTCGATTCACTATCTGTTGCGTATGGAGTTGCTGTAAATAGTTTAGCCTTACCAATTCCTAAAACATGTCCAGAAGCATGGGGCAAACTCATGAAAAGTATAATTAAAATATTGAAATGCATTGAAATATATATCCTCAAAATTTTATGGACTTTTTTCCTTTCTAGATTGTTGGGAGTGTGACCCGCACAAGAGGCCATCATTTAAGGATATACTACATAGGTTAGAAGAAATTGCAAGATCTGGTTTTTCACAAACACCCCATGAATCTTTTCATACAATGCAAGATGGTTGGAAGAAAGAAATTGCTGAAGTTCTTCAGGAATTACGCATGAAAGAAAAGGTAAGCTAGTTCATCAGTTTTCTCAGTATTTGCCCATCCCTTTTATCCTTTATAAATGTATATTGTTAAAATATAGTTTGAAATTATTCGTACGCTTGAGATGTGGACATTTATTATTTTTTATTTGCGTAATTAAATAATTTTATTATTCACAATCGAAATAATATATTTTTTCATTTGTTCAATTTTTAAATAAGTTCTTTTCTTTCTTTTACCTTTCCTGCTGCAATAATATTTTATCACTCATAAAAAACAAACTATGATAAAAAAAAACATTTAAAAATAAACCATCAATCGTCAAGGCTTTCAAGACGATTGAAGAGGTAAGCTTCAGTTTTTCTTTTTAATTTTGTTATATGAATTTTTCATTGTTTTGTTTTGTTTTTACTTTTCCCCGAGTTCTGCTTTTTTTCTCAAGTCATTTGATGATTTTTATTTAGTAATGTTTTAATATACTTATGATTAAAGAGTAGACGCAGGTTAGGTGAGTGTGTGGTTGTGAGTGTGTGTGCGTTTTTTTTTATTTTTTATATAAACAATAGGTTCTAAGGAAAAACTGGAACAAATAATAATTTTCTGAAAGATATAAAGTTTCTTTTTAAGAAATACCAACAGAAAATGCTAGGGGCTAGGGGGCTCAGAAGAAAGCAATAGTAACTGTAGTCACAGCTTGCTTCACTCTCTCATCTAACAAAAGTGGGAGTTGTTGACAGCCCTGAGTGTCTGTCTGTCCTGTTTGAAAGGTGAGCTTGAGGAACACTTTCTGTCTATACAGCTTTTGCCCAATGTAGGGATACTCTTTGATCTACCTTTCTACCTATCTGTGGATGAGTTGAAAAGCAGCTTATCTCACCTGGACCTGGTGCGCTTCATTAAGAATAGGACCGAAAGCTTATTGGTCTTTTTAATTGTGGCCGCCTCGGTCTCATTTCTTTTGTCTGCGGCCTCGAATTAAACATAAAAATAAGAGTTCGAAACATTTTTTTTTAATTAAACAAAAAAAAAAGTCCGGAGCAGAAATATTTTTTTTTTTTTTTGTATCTCAAATATAAGATTCACGTCTGTTTATTTTCTCACATCAGTTATTTTGAAAACTGCCGAATAATTTCACAATGCCAATTTTAATTTAACCTTACCCTTTTCCTCCTATCCAGAAATCAGAATACCTTTCTCTCTCTCTCTCCGTTCTCTTATCAATAGCTGTGTTCTTTTGTGTCCGCAGAACAAAAGATACACAAAAGAACGCCTCATAAATTTTCATAGAAGATTTATAAATAAAGTGAACAGTACAAATAGTTCGTTTCAATCGACAGAACAATTTGTTCTCTCCAACATGTTGGAGTTCTAGAACAAAGTATACAAAGGAACACAGCTTGTATTTCCTTTATTTTCTCTTTCTTTGTTCTCTCTGCTCTGTGCCCTCTCTCTAACCTCTCTTTGCTTAATCTCTCGTTTCTCGACAGGTTTCTTTCACAAATTTTTCGCTCTGTACCTACTCTCTTTTCTCTAATAACATTTCTCTTCCTATATTCTCTCCCTTATCGCGTTTTTGTTGTGTTTGGTTGTGTGCAATTTCCTTCGCTCCGCTCCCCAACATACCATTTCGAAAGTCGTATAAATTAATGTTCTTGCCATTAGTCTACGTCTCAGTAAAAGTACTTAGTTTTATGTGGGTTGACATACCCAGAAACAATACACTTATAACTCTGAGTGAGATTTGAAAAAAAAAAAAACATGTTATAGTATACTGCTCGAACCTTTCTCAAGAATTTTTTGCAAGAAATCCCTGTACTATCAGTCAAAAGTGTTAATGAGGTTAGCGTGAAAACATGTGAATCAGAATAGTAGAATTTAATTCCATTGCAATTAAAGGAGTATCAATATTGAAACATAAATCCGACTAGCTAGTTATCTCTGCTGAACCTTTTTTATACCACTACAAAGATTTCTTTTGCTACTTTAAATAAATGAAAAGAATTATATAGAAGAAAAATATTTAGTAACGATGCCTTCTTCCATTGAAAATCTTGCGAGTAGGCTTGGGGTATTTAACACAAACTCGATCGTCAAAGCCTCTTCTAATGGAGTCCGATTTTCACCTAACTTTTTATAACTTTATCGTTTTCTACGATATGGTGATATGTAGCTAACCTAAACGACGACAAGGGTAAATTTGTCCAATTATGAGCAATTGATACTAATCTAATAAACAACAAAATAAGATCAGGCATACATAAATGTAGGTAAGAAAGAATTTCAATAAGGAACGATTTTGATGAAAATATCAACAACAAACAGTTGACACTCGTTAATGCATCTTTGGAATTTTATGTAACTAACCCAAGATACCAATTTGAGGTCAACGAAAGTTTAATTTCTTTTTTTTTTACTGCAAATATCATCGTGTGTAGAGTATTCTCTATCTATGTCGTCAAAGCACTGAATAAATGGGTAAAAAAATAATTATTAATCGATTCAAATCCAATTTAGTTAACAACTTTTTCGTAACCGGTTTTTAAGTTTGTTGCATTGAACATTATCTACGGATTTTTTCACATACATACATATTCCAATTAAACCGTCTTCGATTGAAATAAAAGTAATTTTATCATTTAATTTCCTATAATTGCTTGCGAGTAACACAGAGCTTTTCTATAAAAAACTATGGCATGCATTGTAGATACTAATCGATTTCGATCATTTCAATTTAACTAGTTTTTGCACTTTTACCCGATTTTATTTGAAATTTTTTTTTTTATTCAAGATTCATGTTTGTAATGCTTTTAGATATCATTAAAAAATATTTTTTTATTTTCTTATTTTTTTTCTCTATCTCTTTCTATCTCTTAAAAACAAAATAGGAATTGCGATGCAAAGAAGAAGAACTAGTTCGAGTACAAATACAACAAAGACAACATGAAAAAAATCTGCAATTGCGCGAGCAAGAACTGAATGCACGAGAAATAGAATTATTTGGACGTGAATTGAATTTAATAACACAAAATACTCCAACGCCAAAAAAACGACGTGGAAAATTTAGTAAAATGAGATTAAAGGTGAGTTGTTAATTTGTTTAGGTTGTTACTAAAAATTTGTGTATGTATTGAAATCAGTTGTTGCGATGAGAACTATTAAAAATAATTTTTTAAAGAAATATTGAAAGCTGCTGACACTTTGAGCGTTACTTTTACTGTATAAACATCGAAATTGGTGCAGTGGTTGGAAAGTTTGCGTTTAATAATATGGAGAAAAGTAATAAAATATTGTGCTATATTTTGCGATATTATTATGACAAATGGGGGAAGAACGCTGTCCAGGCTTGTAAACAAATTTGTGCTGTGTACGGTGAAAATACTCAAAATCTGGTTTGTTCGCTTTTGTTCTGGTAATTTTGATCTGGAAGATGTGTCACGCTCGGGTCATTCAATCACTGAAAGCTGATGAAATTCTTGATAAAGTCCAGCAAGATAAGCATATAGGCAGTGTCTATATTGGTATGGAGCTAGGTTATGACCACAAAACTGTTTTGAAGCATTTCCACAAAGCTGGATATAAAAAAACACGATGTATGGGTTCCTCTGCAGAACTCTCTCGATGGAATTAACCTGGCTTCAAAAGAAGCCTGTGAAACCTAATTAATTCAGTATTTCAACCAGAAATTACAGAAGCTCTTCATCGATGGTATCATGGCCAGTATCATGACGAAACATTGTCGATATCAATGGAGCATATTTGGTTTAAAAAAAATCATTTTCACACTATAAGAAAACCAATTGAATTTTACTAAAAAAAATGCCACGAACTTTTTCCCAAAAGTTTAATGTGTATTCGGGACTTTCATTGATTTAATATTAAAAATTCTTTACGTTGTTAAATAGCAACATTACAATGAAAGTAATCTATCACAAAAGACTTGTAAGAGATTATTGTGTGTTCATACCGATTCAAATCAAGAGCAAAGTTCATACAATCATTATATTTTGAATACAGATGCTGTCCATTTTAGGAATAATTTATTAGGCTATCGCATATTAAATAGAAGAAAATAAGATTTTTCATCGGCTTAATCTAAAAATGTATTAAGAGGAATTGCATATTGGAAAAAGTTTACAAAACTTACGGGTTCGCCGGTTAGAACAATCGATCGTTAGAAAACTATCAAAATTGATTGAATTCCGAGAGCACACCATCAAAATTGGGACTTTAGATGAAATAGGGACAATTACACAGAGACTAGTGATAGATTCATGTTAGATTCCAATTAATATATTGTATACAATCTTCAATCAACTTCAATTGTATAAAAATTAACCCTGAAGCATATCTTCTAGTAGAGATAATACCAATAAGAATCTAGATGACACTGAGATCGGAATGTGTTCACATTTTGTTTTTTGCTTGAAAGTCGATGGAAATTAAATTAAAGCAAATGAAAATTTGTATAGTATGAAAAAGTTCTTATAATTTTTAACATACCCCCTAGTTTTCATTCATCTTTTTACGGTAAGGCAATAAATTTGGACAAATAAATATCAAAAAATATTGCCAATTATTTTAAACAAATAAACCACCAATTTTTTCAATGGTAATTTTCTTCTGTGTTGTTGGATCCACATTAGGTCCGAGAAATTTTTCAGAGTGAATCTCATACTTTTTAGGTTTCATTCGGGAATACATTGGTTCTGACATTCAAATGAAAACTTACAGTACTTACAATGAATGTGGAACTAACCTGGGCGGGTGATTCTGTTGTTTGTCGTACTTTAATGTTAGAATATACGAAAAAACAAAATAAACTTTTGCACTGCCTTTTTTGTCTTATTATTCAGCTCAGGAAGCCTTGCATTAGGTAAAATGAACTGAAAATGACACTTCACATTACAAATTCAATAATTTTTTTTTGAATTTAAGCACTTGTATTGCTCTAAGTTCGTATAGAATATCCATTTACAATAGTTTATAATTTTTGTCACAACCTCGGAAGCAGTTGACTAATTTGTCATACTTTTAGGCGTATATTCTGACGTTTATTCATTGTAAATTCATTTTGGTTCATTATGTGGTTGATGAAGAGGACAAATCAAAATGAGTGTGGTGTAAATAAAAGCGCATCAAATTTGTGATGAAATGTTAAAATATTTGCCAAAAATATATGCATAAACTACAACAATAGATCAAATCAGGAGGGTGATTCTGATCTTTTGTCGTTCTTGAATGTCAAAATAATCGACTAAATGAAATGAACTTTTCTACTGATTTGTTCGTGTTTTTATTCAAGTCAGCAACCCTTGCATGACGTAGAATGAACTGAAAATGACACTTCGCATTACAAATTCAAAATAATATTTCCAATTTAAGCACTTGTAATGCTCTAATTAGGTGTAGAATTTCCATTTACCAGTGTAAAATTTTTGTCACAACCTCTGCGAGCAGTTGACTAATTTGTCGTATATATAGTTGTGTTTTTTGACGTTTGTTCATCGAAAATTCATTATAATTCAGTTTGTGGTAGATAATAGTGAAGACACAAATGAACACAAAACAACAACACAAAATGAACTGTGTTAAAAGAAAAGCTCGACTAAATAGAACGACAAAGAGATCAGAATCACCCTCCAGCACCCTGATTTAAAAAAATAGTAAAGGTATGCTCGTTTGATAAACAATTTTCTTCTCTTCTTCTATTTCCATTCTATGTTGATTGGCTATTTTTATTAATTATTAAAACTAGGAAGACCTTAAAATTGGAATAAAACAAATTTTGGTCATACCCTCTAGATGAATCCACGTAGATTGTTGAAGTTGTTTTTCGCATATCTTTTTAGAACATTTCGTCGGATAGTAAAAAATGGTTATAACCTATTTCAGAGGTTTTTATTTTTCGAAAAACTTTTCAAAAAACCCTGTTTTTTCAGTATACGTGAAAAATTTACTTACAAATGTGGAAATTTTTGTATGGTAACCCCATGAAATTTTGATTTACAATAATTAATAATTATTATTAATTATAAGATCGCCTCGTACAAAATTTCAGTTCTCTAGCTCAAGGCGCATTGAGCATCAAGCGATTTCAAGAGAGCTATGGCCCAAGATATGTCCTGGGAAGACAGAATCTCTGCCGTAATGATGCGCGAATTCTTATTGCAAGTGTCACGGGAACGCATGCAAGCTCTATTAAATGACTTCTGTAGAAGCTGTATGGACGAGGAGGAGGTAGACGTTAGCATTTAGCACCTTCTTCATGAATGCCGTAACCTTAGTAAGCGCGTAGGAGGAGTACACTTGGTAGCTACCAATGCAAGGAATTCAAGGAATGATTTAAAAGTAGTCAAAGATAAAATCACTAAAAAAATGTCGGCACTGTATATGATATTTTTGGTCAAGTTTTACTCATACATATGAACGACTTGAAATTTTTTAAGAAGCTTAAAAACAAAACATTTATTATCAATTCAAGTATAGCTAATAAAAATGTTTTTTTGTTTGTTTATTTTTTCAATTTTATAGCTTTTAAAGCGTGAACCTGGCCAAATATCACTTCCATTAGACTTCCGGCATACAATCACAACAATTCGTGATAAGCCACGTCCCAGAACTGATACACCGCCTGGTTCTCCAGCCATTTCCGGGCTACGAGTAATAGCACGTAAGTATTTTTGTTTTTATTCTTGTTGCTGCTGTATTCTTTCACTTAACTTTTTATTCTCAAAACTTATCGTAACTATTATGTGCTTCTATCTTTTTGTGATCTTTTTTTCTTTTCTTTTTTGATTTCTTACACTAAATTAGGAGAGAGTGATTTTTTTGTTTTTTTTTTTGTGGAATTTTGTAGTTTTCACGTGTATTGATTGCAGCGAATTCTTGTAATAAATACGTGTTTTTTTAAAATTTACTGCGTTTTTTTTTTTGTAAGTAGCGCTTTTGCTTATTTTCATAAAAAATACTTGCACAAATTCGAAAAATTCTATTCATTTTATTCGAAATTTTTTAGTAATTATTTTTTATTTTTAAGAAAATTCTTGTTTGGTTTATATGTAGGTATAAATGTGTATTATGTATGTAGGCAACTTTCCAGGACTCAGAAATACCAAGATGTGTGTTTGTGTATTTTATTATGCTAAAACTCATCAATGAACAATTGTTTTGTATCTTCTTCCTAACTTGATCACTGTCTGTGATTAGTTCTTATTAAAAAAGTTCCTTGACACATGACCGCCGTAATAATTTAATAAAAATTACTGGTTAATTTATTAAATCTACATGCGCATAGATATTTTCTTAATGAAGAACAAGAGAAATTATTTGTTGTGCTGTCAAACTGGTTTTAATACATGAATTATGATCCATAACTGAAAAACATTCTTTGATCTTTTAAACCTATTCCATTTTTTACTCTAATGCTATTAACCCAAACGAAACTTATGCTTAACTTGATCTTTCGACAACTAGAAGTCGCTGTCAAAGAGGTTTGTAAGGGGGGGGGGGGGAGTCTGACAAAATGCCTGTATCTCAAGCCGAAACAAAGTTTTTAAATGAGGCCAAGACCACAGAGGAATTTATTAACCCTAGCAAACAATCGAAAAAAAAATACAATCCTGTAGCTTTTGAGCATCACTTCTAGAGTTCAGCTAGTCACAATATGTATGTAGAAGTAAACAGAGAGCAAAACCGAATGATTGAAGTGATTTACAAAACGTCTACCAGTGACAATCATTTCTAATACTTCAGGCTGGACTTTTAAAGTTGTATTATTGAAGGGGAGTTGAAAAGTATTCAAAATCTGTTGTTTACAACAATCTTACCAAATAAAAAAGGAAGTGACTAGAGAAAATGTTACTTTTTCCGTAAATTGAAAGCAATAGCAGACAAACGGAACACTAGGTGATTATATTAGCAGGGAAATAGAATTACTTAGAAGCCGAAATTGAAGTGGTATTTCGCAACAACTGCAGTAGCAATTCTGTTTTAGAGGAAGAAACTTTCTTGAAATTCATGTATTACTTTATCAAGCTGATTGGGCTTTATTCAATAAATTCATTAGAGAGTTAGTCTGGTCTGAGTGTTTTTCCTCGAAAGATGTTGAGTCCTGCTCTGAAACCATTATCAACATCTTATGGTTCGGGATGCGCAGCTTCATTCCGCACAAATTCAAAAATATTAAACCTAACCATACATCTTCGCATATAAACTGCGTCATTCAGAGGAATTGAGACAAATTTATAGAGAGGCACGTAACACCTGTAAGTCTATTATTTACCGAGCGAAGTTCCAATTCGTCCAAAGTATTAGACAGAAAATCTTTACTAGTCGAAAGGGTAGTAAGAGTTTCTGGTCTCTTGTTAAAACAGTCAAGAACAACTTCACCAATTCTTCGGTACCGCCCCTAATTCACAACGGGGATGTGTATACGGAATCATTGGACAAAGCCAATTTGTTTGTAGTTAATTTGGGAATTCTTTCTTACCACCTTTTTTGCAAGCTCCTCCTTCAAAGACTGTTGCGTTTTGGCACAAGGTAGGTTTTCAAAGTGCTCGCAAGTCTCACTGTGTCTAAAGATATGGGGGTCTGATGGTATTTTGTCCCTGGTACTCAAGTGCTGCGCCTCTTCTTTAGCTGAACCTCTACGCAAACTATTTCAACTGTCCTATTCGATAGGAGTCTTTCATTCCGCATGGAAACTTGCTCATGTTCAGTCAATACCCGAAAAAAGGAGAGGCAAGCGATCCCTCAAATTATAAACCAATTGCCTTTACTTCGATTCTTTCGAAGGTTTTTCGAAATACTCATCAACACGCAATTGATGAAATATCTAGAAGCTTATTACCTTATTAATGATCGCCAATACGGCTTTCGTGCTGGCCGTTCTACTGAAGATGTACTAACATTCCTTACCGACCGTTGGAACCAATGTCTCCATAACTTTGGTGAATCTGAAATCATCGCATTAGATATCTCGAAGGCCTTCGATAGAGTCTGGCATCCTGCTCTTTTAGCTTAACTTAGACATTAGGTCTCGACCGTCTTTTCTTATAATGGATTGAAAGTTTTTTCTCCCACCGTTCAATTCAAGTTATATTGGACGGAGTTACTTCGGACAGTTTTATGAGTCATGCCGGTGTACCACAAGGCTCTGTGCTCTCTCCTATTCCCTTCCTCATTTTTTTATTAAAGATCTGCTAGCTCTCACTTTCAATCCTATTCATAGTTTTGCAGACGACACCACTCTTGATTTCGTGTATAAGTTCAACTCTATAGCTGATTCCCGTGGGAATGCTACAGTAAACAAAGGAAGCAACATGTTCAGTTCAATAGACAATGACATCGGGTTTTGTTTAATGCTTCCGAAACGCAATGTTGTCTGTTATCATTCAAAAGTACTGCAACATCCGCTCAAGCCATTTCCGTCGATGGAGAAGATATCTCGAACTCGCCATCCCTTAACATCTTAGGCATTGAAATATCCAACAATCTTAATTGGTCCGATCATATTTTTGGTATCACCAAAATTGCGGTGAAATGTCTGGACTTCTTGCAAAGATTCAAGAAATATTTTACTCGCATCAGATTTGGCGCAAATCTACAAGTCTCATATCAGGCCTAGCTTATAATATAATTCACATATTTGGGCAGGGGCTGGACGTAGTGCATTGTCCGTGTTAGATAAAGTCGAAAAGAAGCGCTTCCGGCTTATTGGCGATGAGATATCAATAGCAACTATTGATTTTCTAGAGCACCAGCGTAATGTTGGTTGTCTATCTCTCTTTTATCGCTACTTTTATGGCTATTGCTCTGACGAAATCTCTAGCCTGATCCCTTGAAGAATTCTTCCTATGCGCACCACACGAGCTGTAACCCGAGCTCACCCTCATACCCTTGAAGTAAAATTTGGCCGTACCGTGTAATTCCGCAAATCCGTCATAAGCAAGACAGTACGAATGTGGAACAGTTTCCCATCATCTGTTTTTCCCTTTAGCTATGGGCAGCAAAAAAAATCAAGCTCAATGTACACCGTCACCTCCTTGGAGTCAACCCAATAATTTCAAATTCCCTTCCCCTTCTTCATCTCCTGCCAAGGCTGTGCTACGGCATCATAAGGTATCCCCTGAGCTTTGACATCATCATAAAAAAAAAAACATTTTATCATAGAAATTATACACGGACCCACTTCATTTTTATCAAAATTACGAACAGCAACAGATTAAAGGAGCTGAAAAAATTCACGGGCATATCAAAATGATTCATTCTGTTCTAAATCAGCATAAAACCGAACGAACTTATTCTTATCCACTCGATTCTCGGGAAGAGGGGATAATAATGGTGTATGCATTACGCATTGTGATGTGGGAATGAGATTTGAAAACGTTTGGAAGCAGTTATATTAGGCACTCTTAAAGAAAGGTCTTTGCACATTTCCTACTCGGTAAAGGAAGATTTACATTGTGATAACATGCATTTTTACCAGATATTGTGAGGCAGATAGTACATTTGTATACGGAAATTTATTTATGAGTGACGAGAGAAGCAAACGTCTTCTGCAATTTTTGCAGAGCTCGTTTTGTTAATGTGTGCGTGTCCGAAAATTTTACTCCAATATGTTTTATGGGTGCTAGAACTAAAACATTGTTACTGACAACACTAATCTGTCAATTTTGACTACTGGCAACACGTTTTTTTATCTGTCAAAATGAAATGTTTTTAATTTCTAATTAAATATTGCGAAATTGAACGTTCTTAAATATTTTTTTCGTGTAGAAGCAGGAAGCACACAGATTCCTTGCAGTGGTTTTTTCGGAATTCATTGGAGATGATTTAGAAGTAGATATTCCAATTTTACAATTTAACTGTTTGACAGTTTGCGATTTTTGCAATAAAAACTAATGGAATTGTACATGTGAGGGAAGCACATTCTCCATGAGTCAAGTGAGATATTCTCACTCAGACTGCTCTTTCGGTGAACTGTCTTAGTTCCATATTGAGCTACAAAATTCGAACGCAACCACTGAGCAACTGAGACAAGTGAAACTAAATATTCTTGTCTCAGTTGACTCAGTTTCGTTATTTTGTGATTTTAATTGCTAATTAAAGTTTAGTGACCATTTGAATAAACTAACAACAGTTTTGTCAATATATTACTATCCATTTTCTGTGGTCAAAATTAATTAAATGTCAAAATTGGCAAATCAGCTGGTTTGTTTGAACTGAGACAACTGAGACGGTTGCTCAAAATTTTGTCTCAGTTGTCTCACTGAGACAGTGCTTGCCGAAAGCCCCTTATATCTGGATATATGCATGCCATCATAATGTAGATCCTTCTTTATCGTGTAAAATACATACACGAACATACACAACCAAATCATTTTGAAACCAAGCAAGAATTTCAATTGAATTTTATAATTTTTCTATAATTTATCTATAAAAAAATATATTTTTTTATAATTTTTTATATATATTTTTTTAATAAGGAAATTGTCAAATCCAAAATACGTGCGTGTAGTGTAATTCAGGCCTTGTGGGATAAAAAATCGCGTAATATATAATAAAAAAAAACTTTTTAGTAAATAAATCAAATAAGGTGATGGCTCTACACACATACAAACTAACAAAAAAATTCATCTATAAATATGAATGTCTATCTTTTAACACAATTTTATATTCTCTCTCTCTCTCACTTTTTCTCTCATCTTTATAAATAATATTAATAAAATTAATATAAAAAAAAAATGAAATCAATAACAACAAAATTAAAAACAAAACCAAAAATAAATTGTGTTCAGTTCCGGCTGATGGTTTTAAAGGTAAAACCTGGGGACCATCAACATTACATCAACGTGAACGTAGTCATCTACCAGCTCTACGTCCAACTGCATGGACACCACAATTTAGTAAAAGTGCACCAAATCTGGATAAATCAAGAACACCAACTTCAACAGCAATAAGTGTTTATGGTTCAGGTACAACAGCAATAACATCATCATCAGCAACAACAATGATAATTAATCAATCATCATCATCAGCAACAGCAGCATCATCATCAACAACAACAACAACAACAATAACAGGAGCAACAACAATTGGTTTACGACATGATATTTTAGGTAAAAGTCATGATCGTGGCTTAGATGTTTATAAAAATTCTAATTTAGATAATAAATTGATAACATTTCCTAATAATTACTATAAAAATAATAACAGTAATAATAAAAATAGTAATAATAATAACAACAACAGCAAACATAGTAATTTTGAAAATGAGAACTGTAACGACAATGACGACGATGACGATGACGACGAAGACGATGATGATGATGATTATGATGAAGATGAGATTGAAGTTACTGGTTGTTTCGGTTTCAGAAAGAACAGCGATTATAGTAGTAGTAGTAATAGTTATAATAATGCATACGGTGTTCATGATCGTCGTGGTCGCAAAAAGCATAGTTTAGATAGTGAAATTCCCGATATGATGAATAGTAGTTCATCACCTCGACAATGTAATGTTGATGATGTCACTTATGACAGAGTCTTCTATAGGACTATGCAAAAAAGTCTAGATCAAATATTTTCTAGAGATGATTATGTTAATCGTAGAATAAGTCGAGCCGAAAAGGGTAGCTCCAAATCAAGTGTTGATTTAACAATGTACAAATATCACGATGATGATGATGATGATAATGATAAAGACATTGATGATAATAATAGCAATAATAGCTATAGATTTCAACGTTTAGGTTCCGGTTCACAATTTCCACGACATTGTTTCTTTCGTTCAAGACAATCTAGCATTATTTACGATATGAATTATAATAATAATAATAATAATAGTAATAATGATGATGTTGGTGTTAATAGTGGTAATCTTACAGAAAGTTTAGCATCATTAAATTTAAATAGTTCAGATCGTGTTGGTGGGGGTGGTGGTGGTGGTGGGAATAATTCTTTTGATGAACATACAAATTCCATGTGTAGTGATAGATCATCATCAGTAGATACATCAACACCATCACGTAAAAGCTCTGTTACATTTCGTGCTACTCCAACAACTGTTGGTGGTGGTGGTGGTAGTGGTTGCAATAATAGTACAATCAGTAGTATCGATACTAATGATTTCTCTGAAGCAAATTCCTTTGCATCACGTTATAGTGATGATAACAATATATTGTCGTCTCCATTACAAGACAATCATCCTAATTTTTCTACTAATTATTTAGTTAAGACTACTCTTATAGCTCCAAGAAAATTAAAAGACATTCAATCAGATCCAGAAATTCTACATTTAACGTATGTCCAAAATAATAATTCAAATACTACAAGACAACAGCACAAAATTTTAAAATCATCGAATAAAATAGAAAAACCGGAAAAATTGAAACATAGCAAAATTAAAGACTGGAGAAAAATGTTTAGTTTTGCAAGTTTAAGAAGTACGAAAAAATATGTACAAAATTCAGGAAGTTCTTATAAGAAATTTCAAAATACATCTGAATTAAAGGAAAAGCTTTTGCCTGGCGGCGGCGGCGGTGAACCTGGTTCATTGCCTGTTGATGGTCATGGACAATATGAAGCTATTTTTCATACGAAAAAAAATCTTGTTCTTCAAAAGTCAAATTCAAAAAGTCGAAAAAATTCTGCGAAGTAGTTGAGGGATAGACGGCCATCGTGGATTTTTTTTTTTTGCTTTTGTTGTTTTAACTAAGTGTGATTAAGTTAAAATAATTTTAATGTATGTTTTTTAAGTTGATAGGTAATAGAAGTTAGTTTTTTCAAGTTAGTCAAGTTAGGATTGTGTAAACGAAAAAGAAAAAAATAAATAAATAAAAATATTTCAATTTTAGATAGATCCAAATACAATGTAAATTTCTGTTCGGAAGGAATACTGCATTGAAATAAAAGTTTTAGTTTATTGGAAAATGAGGCAGATTTATAAGTTATATCACTCAGTCTCCTCATTGCAGTCTTTAATATTATTTATCCCATACAAAACAAAAATGTGAATTCGGTGAATATGTAAACAAAGTCTAATATGGTTTAGCTTATGCGGAAAAGTCAAACAATTCTGTCTAGATATATTTTCAATTCGGAATATTACTTAAAAATGCTACCACAGTCAATCAGAGAAGTACTTTTAACTTAAATTGTTTTTGTTAAATGCTATGAGAAGATGACGATAGTGACAGAGACAGTATGATGTTGTTGTAAGGAGTTCCGAATTCTGACTCGTTTTATTCGTACAGTTATTACGTTAGACTTCTAGTGTATGAAAACATATCGTTTGCGCTTACATTCCCCAGATTTTTTTTTCGCCTCAAATTTAAGATTGCAGATCTGCTCTTTTATTTATACTAGAGCAGGTTCCTTAAATTTCTTACGAATGAATTATTATAATTTCTTAAGTACCTTAAAGTATAGTTTACACAAACGAAGTTACTGTCCCAAGTAACCTCGTTTTCAATCCCTCACCTCCTCTTGACATACCCATCAGTTTACTTGCGCCAGTACGAAAACGAGTTTCACTCACTTCAACTTTTTAGCGAAGTGGAACCTGAGAAATAGTCAAATTGAATGTATTTTCTGCAATTGGTCCAGGTTTTGATGTGTGTAGTCATTTATAATATCATCTGACGTGGAGCTTGTGAGATGTGAAGATATTTATTTTTGATATAAAATGGTTTCAAGTGAAAAATTACATATTAAAAAGGTCATTAATTGTGTAGCAATGTAATTAAGGGCAATTTCGGATAAAAAATTCTAAGAAAAAAGAAAGTGTGAGTACGTTGCTGGTATATTGATTTCTAAGGAATAATATTTTTGCTTACATAATTATCTTTAAAATTTACGAAATTTCTTACTGAAAAATAAAAAGCACTCCCTTCGTATAAAAGCGCAAACACAAATGTGTTGAAATTTTACAAGTTCCACACCAGCTGATATTATTAAAGACTACTTAAATCAAAAAAATGTACCAGTTGCAGAAAATGTACTCAATTTGATTATTTCCCAGGTTCCACTTCGCTAAAAATTTGAAGTGAGTGGAACTCGTTTTCGTACTGGTGCGTATGTCAAGAAGAGGTGAGGGACTGAAAACGAGGTTACTTGGGACAGTAACTTCGCTTGTGAAAACTCTGCTTAAGTGAGAGAAAACACATTTAAGTAATCTGGTGACTTTTCCTTATTCCTGTTTACCTTTAAATTATATTTCATTCCTTACTATAATTCCTATATTTTTATTATGATATATATGTACAATATTTATACCTATCGAGTAAACCCTAAAACATACGTGAGGTACTACAGTGAAAACGACAACATCAATTTTCTGTTCCGACAAAAAAAAATTAAATATATGCGAGCGCATCTAACTAATTTCTGACAATTAAATGAGTGGAAATGATTAATATGGTTCCCGAAAAATTTGAATTTTACAGTTTTTCGGTTGCTTTATTACACATGTAAAAGATATTTGCAACTTTTTTTTTAATACAAAAAAAAAATATTGACAATGTCCTTTTTCTATAATTTGCCGAACATTTAAAAGCATGAAGAATGATTTTTAATTATCGCTTCTTTATTCAGATCTGCTAGTTTCTAGTACGTGGCAATTTTTTTTGTTATAGATTACAAAACATCCATCACATGCTGTATTCATATCACAAACTGATTTTAAAATAAATTGTTTGCCATAATTTCACATTTCATTATATTTTAAAAATTTAAATTTTACAAGAGATAGGGTGCAAAAAGTTCTGTTAGAAGATTTTTTTTTAATGTTAATCAAGTAAAAAGATGCTTTTTTGTTTGTGTGTAAATGACGATTCATTAGAATCCAAAATTTTAAACGAAACAAGGAAGCTTACGTAAAAAGTTAATTTGAATTTTCGACTTTACCGATAAATTTACCAATATTGCCTATTATGACAGATGTCAAAAAACAAAAATGCATTCAACAGTTTGTTGACAATAAATGGGGAAATATTAAGTAGAAAACACTGCTAACTTTTTCAACCTCGACCTCAGTATATAACTTTTAAAATTGTCAACCTTATGAACTCTGTCAACTTTTGTAAGATACAATACGCAGGTTTTGACTAATTGTTAATTGGGCTGTTGTCTTGAAAATCTCAATTATTTTTTAATAATTTAATACAGAGCAGTTATAACTAGTAGAGGGGAAATTTTTTCCATACACTTCTTTCGTAAGCAAAAAACAATGTGTGGTTTTACGTTAGCGCCCACCAAGTATCCCACGGCTTTCTTCATCCACGAATTAGTTATAATGCGACAATCAACGCCCTCGTAAGATATTGCTGCCTCAATACGTCCCAGTAGGCCAGTGTATGCTTGGTTTTCTTACTGATAGAAGCGACACATATCTAATATCTCTTACCGATCTTTGAGTCACGGTACCCTTGCTTGAGTGCAATTCCATGCCGAGAGCTGGACATCAGAGCATGCAGTATGTAAACGACCATACTTTATCCTAGGTAATTGTACATTACAAGCGACATCTCCTGTGATAAGGAGGATGTCCGATTATGTCATGCAAGACTCGAATATACTCTCTCTGCCCATCATATGGGTCACCTCAGTCACCAATTTGCTCCCATCAAAGGGGCCTCACCTTTTCGGGATGAATGGAAAACTTAGATTTTCCACGGAAACTCGACATATACTCTACCTTATTGTTATGGCTTCGTAATCTACTCCCAGTAGATTTTCCATGCATAGTCCTTATTTGATGGGATTGTTTGCTCCATCAGGGCTTAATCTGTTTATAAATAGACAGTTCCAGCGACAATCACAGAAAGGTTAAAATGCACCTTTCGACTCGGGAAAAGCTTGAGATTAATTCCAGTAATCTTATAGCTGCCCAAGGTGATAGGATATCCAAGTCTACTAGTTTGTATGCTATGTATTCATGCACGAACACGTACAATCTAATAATGAGGACAGTGTGAGGTTCAGGTATTCATCATAATGCTACATACAACTTTTCCCTTGCATATACCTTTCTTCTGGACAGCATTGCGCGTCACAGACTCCCTTTCCGCAAGCAATAATGTATGCACCAAAAATGACAATAATAAAATTTCATGTCAAAGCAGGCCAAAGTTACGATAGAGTAAAAAAAAAAAAATACGACCTACGCTAGCTCAACCTCAACCTGGCCGATCTCACCACCAAATATACCATTGGGTTCTAGATAACTTGATCTCATGTAATCTACAGAACTGTTAATGTTGAGGCTGAAATCGAGATTGGAAAAATTAGTACTTTATTCCACCGTTTTACTGTTCTAAACATTCGTGGACATCAAGAACCGATTAGGAAACAACAAAACTAAAAAGCATTTCGCAAACCAAATCTAGTGACCGATGATTGTTAAAAAATCTGTAACAGAGAACTTTTTTATCACCCTTTTATAGTTTTATAGATTTGTGAAAATTGTAATAGTAGTACTAATGTAAATCGCTATTTTGTTTTTTCTTTTTTGTATTAAGTTATTATACAACAAACAAATGAAACGTTTCGACGACAATATTTTATTTATTGTTATCTCTCAATCTCCTAGAATGAAACTGAAACAACTAAAAACTTTAATCTCTAAGAGAATTTATAAAAAACAAAAAAAAAACAGTAAAAAAAATGTAAACGACTAGTTTTGAACTATTTTTTAGTAGTTCTTAAGTTAAAAAAAAAAAACAAAGAAAACGGATACATTACAAGTGATAAAACAAAAAAGCAAATTTTTTCTTAGTTTTAAATTTTTATTTAAAACTTATATTTTAATGAAAAAAATTTTTTCTTCCTTTTTTTCGAAATTATAGCAAAAGCAGAGCTTTTTCTTTTTTAATTATTATTATTGCGTTGAGATATTTTTCAAATATATTTTGTGCAGTAGTAGCGATACTACTTTTATGTCTACCCCCCTTAAAGTATAATAAAATAATTTGTTGTGTAGCTTTAGCTTTTTCTTTTTTTATATTAGGTTTAATTCTTTATTTATTGCAATTGCTATTATCATTATTATTATTATTATGAAATTATTATTTTACGTGAGAAAAAAAGTTTATCTTAGTGTTTTACTTTGTCTTTTTTATTGATATTCAATCACAAATTCGTATAAAAAAATATATATATAGTAGGAAGTTAAATTTAATAATATTTTTTTTTTTTTTACTTTTACGTTTCTTTTTTATATGTTCGCAAGTTGAGTTTATAGTGTTTTATTTTTTTTTTAATTTTTAATCATTGTAAAATTATTTAATAATTTATTGTTTAGCTCTTTTTATTTTATTTTATTTTATTATTTTTTTAATTAAAAGACAGAATATAAGAGATGAATCAAAATGTTAATTACTCTACCTACTGTAAAAGTATCTTGTAATTTTGGAACAAAATTTTCACAACGTTTTATTTATTTATTTATTTTTTCGACAACAATGACGGAAGCAGCAAAATAGATATTTTTCGTAAATGTTGAAATGGTTGCCTTCTCTACTTTTTTTTTTAACCAAATGGTAAAAAGGTTTTACTTTAAAATTTGCATTTTTATGTTATTACATATATTTTGATTTTATAATTTATTAACTTTTGGGATTTTGGAATTTTAACCAGTTTTTTTTATTTAGTATGATATTTGAATTTGAAAACTTACAACATATTTATATTGTTTAAAGAAATCAATTGGTAGGTCTCATTTTTAGATTCATTTGAATTGATTTTTACTCATGTACACATACAATACACCACGATTTATTTGGTATATTCAGTATTTATTTTTAAATTTGTTAAATATATTTGCGTATTTGATAATTTCTATTTTATGTTCATCTGATGAATATTTTTTGTATGCTTAACCCTTTGGAATACAATGGACACACAACACATTCCAAATTAGACAGTGAAAATTTTTCTCCATTTTCGGATGTAACAAATTTTACATTTTTCTAACTTGTTGGTTGCTTCTTTGGAATAAATTAGAAGTTTTGCGGATTGTGGGATATCGATTAAAGCTAAATGTACATTTCTATTTCGCTTATGAAATGCATCGTATAGACAAGTCGGAAATAACGAGAGAATAGTTAATTATTCCCATCAAAGTATTCGTCTTCATTTAATTACCTTAATTAGAAAATTTTGTCTTTGGAATACTAAAATTTATTTTTTTCTATCTCGTTGTAGTATGCACTTCTCTACCTTTTTTTTTTTTATTAACTACATTGCGTTTTACACCATTTTTTTGTAATTTATTTAAACTGCTCAGTTGGTCGCACCTCTAAAATAGTTTAGTGAATTTTGGGATTTTTTTTTTAAGCTAAGCTTAGAGTGCCATTAGTAATGAATTCTCCAGAATTCTTAATCCGTAACCACATATTGCTTATCAAATTATAAACCGTTTTGAGAATATGCTCTTCTTTTAGGCGCTAAATTTTTATATCTATTTCATTTTTCCTCTTTTGCTGTATAAAACTCATGTTCAAGTAGTTGATTGATAGTTAAACATTTTCGAGCTCTACTTTTGATTGTTGTTTCTTTTTCTACCAAACGGTCAGATCATTTTTGAACTACTTTATAAGTCTTTTCAAACTTTTTTGACTCACTTACATGTATACTATCTACATGCCTTGAATGCCATTTCTTTCACGGAAACGTTAGAGGTTTTATTTTAGTCTAACTTTTAACCTATCCGCTAATCAGTTTCTATATATTTTTTTATACTTTATAAATAAATTATTTTCACTGTCGGAACTGAGATTCCTTCCTATGGTCTTAGAGCAGCCAATTTTCTTTCATTCACTTCATCCATATGCTTTCATCCACTAGATGTTATGCCCTCAAAGAATTAAATACAAACTCTATATAAGTTTTGTAAAGAATAAATAATCGCAATAGAGGGGAGAGGCTAAAAACATTATAATTGCAAAATCAGTGAAGGTGGACAAGGTGTATAGAATACACCTTTAGGGTGGCTATGTCAATATTTTCCGAAAAAAACAGCTAGCCGAATTCATGAAGAAGCAGTCGTTGTCGTAATGTAGTTCTGTCAAATCGACTACGATCGACTATCCTCTTGACCGTAATCGAATGTAGTCAACTATTTGGTACATTCAAAGCGTGGAGTGAACGATAGTCGTAGTCCTTAACTGTCAAAATTTGGCAGAGTGAACGGAAAGTAGTTTTTGGTAGTGACTCATAGTCGACAAAAATTCACTATTTCGGTGGCAGTGAACGCGCTCATGGTCCTACTTGTCACTTGTTCTTGTTTTTTTGTGCTTGCATTTGATACTCTCTGCATTTTCCATCCTTCGTTATAATCCTTCGAGAGATTGTGTGTTTTCGGTTTCACTTATATACACGAACTTTTTACGATACCCGGATTCCTGTTTGTTAAAGTTCTAAGGAATGTCATAGAGTAGATTTAGACCAGATCTATTTAAGACTAGTTTTACGTAGTACTAATCTGGCTGCTGTATAGTCCACTCGTATTAAAGCTTTGTCAGATCTGCCTATTAATTCACAAGGAAATATTTTGAGTTTGTTTGTACTCCTCTTCATGCATAGAAGAATATAAATTTCCAAAAAGTCAACAACAGAATTTTTCCTCCCTCTGACCAGTTCGTATTTGTTTCCCTTTCTTAATGCCACTCCTTTTCATTAAAAGAAAATAAAGATTCTCTCTATTAGTGAACAAACAAGCATTCAAGTTTGTAAAGAATTCCATATGTGAGGTTATGTCTATCTATAATACCAATTTCTGTAGGTCAATACCACATCAGATACTGAGTAAGACTAGTTTTTCGTAGTGCGGCATGTTTAGACCACTTCATATTAGTTCTACGTAAAACTAATCGTAAATGGCACGGTCTAAACCGGCTCATAGATACACTATACCCGTTATGGTAGCTCTAACTTTTTTTTCTAGTGTCCTTACTATTTTTTCTTTATCCCCTTGGTGCTTCCCATTCAATGTGGAATCAATTTCAGCAGATTTTTTTAAACCAACAAATCAATTACATATTGGAGGGAAGCGGACTATATGATTCTCATGAAACAGAATCTCACCATTTTCGTAAAACAATTTAATAGCTAAAGTTTAATTAATGTACATCGTCAGGAGGAGCTTGTTTGTTTGTATTTTTGTTTTAAATGTACAATTCATATATTTTTTTATGATATGCCACAAGGATATGTTCTTTCTCCGATTATATTTCTTTTTCGTAATCACAACTATAAAAAAGTGTAATAGCTTTAATTTCACTTGTATACTTAATAATAAGGGCGCCATTCGAAAACTATATTAAGAATTAATATCCTCGAATTGTGCCCATTCCATTGATGAATTTTCTAAAAATCATTCAAACTTCAACACTTAATCATAAAAATGTTTATTAAAATAAGTTTGCCCCATTTATATTATTATTAGTATTAAATTAATAAAGAAAAATTCAAATATCATACTATTATATTGAATAAGCGGGAACTACTCTGCCTTTCATAATTATTTTAATAAAACCAAAAACAAAAAAAGACGCTTTCGTCTCTTTAATTTTATTTTTTTGTTTTGGTGAAGGTCGATAAAGCCAACTATAGAGACACATTAGTAGATTTCATTGCAAGTTGAAGTCAAAAAATAAACCGCTTTTGAAAATTTTGCTTCAAAACTTACTACCTACACAAATAATATTGTATTTAAGAAAAAAAAAAAAAACAAAGAAAAAAAAACATACTTGTTTCATAAAAACAACAAATTTCTTTAGACACTGGTGACGGTATTACATATTATCGATATTTCTACCCCCCCCCCCCCTTTTTTTTTAGTGAAGATTAAAAATGTGGAAATGTGTTCCTTTTAATATTCACTAAAGATACCAAGTAAAACTGGAATGTAATCGTTAATTAAAAACAAAAATAAAAAATTTGTAATTATTTATAATTTTTTAACTTAATTTTTTTTTTTTTAATAAAGGAAAATTATTTGTTAATTTTTTTTTTATGTTTTTTATACTCTTTTTGTTCCATTTTAATTTATAAAAAAAACTTATAATTAGCCATTGTGGAATAATTTAACTATTTTTTTTTATGGGCGTGGTATTTGGGTTTAATCTATTTTTTCTTCTACTTTTTTAATTTGCGGTAATTCTAATATTTAGTAACACTTTTGGATGCGTGTAGAAAATGCTTTCAGTTTTTTCTTCTTCTTAAAAGCACGAAATTTATATTTTTGTATAACACCAAAAAGGGAAAACTATTGCTTGAACTTAATTGAAAAAAAAAGTATTCACCAAAGTACTTTTAGGTCTATGTTTAGCAAATTCAATGACAACAATGTGAACGTAATCTTAGAAGTAGAACAAAAAAACAAAAAACGGCCATAGATAAGGATAAGTGGGATCTCTTTTCTCTCCCTATATAATTATGGATCAGAGCAATTTAATTTTCTGGTATTTCCTTTCTCTTTGTTGAAACTGGATTTTCTAAACTAAAGCTATCTCTACCCAATTAACTTCACTTTCGAAACTTAGTTTCCTTAGAAATTTCTTGATATTATGACTAAAATATTTTAGTAACTTCTCCTATAATTTGCGACTCTTATAATACCGTTAATAAGGCCAGTCATATCTGTATAAAACAAATTGACTCATATGATTTCATATGTGCAATAAAATTATAAAAGTTGAGGCATTTATAACTGGGGAGACAGACAATAATTATATTGCATTTTTGCACAAGATCTAACGCTAGATTACAATAATAAATTAGAAAGCAGTTCGCATTATGCCTTAGATCTTTGGAGATTTGCAAGTTCTTGAAGGTGCTACCTAGAATATAGGCTATTGTTAGTGGTGCTTTAGCTACCTCCTACATTATTTACCAGATTTTCACCAAAAATTAGTAACATTCAAAGGTTTGTGACCAATTTTTACCAACTTACAACCACCTTTATACAGGTTATCTACGTTTCATCTTACACTCTCATTAGGTACTTGAGAGGTACCATCTTAAAGAGAGAAACACATCCAAGCAATCCTCAGGCCTGGCCTCTATCAGGCTTCCTCGCAGCTTGCCTCAGAGAAATGAAAACAAAATGATACAACCAGGCTCGGTGCTGTCATTGTAATTTTGTTAGTACATCTGTTGACAGAAGTAGGTCTGAGAGAGAAAAATTTCCAACATTGAGCAAATCGCGCTTTGCGGCTAGGGCTTGAGGCTAGCTGCTGGCTTGGTTTTGTGTTGCTTCATTTAAAAACCCGTGTTGGAAATTTTGGGAACACCTCGAGGAAGCCTCAAGGCCTGGATGTGTTTCTGCCATAAATATCCTGTCTGCGTTCATCATGATAAAATAAAATAAAATATATATTTATGTAAATTCAAACTATGGTCAACTTCTCACATATATTTTAATTAAGTAATTAAAAGTAGATAAAAGCGACAGAGCCTAAAATAGACCGCTGATCGGCCGACCTACTAATTCCCAAAACTAGGCGCGAAGAATTTCATAACAATCATTCCTGTAAACTTAAGGCTATGTGAAATAAAAGTAATCACAGTACAATAGAGTATAATTAAACTAGTCTACTATTTCGAAAGAATTTTATAAAGGATACAAATTAAAGAAAAGTAGATCGAAAGCTTAGCAACAACTCAACAGATTGAGCGAAAGAGATTTTATACCATCCGGAGTAATGTAGCATAAGTATTGAGTTTAAGCGATGAACTAACACCGGTGGAACTGACTAAAATTGCCGAATCTCAGTGAATAAGAAAAAAAAATTAGAGTGCAAATTAATTGGCTACACATCTGACGTTATAGAGACTTCAAGAGATTTTTCAACACAGTCTCTCACACCCAAGGATTTCATCTGATGTCCTGTAGTATGTTAAAGTTGGCATTTACTAGTCATAATGTCCAGCCAGTCTAACATAAACCTTGGGATGGTCCGCTAGATTTTCCCAAACATCGAGATGTACGCTTATTAGAGCACAAACAAATGGTCAGAGAGGAAGCTAGAATCAATGAACGATCAAATCTAGCAATTTCGTTCGTACCCAAATTGCGGAAGAGGGCTTTGCTTAATGTTTTAGTCATATTAGTGAAACCAAAACAATCCCATAATAAGTTTTGAATGCTTTCGACTTCTTCTTTGTCCATACAGCTTATATAGAAGTCGTATTGAGGTCCACATAAGCATTCAGCATAGACAATGTCAATAATATTCCATACATTTCAACAGGTCCTTTTCAGCAGACAGCTAACTTTTAAAAATTTATTCCAGACCATAGCGCTATCTTCAGCCTACAAAGGTTGTTAGATTACTCCATCTGAACTGGGCTTAAAATCTATTTCAAAAGCCATTTTATCTATTTGACTGGTTGAAAGGTATTCTGCATTGGTAGCCAAATTTCATAGTAAAATTAGTCAGAAAATCAGCAAAGAGTTACCTTGTAAAGGGCACAGAATTTCTAGAGATTAAATCGACATTCCAGAGCTACATTCGATTTAATTATATATGATAAGCCAGCGCTTTAATTTCTACATAACGCGTTATATACTCGCTATCTAACATGTAGAAGTTTTTGCAAGCATTCAGGGCATTCTTCCACTTAAATTTAATATCATACCACCACTACGAATCGTGAATCTTGACAATCTAATTGTGTCTCATGTTTGACGAGCAAGTTAAGGAAGTTGATAGAAACAAGAAGAATTCAGGGATAGAAGGTCAACTACCGATAAGATCACTAATTGTACGCCAATTAATATAAAAAAAAATCTGCGAATACAACATTGAACTTCACAAACCGAATTTTTTAAGTAGGTCTATTACAATAGCGTAGTTATGTATTTACATAATTGTGGGTTGTGATAGCTATCTAAGGATTACGTCGTAAGATCAAGAAAACTAGTCGCTATTAAATTACAAGTTTCTCCATGAATATCTAAATCTCCAAAAGACGTCAACTTGATAGTAATGGTATTAATTCTAGATTTGAACTTAAAAAGAATGCAAGCCATTTTTAGGCATATAAGTATGTATCTCAAAAATATTTTTTTTGAAAAATAACACACCAAGAAATTTCCCCCAACCTAGAAAAGGTGCTTCAATGTTTCTTCTATAAACGCCCTTCCTTCAAATTAAAAAAAATCACTTTCTTAGTACTAGGGCTGCAGAATCATTAGAATTTTTTATGAGGTCAGAATTTTATTTAAGTCTCACTCTCAGAAATCTGGTCTTGCATCACCTCCATAAAAAAGGTCTGACTAATACTAATTTCTGGGGGTTTAAAGAGATTTGAACTCCTGATAAGAGATTTGTCGTCACTTTTAATTTTTCTTAAATGTTCAGGATGAGTTCATCCCATTAATAAACTTCATTCAGACTTGATCAGATCCCTCTTATCGTTTACCCACATTCTCATCCATTCGTTATGTAGCAGACCTCCCTCCAACTGTTGTTAAATATTGCTGATCGGATGGGATATTTATGAAACCACAAAAGATGATGAGATAATTGGAAGAAATGTCTCAGCCCTTAGAACATCCATAAAAAATTAGTTACAATATTTTTTTTTTCGAATTAATTACAAGCAAAAGTTTTCTCAGTAAAAGATTAGGTAGCCAGGTAAATTTTCGTGAAGTACTCATTTTATGTTTGCGTTCCTAATGATTTAAGATGCGCGCCAGACGATATACAACTACAAAAAAAAATTCTTATTTAATTTCTTTTTTCTCATATACAGTTGGAAAGTTTAATTATTATTTTGATTTTAGAACCTCTCACAACACCAAATCGCAAATATTTTTTCTAACAATTATTATTGATTTCAATAATAGTAATAATAATTAAGAAAAGGCTTTACGCGCACCAATTTTATTCACTTGAAATTATTTTCGTAAGTGTGTTGTTGCATCTTAACAAAATTCCCCACATCCCAACATCCATCCTCCGAACAAAACAACAAAATTATTTCATTTTCGAATTTTCTTTTCTATCTTTGCTTGATACTCGGAAATAAAAACAAAAAACAAAATCGAAAATACAAAAACCAAACCACCATAAGGTTATGGAAGCCAAGATGAATGGTGTCCACCAATAGCTCTAGCACCACAAGTTCCACTTGTTTCGCCGAATCTTCTTTTACTTAATCGCTATACACCAAATATTCCTATGCCAACACTGTATTCAGGTGATTCAATGCGAAAACCTCGAGTATCTGTAGTCGAAATACTTCTGTACAATATGGCAGCACTTTTAGCTGGTGTTGCAGCTGGCTATGATGTTCGGATGTCGAATGTATCACCAGTACATCCTGTTCTACAGCCGCAATCGTTAATCAATGAAAACAATTTAAATCCTATAGAAACAGAATTTACGGGTGCTGATGAAAGGAAATTTGGACGAAACACATACCATGGACCATCCAGACATAATAGGTCAGTTAGATATAAGATCCTCTTTTCTATGCTGTGCCTTTACACATATACTAATTTTACTTATTTCCATTTATTATTCCAGAGCTTTACTTACATCAATGTCATTGGTACCAGATGATAGACCTATGCGTCATTCAGATTCACCTCAACACTATCTTCAATCAACAATTTCCACTACAAGTGGATTAGGTTCGAATTTTACGACAAACACCTCAGGACTTTCATCATCACTTGGTGGTACTACACAACCACCGACGCCTTCACCACGTCGTAAGACTAGCACTTCATCGTTTACAGAAAATTTAGATTATCAAGAAGAGGAACAACAGCCTAGATTAGATAATCGTGCACCAATTTATGTACCTGGAGATTATTTGAATCGATATCCTAACACTATTGATGGTTTCACTGGATACCGGAGTGGTTATTTCGGTAAGTTCATAGTAAAAGATTTTCAATTTAATTCAATTAAAAAAAAAACACAAATTTTTGCATTTTCAGGATCGAATTACCTTCCCTATCGACCCGAAGTAAATTTAGCATACGAACGTGATTGTAAATCATATCCGGACTATTCATATGATCATACAAATTATCATGATTACACCTATGAATCTGCCAGAGCGCCAAGAGTGCCTCAAATGGGAATCTCAGCTGGTGGACATCGTCGAACTCTCTCCAATATATCAACGAATTCAAATATAAATCAAGCTTTTCGACCAGATTCCGATGAACTTTCCTCCTTGTATGATTTTAGTAAATTAAATATGAATTCAGATCATCATAATCGAGGTGATACTAGTTATGGTTCAAAGAGTTCTTATGTAACCAGCAGTATCCATCAATCAGGATTGAACAGAATTCATGATTATGAAAATTTAAGTTTTTACAATCATCATAGAGGAGGAGGAAGTGGTAACGTCACAAATAACTATTCGACTATTAGCACATCACCTAATTCAATAATAATGAATAATAGCCATGAGGCATCGCCTGTAGTAATAGAACGTTCTTCTAATTTAAGTTTCGAACATGGAGGAATAATTGGTAGCAGCAATAAGTTACGATCAAGTTTAAAAAAATACTCAAATCAAAAGAACGGTACTACTACAGGCAATTCTGGAGGTGGAACACCAACTAATCCAACACCTCCAGATTCTTTAACAAGTGATGATAGTTCATATTTGAGTGCCAAAGAAAGTTCAATATCATCACAACAGAGTCGAGTACGATTCAGTCCTGAATCGTTACTTGATATTTCTGCACAAACACAAAGTTTAGATCCGACAATACCATTGCTCCAGACGACAACAAATCGCAGAACATCGAGGAGGCATACAAGTGATATGGCATCCTAGCAGTTACAGGAATATCCATTGCGATGGCATGGAAGACGATCTCGATCTGCACATTATGAATATGAATTGTAAGAATAATAATTTAGAAAAAAGTTCATTTATCATTTTATATACCTGTGTTAACAGTTTTCTTTTCATGCTGTAATTTTTTCAGAACAATAAGATTTTTTTTTTTAGATTAATTCGAAAGTATCTAGAACTTGAGGTAGACGGATATGGTGCGAGTAATCTAGAAAACTTTTTAGCTCACAGGGTATGCTAATGCAAATTCATGTAGATGGAGTCCAAAGCGGTGACAACAGGATTTCTCTTTATTCAATCCAGTTGGAAGTATCGGTCATCTGCGGAGGCTCACTCTCTTCGGATATGCACAAGTGTCATCCGACCCATTTTAATCCGCGAAGCTAGTGTTGTGAAAAAGTACGAATTTTACCAATCATCGCAAGATATTCGATAAAGTACAGCAAATTTATCTCCTTAGTATATGTGGGATAATCAGATTCTCTGATAACAAGGAGTTGTAGGTTCTTTTTTAAGCTACACCTCAACCTCAATCAGTTAAATTCAATCTAGTCATTCCAAATAAGACAAAATTTTGAATTAATTAATAGTGAAAAACAGTGAAAATCTCCTTAGAACTATGCTAAACGCCAGCAGAAAGGCAATAATTTTAGCTAGGGCCAAATGGGAATCAAACTATGTTGCAGGCCTTTGGTACATTGCAACTTTTTCGTGGAAAGATATATACATCTTGGAAACCACAATCTTCCAGGCTGAAGTGTGAAGATTATCTTGGAAGCTGTATGATAGTTTTTCAATTTTAGTACAGTAAACAAGCGAAATTGTCATCTGCTCGAATAGTCAAGTTGCTGTTAATGCCTTTATTAAACTTTTTGTCACCACTTTGGTAATGGAGTGAAATCATTTTTTTTATATGTATTTACACCACTTGTAGCATGTTCGGCGGAAAAGAGGAGCAACTTCTAGAATTGTGGCCTGGGTCGACTTTAACTCGATGCTCTCCATAGAAAAAACTGTGTTTGAAACCGGTGAAACCTGACCTAAGTACATTAATGAAAGTATTTTGATGTTAAGCAAATTTTTATTAAAATCCTATTCGAACATTCCTCTCTCATGGGACATCTGCACAGGATAATCAGTAAAATAGGAATAATGTACAAAAATAAATTCAGTAATTTTAGATGAAATAATCTGAAACACGTTCTACCATTGTTGACATAAATAAACTTAATTGCTTAAAATCAATCCTACTGAACGCTCCGTTTAGAAGGAGTTCAGTCCATGAAAAGTACGTATTTTAAAAATGTTTTGGCTAAATTGAAGTCCCTATAGAAACTACTGCTCGAAATATTGTTTATCATGAATTGTTTAAATTTTAGATGTCAAACTATCTTCTGTACTCTTTAGATCTTTGGTTCAGAAGCAAAAAATTTGAATCAAGGTCTTCTTTAGTCACCTCCCACTATCTGTATGCATGCACTTGATTGGCGAATTAGGCGAAAAAGAAGAAGGTTCCTATTTTGGCAGGTTTCATCAGACACATTCCCGGGTTCTTGAAGTTTATTTGGGAATACCCAGTGTAGTAATCCCCTTTAGTGTCATAGATACTTCATCTACGTTCGCGGAGGTAGATATTTCTAGTATCAGGCTTTGCCAAAAGCAATGGTGATAGGTGTAGGTAATTGAAATTTTCCGGTATGAATAGGGATTTTCTTGACTTGTTTTTTCGTTAGATCGAATAGATACTCATTGACGAGGGTTATATTCATACTTCATTGCGGTAATATTTTCCGTTGGCTCTTCCTGTGCAAGCTCTAAGAATCTTTCTTTTGAGCTTGTTAAGGCGATCCATATAAGTGGGGGAAATTATGTGCCATATGGGAAAGTAATAAGTGATGACAGGCCTTATTAGTTGCTTGTACATTAGTAGTTTTGTGTGGGTTGTGAGTCCGTTCCTGATATTCATTAGATTGATTGATTGATTTAAGAGGTTTGGGAGCTTTTTCAGCTCCCCCCCCCCCCGAACGAAGGCCAATTCAAGGCCTATTGTTCACCCTCTAGACCCATGAGCAATCGCTCATAGGTCCCAACCGGACGCTCTTATGAATATCAGTATTGGCTCCCAGCCCTCCTTGACGGCATCATGAAGAGTTACAGGAGGTGTGAACCAAGAATTGTGTAATGTATTCCTGAGAGTGCCGGGCAGTGACATAGAAAGTGGGTCACTGTTTCGTACTCCTCTCCGCAACCCCTGCATATAGGATCATCAACAAGTTTCATCCTGTGAAAGTGGTCCCTGAGAGAAGAATGTCCAGTGAGAATGGACACCAGAGTTCTCAGGGTTGGCTTGTTGAGGTTTAGGTGCTTATTCGTTTGATTTGAGTTTTGTGTACCCCACAGTTCCTTTGTTGTCCTACCCGTGCGATCTTCTAACCAAAGGCGACTGTGTTGGCGATCAGCCCAGCTTGAAATGATCGAGACAAGGTGTTTTGGTGCAATCCCGACTGTAGAGGCAGGTACCTCTGAGGAGGTTATAAAGGGTTTAGACAAAGCTTTGACAGCTGCTTGGCTGTTCTAGCAGATGGCTATCTCCTTATTCTCAGTGTCTGAGTTAAGGAGGTGTCTTCCCGCTTCAAGGATGGCCTTGACTTTCAGGCTCCTCGCAGAAAACTCCCGCTCCGGTGCCTTCATCGGACTTAGAACCATCAGTATATATTATAATTGGGTTTGTCAATGGTTGAAACACGGAATGTGATTCCCATTCTACCCTGGATGGAATTCTATATTCAAAATTGCTTTCCAGCATGGTCTCGAGGAGGTGGTCGCTATCTCTGTTAATGCCAGATGCGATAGACTGCACCAACTCATAAATGGATTCATGTGGAACTCTTGTTCCCCCATGAAGCCAGCCAAGGTTAAGATGCAGCCTTAGCGCTGTAGTCGACGCCCTCTGCTTGATATGTATTTGCACCGGGTGTATATTGTGGATAACCTCCAGAGCCCGGGTGCTAGTTGACTTATGTAAAAGCGCCGCTTGCGCTGAGAAGGCACAGCCTTTAAATCTTCTCCAGCATCTTGCGAAGGTTGGCGAAGTCCATTGCTTTCCACCACGCCGCTGAAGCGTAGGTTAACATGGGTCGATGACACTAGTGGTTTGAGTCCCCACTTCTTCCCTACTGCTCTACGGCACTTGCAAACACTCTAAGAGCTTTGTTCGCTCTTCGAGCGTCTTCGAGGTGTGGTTTCCAGTTTAACTTTTTGTCTAGAATAGTACCTAGGTATTTCACCCTGTCCTTTAATTTCAAGCGTGTGGAGCCAATCAGGGGCAGGTTTAAACTGGGGATATTCCTTTTCATGGTGAATAGGCATAAGTCAGTTTTCAGTGGATTGATGCTCAGCCCGTATTCCGTGGCCCAGCGCATGACTAGTCGGATCGCGCCTTGCACCAATCCACAGAGTACAGGTTCATAACTCCCGGTGACTAAAATTGTCAATTCATCCACGTAACCTACTGCTTTGTACCCCATCCGGGTGAGTGTTAGCAGGAGATCGTCCATGATAAGCACCCATAGCATAGGTGATAGAATATCGCCTTGAGGGGTACCCCTGTGAACTTTTTTAACTCTGCTTGCCCCGCCAAGATCAGCAAAGACTGTTCTATTATGCAACATGTGTGTAATCCAATTTTTTAGAGATCGGTTCACTCTATGTTTTGTTAGTATTTCCGTGAACCTATGTAGAAGAACATTAACATAAAGGCGCCTTCTACATCGATGAAAACAGCTAGCGTAGATTGTTTAAAGAGGAAGCCTTTTTCAAATTGGCTTTGTTAATTATTGCTTTCACATAGTTATTTAGTTTCAAGTTGGGAAAATATTCATTCTAACCAAAATTTACTACACACACAATACTAGCCTCGATCGCCGCCTCTTCTTAAGTTCTGGAATAATTTTGAATTCGATCATAAAATTACGTAAAAATGTATTTAAAAGCAGAAAAAACAAATTCGGCAATTTTTGGAAATTCTTAAACTACCATCATAAGGATGATTATAAAACATAAAATTTTGCCTTTTGTCATTTGTGTTAGAAAGTCTACCATCCTCTGTCTCTCATATCCCATGCATGAAAGGAATATAAAATGAGCTCAAAGTAGGAGGCATTTAACACTAACTATGTATATGTTCTTAAAAACTTATGTAACTTAAAAACAAATTTAAAAATTATTAAACTTAATATTTATAATTTCGTGTGTTTTCCTATAATAGGAACATACGCGCTATCTCCAATAAGAAAATGTATAAATGCATACCTAATCCTTCTCCTTCTCAAGAAATGAAAATAGTTAGATAAGTGAAAGAAACAAGGCAAACATTTTATAACTAAAAAAAAAAGAGAAAAAAAAAACAATCGTAAAACTAGCAATTAACCATAGAAAAACGCAATAAGAGTTAAGAATTGTTTTTGTTTATATTTAATTTGTTTATATAATTTTTACTGTATATACGCGCGCGTATATAGGATATGTGCATTGTAAGATTTTGCAATATAAATTACAAAAAGAAAATTAAAATAAAATAGGCCTGCTAATTAGACGCGAATGACTTTGAGTGTTCTATTATGAGGCGCGAAGACGACGCACAACGCCAAAAAGTAAATCTAGTTAAGACACATTTTTAAATTGTATTTTATGTATAGTAAAGTGTCTTGGCTAGAAATTATAGTTATTCGGTTTTTGGTGTTTGCACCAACACCACCAACCAACCTCACAGGGCTACTCTAATTATAAAACAAACAACAAAAACAACAACTTTTTGAAGTGACTATAAAAATGGCAATATTCACCTTTAACTAGCATTTCAATCGCATTTAGTGTGTGACTTATACATATTATATACTAATAATATTTATGAGAAAAAAACAATATATGTATGTAAAACGCCAATAATCCAATCGCCTTAGCATAGATGTTGAATATTTAAAGAATTTTTTATCTTTAGATTTACAACCAAATTTAGCTTTAGCAGTGATTTTTTTAGTTAGAAACCTTGAGATACAGACAAATAGGGAATCAGATAAGATTTGCTTTTTGTTTTCTCTTTATGAAGTTAGTAATTAAGAAAATTAAAATGAAAAATTTAATATTTCCTCTTCGTTGCCATCATTTCATTATCCCGACTCTCATTCTTTAGAATGTTGTATTACGTTTTATTTTGATTTGTTTTCTTTATCTATTTATTCCGTAAACAGAAAATTATGGCTGGAATCAGAAAGGTTACGTTAGACTAGAGTAGTAGCACACCAAGATACTCAGACCACCACATAGATTCATTAGATTTTATCCTTCTAATAATATCCATAGATCCACTCTGATTTTCTAAGGAATTTCAGAATGCATCTAAGCTCTGTAGTTTTACCTTGCACCACATCTTCCAGCTTTAAAAAAAGAAATGGGTACAAAATATCCCGTCTGTTTTGACTGCTAGAGAAACACAGCAGGGCACATACGGAATTGATTTGATTTCCCCAGAAGCTTCGACAGAAATAGTTTCCTAGCATGAATACCTAGTGATATTAGTTACTTGGTGTTCGTTCTGCTCTCCCTAAGGAACCCCCTTGTTTTTTTCCTATTGTATACAGGCCATAATTGCCTCGCAATACTGCAGCTGTCCTGATTGACCCAGCGATGATCGATTCGATTATCGAACTGTCGCCTTTTAGAGCTGCGATCTATATTCTCACATACAATATTGTATCAAAGCTATCAATTTCAGACCCCTTGTTTGCTATCTCATCCGTTATTTCATTGCCCTCGATATTTCTATGGCCAGGCACTCAGAATAGAGTCACCTTGTGTCGTACGGAAATCTCGTCTAGACTGCGTTTACATAACTATATCAGCTTGGATTTTACCATCACAACATCCAAGGCCTTAAAAGCCGTCTGGCTCTGAGCATATATGCATATGTTTAAAGCCGTATCACTTGGTGATTCGTCACCAATTTTGCCTGAAAAAAACTACATTTACCAGCAGTCCTGGAATCAAGTCACTTTTGTACAATCTTCTATCATGCAGTACGTTTACATGAATACTTGGAATCCACTTGAAACTCAAGTAGGGTTTTTGGTTGAATTAATTCCAATTACTTGACTTGAAATTTTCATGAAATTTACCAAAAATTATAATCTGAATTATCAACAATAATCTTCTTCTTTAGTTCCTCTTTACCATTTCCATAACTCGATGACATGAAAAATGTTCAAGTACTCCTCCTCTCCTTTATAGAAACTTTCCTTTTGTCGAATATTTTTCAGAACTTTTATAAAATTCATTTTTGTTTCACATTTTTCATACGTTCCTATCAGGCCTATCAATTACAACCAAAAGTAATTTTAACAATATTGTGGTTCTTCGCGTAGTGAAATAACGAGTTTTTCTAAACATTGTGGCTAGGATCTTGCAGAAGATCTACCATGGGTGTCTACTTTCATAGCTTGTTATCCAATATCTCATATCTAATATAAATAATTCATTATTGGGGTGTATTACGGTAAATATATCGTTAGCGTCTGAAAACTTTTACATAACAGTGATCAAACTCGGTTTTTTGCGAGTACTCTACTTTTACAATTCTCATATAATCTGCAGATTCTTAAATATAGTCTAGAACACTGCTGGGACATGTATTCCATTCCAAAAACCTGTCCATATGTAAGAACTTTCATCAGATGGAGCTAATGAAACTGCTAAACATTTTTTTTAGAAGGTGCTCTCTTTTTTCGGGGTGTTTCTGAGCGCAGAAGTAGTTCGAATGATTTTTCTTTTTCCAATCTGCTTAATAGTCATTGACAAACCAAAATAAGTTTTCAACATCGAGTTTTTTTTTTAATTTAAGCAGTATGCTCGCCTTCTCATTTTCTGAACTCTGACGCTGAGTGACTTATGAATGCGATTGAGTGCTCTTGTTCTCTATGACTTATGTTGCAGCCTGAAAAATGTTGTACTTTTGACTTTTGAGAATCTAAATCTTAACTCAAAATATCCCCAACCGCAGTATCCATTATCTATCCATCTGAGGATAATTAGCAAAGTTTTCATGGCCATCAGACAGACAAATACTCATTCCTTGTCTGAATCGCTCCTCCTTTGCTTTATGTTACCAGGTGGATGTCAATTGTCTAATACGAATGAAGGATCGATAGTAACATCTATAGATAAGAATATTCTGTCGATTTTATATCTAAAATGAAGATTTGCCCAAATTTGCCTCTTATGGCAAAAAAAGTTGGGTCTCGCTTAAGCAGTATGTATTATACTACCCTCTTGAGTTCACCTTATTTTTGAGCGAAATACGTGTACTCTCATATTTTTCCACTTAATTCCCACACCTATCGATTTGTTTTGATAACAATAAAAAAAAATCATTTTTAAAAGAATGCTTAGGTTCAATTAGCTTTTTCGATTAAATAATATTGCTAAGTGTACACTTTACCAGCGCTCTAGTGGTATAACTTATTATTTCCTCGAAATTAGTACAATATCTAAAAGTCCTTATACCTTCATGCTCTTTAGCCATCATTACTTTCTCAGTATTTCATCGCATCAACTATTTATAGCAGGCATATACAGGTAAATAAATACAAGTCTATATATAGATCTTTTTATTTGGTCCTGTAAACTAAGTAAAAGTACTTTTCATAGCCCATAAAAGCTAGATTAGGAGGACAGAAAATATATATTTATCCTCCAAAATCTGTATCTTCTGCTTATCCTAAATTAATTTCTTGACATCTGATCTATTAGTGTTCAACCATTTGCAAATGCAACGATTTAATAGAACACAGGGTTGTAAAAGTGTTTAAAACCTAAAATAAATTATCTTCACACGATTGATAGTGTTTAAAACTCATCCTTACTATTTCTCACAATTTCTATTTCATTTTACGTAGTACGTACACATACTTTAGAATGATCTTTTCAAATTAAACCAGACTAATTCCATTCCGGCTTCTAACTACAGAAGTAGATCAATTATAAAAATTATTTTACATGAACGAAAATGTAATGCTCTTTAAATTATTATTCTCATTATCCCACTGTGATAAAATTGAAATTTTTGTTATTACAACACTCTTCAGCATATTCGGATGAAATTTACTGACTGCTACTAACTATTTACTTAGTAGCTGAGTATTTAATTTCTTTTCGAAATATCCCTAAATTAACATAAGAAACTATGAGAATCCTACTACATACTAATAAAATGCTTCACAAGACATTCCAGAGAGAGAGAATATTTTTTTAAATTTAAGTTTACTTAATTAGATAATTAACAACTCTAGTCCTTTAAGAGTGTTTCATAATATTTTAGTCATACACGTTTACGCGTATCTCTCCTTGTTTTGTAAATTTGCAATTTAATTTTTATTTTATTTTTTTTAACTCTAGTGAGAAACTGTGCTAAATATAGTTTTTAGTAGTCTAAGAAAAAATTTATACATTCCATGATAGGTTTTTTTTCTATTTTTGTTGTGTATAATTACGAAAAGTATTTGAATTGTGTATAATTAATAATAGAATTTGCTGCAAAATTAAATTATTTTTTGATAATATAAATAAAATTGTTTTGATCATTTTTTCTTTTCTTTCTTAATTATAGTCGTTTTTGGTTTGGTTTTAGTGATTAAAAAACGATGGGCCCTATTCTCTGGAGTTAGTGTATGTATTTTGTAGTTTGAAAACGGAGATTTGTTTTGCTATTTCAAATAACAAAAAAAAAACCAATATGATTTTCCAATTTCCAGTTACAAAAATAGCAATCGGTAGTCCCGTGAAAACTACTACTAATAACACGTCACATAGGTGATGTGACTATCAAAATAAAGTGAATTGGTTCAGGTTGTTTACAAGTTCGACCATCATTGGCGATCACCAATGGTTATGGCATTCTAAAAATCCTTATGTTTATATAACTAAGAACAAGTTTATAAGCCATGTCGCTAGATGGCGTTAAGGGTAGTATTAGGAGAAATAAGATTATTTTCATTTTCAGTGAATTAATATTAGAGACTAAATATCGTAAAAGGGTCTATCTGGACGTGTCCAACATTTCCCATGGGAAATAAGAGCGCTCTAAGAAACTTCCTGAAGCGATTCCCTAGCAGGTCGCAGCCTTAAAGCATATAACTAAAGGAAGCGCAATAAGCCCGAAAAATTGCGGAATTTCCAACTATTTGGTGGAATTCTGTTTATGTATTCGTTATTTATACGTTCTAAGGTCGCAGCGCTTCTTTACTCTATCCCAGCTAATCGCTTTTTTACATAGTCATATCGGCAGAGGCGAGCGCTTAACTGCTATTCTTAAGAAGCGCTCTAGGAGGTAATATAGTATTGACGAAGAAATTTTTTGAAGGTATCTTTCAAAAGCTTTAATAGGCTTTTTGAATAATCACTGCAATGATTCTTCCTTAATCTCATAAGAAACCTTCAAGACTGCCTTCTGAGAACTAAGGCGCTTGACACTGCAGGCATGGCTATGAGGCAAGGAGCTGGGATGAAGAAAAGCAGTGCTTCCGAAAAAGTGTTCTTCCAGTAGACTACTTAGAGTGCTATTTATTTTTATATGTTTTATAAGTAGAGAACTAAGAAATTTAATCCAAAAAATCCTCATTTCGGACTTTTCACATTTGCTAAAATATTTGGGTTTTCGTCGAGAAGTACTTTTGGGGGGAACTTAGAGGTAATCAATCTCGGAACGTGTGTGCCACATTCAATATTTTTATGTCATGTATACGTATTTGTCTGTGATTATTTATATAGCATTAAATCTCTATTCTAGAGGTTAAAGGATCAATTCTCCTATAACTTGTGGCTCTCTTTTTTTTTAACAAGATTTCATTTAATTTAACCAAGATTACACTTCTAATAACTCTAAAATCAAAACTCAGAAATGCATTACTTAGCACAATAGCGGAATAATCTATGAAATAATCTTCTATAGAGCTTTTAAGTGTTATAGAAAGTCTTGAATTACTTACATGCGCCTTTACTTATTTTTCTGGATGATCAGTATTCTAAGCAGCTATCAAATTATGCCTAGGGAACTGCTGGTTCTTCTTCCCAATGGGTTCTTTAAAAAAAAATTACTCAATGATAATTAAATAAATAAATATTAAATGAAGATTTTAAATAAAAATTAGAGAATAAAAAGCTAATAAATAAAATCCAGTAAGTTATAACGAGTGCGTCCTTAACTCGAATTATTTTTTTATTGTTGCTCAAAATAACTCCGAAATGGGTGCAAGAAAAAAAAGGGGAAGGACAGATCGCTTTTTTCCTCCGGAGTAGGCGGACAAGTAATACTTTTTTCAGCATAACAAATACTAAATAAATAGCTTACATAAGCCAGAGACAACTTACATCTAGATGTGCAAAACCTCACAAAAACGCGGTCCAACTAAAACGAGCTAATGGCTGTCTAATAGAAAGCTCCGTACATTTTCTCTCTCTCTCTCTTGCTGTAGTATGCCACATAAATTCTTCGCAATGATAGCTTTCTTTGGTTGAATAAAAAGTTAAAGAGCTTCCAAACAGTGATCCGGGTTCATGTGAAGATTTTCATATCTAGTTGTAAGTTGTCTCAGCATAAGTGAAGCAGAATTAATCATTCTGGCAAAAATTTAAGCCGGCGAAAAAGGCGACGAGAAAATGGGGAGGAGACAAGAACACATGGCCAAAGTACTCGTCACTAAAACTTACGTGCTAGGGACCACGTAGGCAAAGCTCAAGGGGCGGGCCGTCTCTCAATCAGGTGAACCCAAGTTAGATATAAAGAAGATGCTGAGATTATCTTAATTTTGGAATTTCTCTGCCTAAACAGAACAGGTTTCGCGACAACAAAACCTTAGCTTTAAGATTTCAGTTGAACTTATTGCTAATGAACTGCCATCTCGTTTAGCATTTTTAAAGTTATTTTATTATACTCTGTTACACGAGCTGTGTAAGACGATAGATATCATAAAGTATCGTAACAAAGGATCCAAGTACAGGGTGTTTTCTCCATGATTGGTGATCTGCAGGGCAGAAAGTGAGAGTACTCACTAGACAAAAAAAAATGTATGGCAGGAGAGGGGGCATTTCAACCGTTTTGGAGTTACATGGTGATTAGGAAAATATGCTATTTTTTCATAAAACGCCCTGTGTATTTTAAAAAGTATGGGGTGTATGGCTACCGTGGCCTTTCCAACGGCTGCTCAACCAGCCCCGTACTCCTTTTCTCTCTGAAGTTATGGCGTTATGTTCAGTAGCGAAGCGTCAAAGGGTTCAAGGTGTTCACTGAACATATATATTTCTCCAATTGAAAATAAAATAAAAATAATAAAAATTCATTCTATGTAAATTTGCTCTATTTCCCCAGCACTCATGCCTTTGCATTGTTTATGACGGGTGTTCAGTATCATAACTGAACGCTAAGGTGAATATCACTATGTGCGAATGCTAGGAACAGAAATATTCATTCTGACTAAATTCGTAAGCTCCCAACTCGCATGCCTTAGATTGCCACCGATTACGGTATACAGACTAAGGAGGTATTACTGTCCCGTTCTGGACATACATATATAGTTGCGGTCTTTTCCTGAAATTTTTTTTTTGCAAGGATAATGGATATGCTCGTTATCCTTGAATATCTCAAAAAGCCCACACTCGATTTACTTTTTTTTTAATCCTTAATGGGTTTTGAAAAAGCTGTAGAAACGAGAAAATGAAACTGAAGTTTGGCTGGAGTTATTTATAAATATATATAGAGCAGAGAAATTTTTGAACGAAAATTGTTGTCAGATTATATGCAGAAGTTCTTTCACAGATATCGCCGGATCGAACTTGGACACTGGTTCCACAAAGGATCTTTCATCCTTTATTACGATATTCAACATGTTACGATTTATGGTGAAATGTCTCAGTTATCACGCCTTAAATTTGAATTCTTGAAAAAAAAATTCATGCAAATTTGTAGTGTTATCCATGATCCTGTGAAGTTTTTACACTAAGGATATATTTTTTACTTTCTAAAATATAACTCATTGTCAGTCCTTTATACGGAGAGTTGTGGAGTTGTGGAAATGAAAGTTCTTTTGACACTTAACTCTCCACTCGGAATTCTGTAACTCGGGGAATTTGTATTGAGAATTACCAAACTCTCTATTCCACTTGATAAAATTCTCGATCTCGGCTGTTTTAGTTGTGGAGAAGTAAGAAGAATATTTCTCAACTGACAGTATTGTCTGTTTTTGTTGGGTTTCGTGAAGGTACCTAGGAATTTCCAAATTAAATTATGGACTCACCGCATATCCTGGCTATATTTACAAAAACAAACTATGGAAATCCTTACAATACTTACAGAGAAATATGGATTTTGGTATGTGAAAGTACCCGCTAAAAATTTTAAGTCGCGCGAAATAGGTCAGTACAGAAGAGAAAGCTATAAAAATAAAAATTTAAATATGTACGTTAAAGCTTGTATGTAGGATTAAATCGCATCTACATTTTGTCCCCTAATTAGATCTGTTATTAGTTCTTGAGTTCGGTGAATGGTTTTGGAGATAACTGTCCTTCTTAAGATGAAAAAATTGCCGTTTTTTGGTACAAAAATGGACATAGTTTCAACTCATCATTATGAATGGTAGGTCGTGAAAACTCACTTTCCATGAGAAAAATGTTCAGAACGGAGTACTAATGGATGTGAAACAAAGAACGAAAGAAATATATGCAAAATACAGGAACTGGGGTATATATGACGCATGTGAAAAGATCCGTCTTTCGCCTGTAAAAAGTCAGTTATGTAGTTAAAATGATAAAAAAAACTATACCACTAACTGTTACCAACTTCTCCCTCTTTAATTTGATACCTAACATGACGTATTTTGGTCAACCCCCCTCCCATCCCCAAAAACCCCTCCCCCAAAAATTGTTCATCTATATTTTTGTACATTAGCTAGACCCTAAATCCGAAGGAAAAAGCTCCAATGCTCTACCACCCTCCCACACAGAGTTAAACATCATTGCGACACTTCTGACATTTGCCATAACTCCCCAAGTATGTTAGAGAATCGCGAATGGAGATTTAAGAGAGTTTTAATCGGGGAAAACGAAAATTCTCATCTCCCAAACTCTCCGAGTTACAGAATCCGGCTCCAGGAAATTACACTGTTTCACTTTTCGCATAACAGAAAAGTATTTATAACTTTTGAGGTAATTCTTCTAATGTTTTAAATGACTATTATCGGATCATATTTGAAAAGGGAAAACATTATGTCATTGGTGTAAAAACTTTACAGGATCAAGGATAAATTCAAATTTAAGGCTCGATAACGGAGTCTTTTTCATTTTTTGCACACTCCGCCAAGAGGACTCAGGCTTTCTATGAACATGTTAGAATAAAGTTTCCACAACTTGCTCCAACACGTTGATTGTCAAATTCCAGGATTTGAACACTGTTTGTCAGTACGGAGAAGGCATTACCGAGTTTTTTGAGAAAATAATATCCGAACCAGAAAAATGAAACAAAGAAACTATTTTATCTTCCAGTGGGTTTCTGTATTTCTAAAATAAATTTGATAATCAGTTTCTTTTCATTCATTTTGCAAAAATATTTGCTTTCACTGATATTTTATTTAACAACCTGCAGAGTAAAATCATGGATATTTGTTACTGCAACGAAAAAATTCATGAAACAGTGTCATATATTCGAGTTATGAGGTAATTTTTCAATGGTTTCTGACGAAACCGTAGCATTGGTTCGTCCTCCTCAAGAACGACGGCGGTTACAAAATGCAGATGAACGAACCCAATGCAAAATACAAAATTTTATTTTTGGAGATAATTGACACCATTTCTACCTAAATGAATATTAGATTTGAAGAAGCTCGAGTTTATTGAGTTGTAGAATTACAAGAAATTTGCAAGTTATTCATAAAGTTTACCATCCAATGCATTTAATTCTATTAAGAGTTCGTATGGGCAGTTCTTTGAATTTTCAAAATTGAACAATAAGTTAGATAATTGTGGTCTATAATTCTAATAGTTTCAGAAATTTGTCTGTCAGCGAAATCCTAAAACATATTTCGCAAAATGAACTTGAATCAAGGTTTTCTGAAGTCTATAAGCCAACTTGCTTAACATTAACAATTCTTGTTGGCACAGCTAGTGCTGAAAGATCATTTTCAGCATAAGAGCGAATAAAAAGATATTTGAGGAACTCTATGGGACGGGAAAGACTGTCGAGCTTAGGCCTTATTTCATTTGAAAAACATCTCCTCAAAGATTTAAAGCAAATGGAAAAACTCTACGAGGAAGTCATTTAGGAATTTTTGTAAGAAAAGTACCTAGGCACATGGAATTCATTTATAAATGAATTATCATTAAAGTAATATGAAGTGTTCACAAAAGTTTCTTTATCCGTTCTTTTCATATATTACTATTTATTGAATTTAAAATTCTTTCCTCTTAAGAGATCCGACTAAGGCATAGGATGGGAGTTGTCGACAGCTCTGAGTGTCTCTCCTGCCTGGAAGGAGATTCTGAGACAACCGAACACTTTTTGTGTGCTTTTCCGGCCTTTGCCCGGAGCAGGCTGGATACTCTAGGATCTGCCCATCCACCTATAGATGAGCTGAAAAACCTTCCTCACCAAGAACTAACGCGTTTCATTAAGAGGACAGGAAGGTTTTGGTAAAAAGGATTCTAGCAGGATAGGGCAATGGGCCACTCTGGCCTTCGAGCTTAAAAACCTTTCTCACCAAGAACTGACGCGTTTCATTAAGAGGACAGGAAGGTTTTGATAAAAGGGATTCTAGCAGGATGGCACAATAGGCCACTCTGGCCTCCGAGCTTGGGATGGGATCTTCAGTATGATTGCAATTGAAAATAACTCCAGTCGGCGCCAAGACTGAATAAAAATTCTCCCTAAATATTTTCTGTAAATTTCTAAGAAGAGTCTATGCTCATAAAAATTATTAGTGGCCGAAGCAACCGTTGTGGGCCTCCAGCAAAGCATAACAATTCTAAGGAAAAAATTTCCAGTAAATTTCTAAGAAAAATTGCGGCCTTCCCTACATCAGGTCCAGCCATGGTGGATTTTATATTCTATCGAGGCGATGTCTACTTCCCATCCCAGCCTTTGTATGTTTTTCAGTTTGGCTATGCTCTTACGGCTTATCCCTTGCGCTCCGTGTCCTGCTTCAGTTGCACAGTTTTGCTTTTAGCGAAGCGTGAGCAAAATTCAAATAATAAATATGCACATATATTTATCTAACATGAAAAAACACAAGCGCTTTTATGCAAACAATCGTTCAGGCAATTTTAAAGGCTCTTACGGCTTATCCCTTGAACCCTTTGTCCATATTTCAGTTTTTTAGCAACTGAGCGTCTGAGGTACAAGTGGAGCCATCTGACATTATAACAAGGAAGCATTTCCGCAACCACTATATACATAGATCTATACACAAGGATATTACATAAAAACAAAAAATTAAAATCCAAATAAATCGAAAACTATAAATACGCCATACTCATCGAAAAAGAAAAGCAATGGGCAGCGAATCGAACCCTGTAGAACACCTCCACTAACTTAAAGGGCACTTCCCAAAATTCATCAAAATTTTGATAACATCAACATAGTTTTTATGTTTGATGGTTTTTCATAAAATTGTAAACGTTTTTGAGTATTTGTAAAAAATTTGATAATTTTTATATACCTTCTGAAAACTCGCATTTTATACTTGAGCAAATATAACACCATACAATTTTTCTGGTTGCAATATGTTTGTTTAGAGGTCGAAAAAAGTTCAGAGCAGAGCAGGGCCATTACACCTAAGATTTTAAAATTAAAAAAAGAGCAGAAAGGAACAGGAGGAAGCTCATGAAATATAATTTTTTGAAATTTCTGAAAGATTAATGTCAAGAAACTTATTTTTTATATGAAAAAACACAATTATTTAAATTATTTCAAGAGAATAATCAAGAAACTTATATTTTTTTAATTATTATTATATATCAGAAATGTCAACACATTTACAATTGTCAAAGTTCTGCTGCACCTTCGAAAAAGTTAAGAGCAGAAAATCCTGCTCTAGATCACCCAGTTCACGTTAGAGCAGAATCATGAAACACACAGTTCAGTTTACATTAAAGTACTTTCGAGCAGTGTTCTGAATTCATGAAACATTGTTTTCTACTCTTCTCTGGTTTCGAGTAACATAGAGCAACTCATTAAACAGAGCTTATGTTGCAAAACAAAAAACCCAAAATTTTCAGATTTTTTTTAATGGTGAAAAGTAAATGTTTAAAAAATGTGATTAATGGTGAATTATTGAAGCGGTTCTCAACATGTTTAATATTTGGAAATACCGAAAATCACATTTCATGGTGTAAAATGGAAAATATAGGAATTAAGGATGTGTACAAACAGTGGATAAAGTACATAGTAAGAAAAAAATAAAACAAGCCGACGAATTAGATTTACGTGTGTATATATATTTAATATTTTTTTTTTTACTTCATAATAATAATAACTAATCTGATAAGTGTATAATTAAATATGTCTATATATATTTATAATATAATTTTCAATATTCTTCCTTTAGAAAAATATATCTATGAATAATGATAATAAAATTAATAATTCAGATATGAACAAAACTTTGATTTTCCTCATTCTATAGGTTTCTTAACATTCTCTCTATCTCACAATAATATTTTTTCTTCTTACTAAACACTCGCATGAAAACACACGACAAGCAAACAAACAAACACGCTCACACACACACACCCAGGCACACAATATGAAAACCCTCTCTATCCTATAGAGCATATTAACCTATACAAAATTTCAACAGAATAACCCACACAATCTATTCGAATTAACAATTCAAATTTATACATTTTATTGACATAATTCGAATAGAGAGGCAATCAAGGAAGGCAATCTTCTTCTTCAACCCGAATTCAGAATAAGAAATTTTCTTTTTTTTTTCTTTTTTCTACGAATTGGTTCTGTTCTGTTCTCGGTTAATATTTAACTAACGATCCAAATTCCATAATCAAATACTAACTTTTCTAGAAATTTTCAAATTTTCATGTAATCGCGGTAATCGAATAATTTCTCTGTAACTACATATATCTTTTCAATATTTAATTTAAGTATGAATATAAAAATATATATTTATAATAATAATAATATGTGTAATGAATGCATCTTGTATAATTGTATACTCTTCGTTTCTATTTACAATAATTTACTGTGATCAGGTTCTATTTATTTATTTTCCTAAGGCTCATCTCCCCAAATACATATGTATACATGTGTGTGTATGATGTATGTACTACTATCGTCCATAACTACGTATAATTTGGGGGTAAGTACTGAGTATGTGTGTTATCTGTATAAAGGTGAAACCCATTATCATCTCTAGTATTCGGTCCATTTTTCAAATTGCTAATAAGAATTTTGTCTTAACTAATTAATTGTTTTTTATTTTTGTTTTCTAGTAGGTATACTTAAATAATTTATATAATAATTTTATTTAATTGGTGAAACATGTCATATTAAATAGATAATATTAAATTTTTTTAGTTTTTTTTTGTTTTTACTTTTTAATACTTAAATAGAATTTGTAAACTACTATTTTGTCTCTTTATCTTCTTCATAATTGAGAGAAAAAATCAAATTCTCTCCTTCTCTATATCTCTCTTGAAATTTAAACAAAATTATCCTGTAATATGTCTCTAAGTTTATAATTTACAATCATAGTTTTTACTTAATGCAATATTTTCTTATTATTAAATTTTAATTTCAACTTTAAACCTTGCTCTTAGCTTAAAAAATTAAGATCAAAAGAAAGTTATTAATATAAAAAAAAGAAGGAAAAATCAGATACTTTTAACAAAAAAAATTTTAATAAAAATGTGAGAAAATTCTTAACTTAGACGACATCCAGGAAAAAATTACATGATGTAAAAAAAACGATAGTTTATAGTTAATTATAGTATATACAACAAATTTGTGATACGTAATAATATTTAAAAAAAAAAACAAACTAAATGTAATAGAAGAAGATTTAAAAAAAGTCAAGTCGGAAATTACAACGACATTACGCCTTTGATGATATATTTTTTTACGCAGCAATTTTTGTTCGTTTTTTTTTTTGCTTTTTTGCAGGAATGAACAAAATGCAGTAAAATTCTTTCTTTCTTTGGATGCTAGCATTCTATAAAATAATGAATATAGAGAAGAACTTGATAAATTTCCATTCATTTTGCACATACAACAACTTAAAAATAGATTTAAAGAGATCTTGGATTAGGATTATGTGTATATTAGATAAGTATGTATAGACATGCGCAAAAATTAATGAAAAATTACAGAAACTGTGAGTCCGGGACAAGTATGTGATTTATGTTCATTTAATATTTTTTAAATTGCAGGTTGTATATGACTTGGAAAGAATATCAACAATAATTTTCAAAAAAAAATTAATATTATTAATCAGTAGAATTTTTTCCATGTTTGCTGTAATTATTTTAAGCAGAAATAATTTTGATTACCGTCACTAGTTGAATTACAACGAGGGCAAGTAAAATTTGTGTGAGATTGCATTAAAGCAAGAAAAGTAGTTTTAATCGCGAAATTTCCATAGACATTAAATAATATATTTCGGAAAGGTCCTGAAAATTATGGGAAAAATCGCACAACAAGAGTGAGAACGCAGATCAATTGCAAAAGTGGTGTAGGTTACTGCACTGAAAAGAACTCACGTAAAGTCAGCTAATGTCGAATGTTCTTAACTGCCAGAAGATTAAATGGCGCAAACGATTGGTACCAAAACAATTTCTGTCATTACAAATATGCGATCCGTAAATCTTAAAGAAAATCATTGCAACTCTTCTGCGAGAACGTAGATGGGATTAAAGAAATGTCAAGATTCAAAAGATTTCTATCCAACCCATGTTAACCTACTATTCTGTGGTATGGTGGCAAGCAATGGATTTCGGCAATCATCGTAAGATATTGAAGAAGATTCAAAGATTGTGTCTCCTAAGTTCAAGCGGCGCTCTCAAGTCGACTAGCAGTCGGGCTCTTGAGGTTATCATCAACATAACCCTGTGCAAATACATATCAACACAGATTCCTCGGCTCACACCTCTGGACGAGCTGCACGAAGCCGGCAAGGATGGCTGGGAGTTAATACTTAGCTTTGTAAGAGCGTCCGGTTGGGACATATGAGCAATTGCTCATAAGTCTGGAGGTCGAGGGTTGGGCTCCAACCTCTTTTCAAACTAACTAACTAACTAAGGGTGGTATGCTAGAGCCAAGGAATTCGGCCAAGGATTTTTTCCACTTATTTTCTAAATTAAACTTGACATTAGGTCATGAAAGTTTTGACAATTGTGTGATATCTCAGACAATAAAGAAATAATAAAGAAATGGATAATTCCCAATGATAAATGAAGATACATGTAAAACAATTTTTATTCCCTTCTTGCAAAATTGCCGTTACTTCCTTCATGGTTTCAAATTATTCCACAAACGTCAAATTTCTTAACACAATTAAGTGTATCGGTATTTATTATTCAAAGAAATATTGACATAAATGGCTGTTTGAAAAAGAACACCAGAGAACTAGAATTTTTCTGTTCGAATTTCTTTTCTATACTTGAAGAAATTGGCAAAGAAAAAAAGATTTTGTTTTTACATTGTTTGTGTACAGGAACAGGAATACCTTGGATCTAGCATACCGCCCTTAAATCGTAAAATCAAGAGGGTGATTTTGGGAGAAACCAAAAACATGGGTAAGCTATTTTCGTATTCTATAAAAACACTATGAAAGTTTCATCTAAATCAATGATGAACGCGTGGGGGTTCCAAGGTAATTGGTTTCATGTGAAATGCAAAAATACACAAATTTTTCACAACAAATGCACAAAAAAGGGTGGACCACAGCATCACGTAATTTCTACTATTGCTCCGGCCACACACAGATCGCTTTTCTCTTGGGTTGCACCATACCGAACTGGGTTTTAAGCAATTGCAAAATTGCAAAAAAAAAGGAAAACTTCGATTACTAGAACGTCATAAAGAAGAAAGATTTTAGAGATTTTGTCGCGCACATTTGATATGGAAAAATGAGTGAGGGCGACTATTTTTATTGGCAAAAATAAGTTTAATCATTACGGCCATGATTGTTATCACTTTTCTTTTCACGATTTGAAGAAGAACGAGAGGTTTTTATTATCACACCATCACGAATTCCATCATGATATAGGTATCCATACATTGAAAACCCTCTAGAACTCACTTGATTTTCTGCAACCACATCACATCGAAGTCTTCCAAGGAAACCCGTTGATATTTTCAAAAAATAATGTCATACTGGCACTGCTAGGTCTGGCAATAAAGGCATGATTTGAATGCAATTCTGTCATGGTTTTCAAGAAGGCGCCTGCCCTATCCACAGATTTTAAAATATTATTGATAATCTGCAGTCTGATGACTTTCCTTAGAAATTAATTCCCAAGGAACAAAATAAAAATATTTCAATTTCAATTACTTCTTTTTATGTTTTGGTTTATGAGTGTAATCAAATGTCTCTACTAAAAAAAAAGGTGGAAAAAATTCGACGGATTAATGTAAAAAAAAAATTAGAAATATTTAATTTATTGCTGATTATTCTACTATTATGAATCAACCAAAACGTCACTTAAAGCTGTAATAAAACTCCAGGAATTTGAAAAATTTAAATCACACTTGTCCCGGAGTGTACATAACAATCGACGAGGTAATCTAATAATATCAATTTAGTTTTTATTTTTTCCTTCACTTTTCTCAAACTAATTAGTTCTATTTAAGCATTTTCAATATCGTTAATTTTCCCAAGCAATATAATGAAAAAAAAAGCTTTTTAATTCATTCAAAACATAGTATTACGTTAAATTAAGCAATCTTTCAATGTAAGCTATAAGAATTAGAAGAAACAAAATTAAAAACAAAGCCAACTAATACGAAATTATTAATAAAAAAAGATTAAAACTAATTATAAATGCAAATAAAGAAAGAAGCAATAAATAATACACGATAAACATTCATCTGTCCTTTGAAAATCAAATCAGCGAAGGTACACATAAAAGCATATTCACACAGCTTCACAAGCTTCCGACAATCAACCATCCAGTGCTATCCGTTAATTTTCATTGCATTCACACTAGACCGCCATCTGTCCATAATTTTTTCTCCAACGCACTCAAAGTAATATTAGACCCACATATTCACACTGAACCATCACAACTTATCACCGGCAGCATCTTGACAGCATCAAAATATTCTCCGAAAGTTTTCCGAACGGTAACTATCGTGACAGTGCGAATGGTAAATAATATGACACTAAAGGGGATTACTACAGGGGGTAATCCCAAATAAACCCCTCAAGAACCCGGGAATGAAACTTGCCAGCATAGAAGCCTTCCAGTCCTTAACTTCCTAAGACTTCCTAAATATATCCAAACTTTACTCTCTCCCAGTCCCTCCCAAACTAAATAGCATACTCTTGCGAGAAATTTATTTAGCACAGCTCTAGGAAGAAGTGGACAACACCCAAACCAAGGATTAAAAAGAAGCAAAGAGAAGACATTGAATCGAATTGAGGGCCAAAAATAAGCCCCAACTTAAATAAGACAAATCGATGTTGAAGGTCGCACGACATACACTTTACGAGTGTCAGTTAAAAGACTTTTAATTTTAAACAGAGATGGCGTTAGTAATAAGAAAAAACCTACAAAAGACCGAAAAACGAATATAACGCCTATGAAAAAGTAACCGTCCCGTTATATGACAAAAATTTCAGATCTCATTTTGTGTGTGTAAATTTATTTACAGATTTTAGCATTATAGAAAAAAAAAGTAAATTACACTCCCCTTTAAATTATAAAATGAGACACCACCTGTAGTGTGTCACAGAAAATCATTGAATTAGATTAATCGGGTTAATAATCCTTTTATAAACTGGTAAGAGCGAAATAATAAAGCAGAATCTAATCTAGTGACTAATACCATAGATAGCACAAGAACTAGATGTTGCATGGCATACTAGAGCAGAGTATACAGATTGTGAAATGGATAGTGCATTCTGGAATGGACATGTTTTAGAACGTGCCGAAAGCAAATGTTTTTTTAATAGCAGTTTTGTATACATTTGATCGACTTCCTCAACACGTCAGATATGAAAAAAATATGAATCACTCGACGTATACACCATTTCAAATGTTGTGGTTCATTTCGGAATGAACCACCCAGCCATATAAATTTTGTATACTTTTTGGTACTGCATGGAACATCTAGTTCTTGTGCCATCTATCCTAATACCTATGATAAACATAGGGTAATCTGTGTGGCACCAAATACCGTGAAACACCGAAAAACGAGCGAGTAATATCGAGATATTGATCCAGTTTAGACAGGTCAGTATGCTGCCTCTGCCGCACGAAATCTGTAGGTAGGGTGAGGTGATGCTTCATTCCTGCCCCCAACCATCATCATCTTACCTACTAGTTTTCGTATGGCAGATGCAGTATACTGACCAGTCTGAACAGGGTCATCCCTTTCTTATCGCAAATTGCTATAATAGCAATTACCCTGATGTCAGCGTCAAATAGTAATCGCTAGAAATATTAAAATTTGTACAAGCACATCGATATAGTGGCGAATCAAAACAAAAATAGAAATGCAAAATGACAATTCGAAAATTATAACCTGCCTGCTGACGCTTCGCTTGAATTAATGCAAATATACATTCATAACAAACGTCAGACATGTTCGTTACCATTCGAAGTACTATTCCGATTTATGTGTATCAGGGATATCTAATTAACTAGGTAATTCAATTACCCTGAAGCAAATATCAAGTTAAAGACAAATTCATTAGGTTCAGAACGATACTCAGCTTGTTCTAGCCGAGCAGCAGATAACAGTTTGTAATATATATTAACAAATTTAAAGGTTGCTTAGTGCAGTTAATTTATTCACGACGTATTCAAAATACTCAAATGGTTAGATGTAGCAAATACTCATAGTAGAATACATAATTGGAGGCATGAGATTCGAAAAAAAAGTTAAGAGAAGAGTGAAAACCCCAAATTTTAAAGCGATACACACACTTTAACTTAAAAATATATAGCAAACAAGAATGGAAATAAGCTGAGAAAAGAGCGTAGTGAAATTCTAGTTTTGTTAGTTTCCTCTGTTTCTCTGATACAGTCGTAAAAATTCAATGAGATCAATAAGGCGCATAATAAAATATTAAAAATATTTTCGAGTTTTCATTTTGACTTTACTAACTTTTTAGTAATATTATTTAAATTTTTAAATTTTTCTATACAGCCCCTTGGGATAAAAAATTCCACGCTGCCTTTCATTTATCCTAGTATGATACTGTCAGTTGTGTTAAAAACAAAAATTCCGTATAGGTATGCAAATTAGCAATGGTCATAAAATAGAACCTTGCAGTATGCTCCATCTGATTGAAAATAGACTAAGAGTTCTAATAATCTAATTTATGTAATAGTATTTTGTGATGACCACTGTCAAAAGTTATGCAGGTAACTACACTTTTATTGTGTCTAACCTTCCAAGCCCTTTTCTAAATATATATATACTTAATCTGACAAGTTTTTTTTAATTTGATATAGTGTCCAAAAAGAGCTACAAACTACAGCACTTTAATTGCGTTGCATTTTCGATATATTTGACAGCTGTCAATTAGAAATATACAGAATTTAGCTATGAAGCAACACACGGTTGAATATTATCACAAATTTTACCTATTTTTTTTTTTAGCCTACACCGAATACAGTTCGTAACAGAATTGAAAATTAATTCTTTAAAGTATTGTTGTTTATATTTAAAACATCGTCAATCGAAAATATTGTCACAGTATGTGTAAACGAAAATTCAAACACTTCAATTTAAAAACATTATGCATGGTACAAAATTCAATTGGTACAAGAACTGAAACTAGAAGACCATTAACAGCGCCCCGTAGAGTTTTTAATTGAGAATTCAACGGATACGGTACCAATAAAAACTGTTTCATTTTTTAAATTAAAATTAATAGAAATTGCATCCACCAAAAGTTACTATTTGGTCACTATATTCACCCATAAGATATATAGTGATAATTTTAACGCAAATTGGTAATTATTCTCGTGTACCGTCGTTTTGAAACAATAATCGCAACAGCCCATATCCTTATTTTCGACACAATATTACATAAACTTACTAAATTGCTTTCTATTGTCTGACACTCTTTGATAAATTCAACTTTAACAATACTTCAATCGAAAGCAATCGGAGTAGAATGAAGATATGATAGAAGAATGATATCTGTATCATTGGTCCTACGTCAAAACCTAGCACAATGATAAAAAATCTTTCCTCACGAGATCCGTCATATAGAGATCGAATGAACTGAAAAGTTATGGAGTGAACTAGAAGAAGTACAAGAACTTGATATATGTAGAACTACCGTTTCCCATCCGATATCCCTCTATGCATTCATTAAAAAAGAATAATGATAAAATAAAAACGCACAAGATGTATACAAAAAGCAATTTAGAAATGCATGCTCAAATGTTAAGCATCTACAGTTAGTTAAAATATTCTAATGAAATACGAAAAATGTTATCAAGAAAAAAAAATTGTTTTAAACTTACCTTGGTAGATTATCATCAAACGAAATTCTCTTTTAATCCGTCCTCCACAATAAATTTAACAAAAATTGAACTTTTCAAGAACACGGCAATACGGCGATATGAAAATATTTCAATAAAAATCATGCAAACATTTTCCATAAGATGCTTCAGGAGTAGGTGGATGAGGCGGATGTTGGTAGAAAAATATCATCAGGCACTAGTTAAATCCTCTACGGAATTACCACGTAATCGTTCTTGCGATTTTTGTTGTGGTATAACAGTTAAAGATTTTGGAATCTTCGATAGCAATGCATTATCTAGGATACTACTTGCACTAAGATTATTCTGTTGTTGTAACTGTTGTTTAATAGCTGATGGACTTGATGAATTCGATGAAGATGCTGATGAACATGGTGCAGATAAATTAATATTTTTGTTAATAAGATTTCCGTTAATCGGATTGTTACTATCTGTTGTGACATTATTCCACAGCCATGATGTTGAGCTTGTCGAAGTAGTTGGAGGCGTTAGAGTCAATACACCGGGTAATGATGGTAAAATTGAAACACTACCACTAGTTGCTGTAGATGTTGTTGGAGAATTGCTATGGCCAGAAAGCACGATTGTACGTTGCTGATGTGAGGCTATTGAAGGCGGTATAAGTTGTAAATGTCCTGGTCCCGGTTTTGGAGCAATCGGTAAAAGGCAATTGATAATCGATGATTTTAGGAGAGATTGTTGTGGTAATTTCTTATTTCTAAGATCACCGCTATTAAGTTGCTGCTGTAATCTACTTTGTACGCCACCGCCTCCACTAACAGGAGTTAATGAGTTTTGTTCGAGTATTTTGTTTGGTATTTGAAGTCTATTTTGTTGTATTTGAGATTGTTGATGATGATGTTGCTGCTGCTGCTGCTGCGAAGTACTTGAAGTTTTATTCAAACTATCATCAATACCCTTTTTATTAACACCTTTAACCATTTGTTCACGCATCAATTTCTCTCGACGCAAAATGCACATACGATTATAATCATGAATGGATATTAAAAATGGTCTACCACCCGATTGAACTTGAACAAGTGCTGGAAGTCGTCGACCATCAGCAGTTTGATAAAGTGGCCCGGATGCATTCAAATGTGCTCCAGGACTAACAGAACTAACCGGCACAAGAGTAGGTCGCCAATTTTTACTTTGCATACGTTCTAATGGACTTAAAGTGTCAGGTAAAACGATTAAATTTGGTGGGATTGTTGATATTTTTGATGTTTCAGGTCTTGGCTGTATATGAATTTGTTTATTCTTCATGACTTGCATTAGGGTAGCCTGATTACGATTGATACTTATCAATTCTGGGGGTATGCTGGTAGTATTGGAGCTTCCAACATTCGATTTCTTATTTCCAGCTTGATTATTGCTATTATTATTATTATTATGATTATTACTAGACCCAGCTTCATGGCTGCTACTGCTGTTGTTTATTAGCCTATTTGCAGCTTCTATTAATCGCTGTTGCCTTGTCATACCGTTATTACTATTGCCAGTTTTATTATTAAAGCTTTCATTTCCAGTTTCATTGCCAGACATAATCGGAACAATTTCAATTGATCGATTGTTCGACAGTAGATTTGATTTTAATATACTATTGTTATTGCTGCTAGAATTCATTGTTATAGAAGAACTATTATTACTACTATTTGCACTTGCACTTGTACTTGCAACTGGTTGTGATCTTGGCTTGGCAGTTATCGTTACCGGTAAATTACTAAATTGTTTGGATATCCGTTCAGCACTTGTTGCATCCATTATACTGCTACTGGTTTTAGCTTTGGTTTTATGAGATCGAATTGTTGGCGGAACATTTAAATTATCATATGATCTTAAACGATTTTGTACTGTCTCTGAGTATACAATAGCATTTGTGGAGGCGTTTTGTGAAAGTATTAAATCACCATTTCGAAAATATTTCTCTAAAAGTATAAGATGTCGCAAAAAGCTTGAATGATTTCCATATGGTTTTTGTAAATCTTCCCATAAACGACGTGTCGGTTCATCATATTGAAGAAATGTATTTACACGTGTCCAACCTTCCGGTGTACGAACTGATGATGAACTTCCAAATGGTACATTTATCTGTATTAGCAGGGAAACAAAAAACATATCACCTTAAAAATTGGATTTCTATAAGAAAAAATAAATTAAAGTAACCAACCTGCAAGCCCATTTCTTCTTCACCCGGGAAAAGTTCTCTCATCGAAATATTCGGATTTGATCGTAACACAATAGAAATATCATCTTTAGTTGCCGTACCACTTTGAAGTATTGTTTGTAATTTCGAAGGCGCTTGTAGTATAGGTGGCGGCGGTGATGGGCTATCACTAATTGGAACAGGTACATCATAGTCTACCATAACATCATTATCCAACATCATTTGTCCACTTGTAGCAACTGAAACTGAAACCTGTCCATCTTCAGATGATTGTGGTGTATTTGTATCAGCTCTTGAGGAGCTCTTTTCACTTTCAGCCGCCGAATCTACTGTAGGTGGAAGGCATATTTTCTTTTTCCGACCACGTCTTTCAACTTTCTTTTGTGTTGTTTGTTCTTCTTCTTTTGTATTACTTTCATTTTCACTTTTATCATCAGCTTGTTCTTCACAATCACTTGAATCTTCTGCCTGAATGTTGTAGAAATGTAACAATCTGTAATTTTACAGATTAGTTTAGAAATTGAGGATGAATATAAAATGAGTGTGTACATATCGAGTATATGCTTACCGTTTACGATAATTTTTTACAAATTGCTTTTTTGAAATTTTTGCAGCATCTGGCGGTTTAAGTAATAAATTTGTAAAATATCTACATAGCTTACAAACAGCAGTATTTTTGCCCAATTTAACTGGAATTCCTTGTTGTTCCAGTAATTTCTCTAGTTTATCAGATTCCTGATACTAGATTTAGAAGAGTATTAATTTAAAAAATGTTGCAAGAGGAATGTAAAAAAAAAACTTACTTGATTGATGTAGTACATATTATTTTTGCATAATCGACGCTTGCATAATGCACAACCAAGAAATTTAACAATGGCGTCATAATGCTGCGAACAAATCGGTGCCGTTGTACCAATAGTAGATAAATCGAAATTTGGTGAGATTTTCTTAATAGTTTTCCTTATAAATCTTCTCCGTAACGGATGTTCAGCAATATTATTACAACCTGGTACAAAACAAGTTGTTGATTTTTGCCTCATATTTGCTGATTCTGTTGATTGCGTTGATTCATCAGCTGTTGATGAATTACTTTGAGCTGATAGTATACTATTGGTTATACTGGCACCTGATCCCATAGCACCTGGTGCTGATAAACGTTTCTTATAAGATTGTGGTGCATTTGCTCGACGATCAACATGCCGGAAACATGCATCACAAAGGCAATTATCAATCGTTAATTTTTCCTCATCTATGAAAAGAAAAGAAAAACGACATAGAAAACTAGAATTTAAGAAATTCTAATATTATGACACTTTACTTGCTAAGATTTTTTGTTGACGTTCAGATGATTTAAGCTGGGCCACATGACATGGAGTATCAAACAGCCCAAATTTACCACCGCAATAGAAACACTGATCCTGACATAATCTGTCGGGGTGAATGCCAAACGATGATGCTTTTTCAGGTATAACAATAATTTCTTTTTCAACTTTCTTTTCTGGATTATCTTGTGTACTAGTACTACTTCCGGCATTACTGTTTTCTGAAAATGCAATTTTATTTTGAATTTGAGTTATTTATTTTTAAAGTGATGTGTGTAATTTTTTTTTTTTTGCTACCCCAGTTATGTGTATTCTTCTAACTAAAGTGAAAAGTTTTTTTAAAAGCAAAATTCTACCAAGAAAACCATATTTGAGTTAATTTCTTTAATGTTATTTTTGTTAGTTATGTGAACTTTAGCGAAAATTTTTCTATACGAACAGCGAACAGTGAATCAAAAGATCACTTTTGCAACACGAACGCATCTGATGCCTCAAAATCAAGAAACTAACGCATCATTGGAGGTTGTGATGCAGTTGTAATTTTGGCGCCTAAGAACATAAATATGTAAAATATCAATTAATTTGTGATTTTAGTGGACAGAAGATTTATTTATATATACTTATATATATTAGAATTAGTTTCATACGCTTTAAAGATTTTTTACTTTTTAAAATTGATGTCACTAAATTTCTGGCACAAGGTTACACATTTTCCATATTGTACAATTAATTAATATGGTGAAAGCAATTTTATCCATTTGTAAAATCTTGTGGTCCTGGCCATTACTTTCAACGACTAACACGATCATCATCAGCTATGCAGTGCTGCTGCATCATACGCAACAGAGCATCAGGGATGCTCGCTGATTCCATATGATGCGGAAAACTTTGACGTTTTTGAACTTACCCATTACATTAGGTGTTTTAGTGTCCTTGAAGGATGAATTATTAACATTTATAGGAGCTGTGTATCTTGTCAGGTCAGAAAAATTATGGCAACATTGCTTTTTTTCAAGTTTCAATATGATTCTAAATATTTTCATACACATCCCATGAACTCAATTGGCGGGTGATCATTTAATTTTGTATTTATATAATTTTTTTCATCTATGTATGTACAGGATAGGTGCATGTTCATATAGTGTGTTCATCACAGTCCTTCAAGCATATAAAAATGCTACAACATGCAACCAGTCCAAACATTCACATATGATAAAGTTTATATAAAATCGGTGTGTGGGGGTTGTGGTCTACAGGAAAAAGTTGATCGAAAGGTTCCATAGAAGCCACAATGCCCTACTTTCATAAACAACCTCCATATGCATAATAATTTTTTTGTTCAAACCAATTGGAGTCGAACCACCATCAGAAATTAGGTTTCATTTTTCGTTTATTTTAATGAAAAAAAAATCTTTTGTATCTTCCAATCGATCGCTTCTCTTTATATTTTCAGACCCATCTTTATAATTCTTCGTTCTTGTAAACGGAATTGAAGATCAGATACTTTATGAGCTCAGTGATTTTGCTATTTTATGTCGCTTGAATATTTTGTTTTTGGGGAATCATCTTCGCTTCTGAATCAAAATATTTGACAGTCCTCTAGTCAAATTTCAGTTCGGGATCTGTTGGTAATCTGTGAGCATCTTTCAATCTAGTTATCTAAAAATGCTATACATATAGACACTGACAACATACTAACGGAAACGTTATGTTTCGATAACCAATGTGACATTGAAACTCTGTGTGAGTGTTGCTGTTTGTTAGAACCAATAAAGCCTTCAACTTCTGGTAGATATGAGAATATTGTGCGTTTTGAAAATCACGAATATAATAATATTTTTCAAAATTTTACATGAACTTCCATTGTTACTTTCATCTACGGGAGGCGATTAAAAATTACGATGAATATCACCATAGAATGCCATCTAGCAGAAATTAGCCCAAAACTTCCAATTTTCTGACAATGTTTTAATAAATTTCAACTGGCTTGGTTCTGTACACAAACAATGCATGAACATGACATTTTGTTGTAGTCCAGAAAAGGAAAGAACCTGGTCCCCATTCAGGTGGAGGAAATGTTATAAAATAAAGTTAACGAAATGTTTCAATTAAACTATGTATTCAGAAAAACTTCTGAGGATTCTAACATCCTCTTATGGTTCGCTACATAGTATTTAATTTACAAATTTCAACATGATCGAAGTGAAATTCGGTCCACACGTTTTGACACCCAAACTTAAAGAACAGTATTTGATAATTTATCTAGAGTTGAACGATCTTCAAATTAAATCCTTTTTATGAAGTGTCATCATTGGACATGCATCTTTCTGAATCAGCAAAGTATGAAATTAAATTGAAGCAGCAAAATCTTCCCTTAATAGAGGGTTTAAACAATTTACGTACAAGCAAAATTAATTTATGTAAAGGCGGCTGAACGTGTTTTTTAAATAACTAGTCCCATAGAAAAATAACATTAGATGATCTCCATGTGTATTACAGTTATGCATGCCCCATGTAGTAAATTTGGGGATCTTTGGCACATTTTTTAAATTTTGCTACTATACTCTTTACTCAGTCCAAAGTTCAGAGTTCTCAGTTCTCAGTATCTACTCTTACTAGTATAATAACTGCGATTGGAAGGGACAGGGAAAAGAAACGTTTCCATTCAATTTTGGAGATCGAAGCTACAGTGCTATCAAAGTTATTCTCGCACGAGGACTTCCAATACATTTCTTTTTGTAATATTCACCACACTTTTCTTGGCACTGGTATACCTACACAATAGAAGTTTTTCAGGGAACCAATGGCATAGCATATTGAAACATGTGAAAAGTGAACCTTACATAACATGTTCTGATAAAAATTTTCGGTAAACTTATAAAACGTTAAAAGAGCAAGTGTGATGTCAGTAAATTTTCTTCTATTTTCAGAATACATTAACACAGGTTTTGGAGTTTGTGATAGTGCATTTACCTGAAAAACAGATTACGTGAGCAGGACCTAAGGATTCAAACATTTTTGCTGAAATTTTGATATTTATATGTATCCTGCTATTCAATTTCTGAACAGTCAAAAAAGTGCATTCACTAAGTTCTACAAATGAAATGATATAGATAAAATGAAAAAAGAATGTAAAAATAACTTAAAAAAAAAAAAGACTATATAATAACTAAAAGTAAATCAAAATGGATGCAAGGTAGAAATAAGGAAATAATAAAAACTGTAATTTATTTGGTTATGAAAGTCGAGTTGATTCATTGAGTTGAATGTAGTTTGGTAAAAATTTTCATAAATTTAAGAAGTACATTGTACGCTACGCTCTCGATTGATTAGATCCCATCAAAGTTTACTTAGTCGTCGTTATAAGTAGATCAACATTGATTTTACTCCATTATTAGAACATTCCTATGATCTTTATACAATCAAATCGAGACTTCTATGACATTTTTAGGAGTTGTCGAATCAATTGCAATTATATAATCATGGGAGAAACGTAATCCAAAGAAGCAGCTATTGTGTATCAACCAATTGTGATTTTTAATTTTATTTCCATGTAACCCGTATGGTTTTCATAATCTATTGAAACCAATAAAAAGATCGAGTGTAGCTAACATAACTTTTCACATTCCCTACTCAAATGAATATAAAAATCTACTCGACTTTCATAATAAACAGGAAAATTTCAAAATGGTTAGTAACTAACAAAGAAAGTTTTTGGGTTATATAGAAAGTACACACACCAGTTGTAGTATGATAACGATTATGGGATTTTCTACCATGAGTAAGAGTTTCCTGTTGTGGCGGTGCGTCTTCAGTCTAAAAATAAAAATATACAAATCGCTTAGTAACAGTAATACAACATTGACATCATTCGAATTCTTTACCTCATTTTGAATAGTATAATAAGTATCATCTCCTGAATTGGTTGATTGATTTTGATCTTTATCATTATTTCCAACTTTAACACGGCCCTTTTGAAAGGTCATTTTAAGTGATTGACGACCGCCGCCGCCACCGCAACCTCCAGCTCCTCCTCCTTCACCACCACCATTCGAATTACTACCTCCTGCAACAGCTTTGCTGCGCTTATTATCATTAATATTTGATCCATTGTTGTTATTGGTATTGTTGTTGTTATTATTAGCTTGCCGATTCAGTTTAATAACTGTTTTTAATGTTCCAGTATATTCTTGGGCAGTTTTATTGCAGTTACCTGCACCAGAAGATCCACCACCAGTTGCTGAATTTGAAGCTCCTGCCCCGTTACTTCGAATATGATCGCTATTTATTGTTGATGAAGACGAACTCTGACCAGTATTAATGCCATTTCCATTACTACCGTTCTTTTTGTTTACTCCTCCTGTTCCTCCTGGAGTCTGTAGTAATCTTCTTCTTCGTTGCTTTTCAATTTTTGCTTCAACAGCAGCTTTATGCGTTAATAGACCCAAGTTCTTTAAATGATTTTCTTTTTGTTTAAGTGTTTCTGGGGTTTCTAACAGTCTCTTTTCTCTCTTTTCAATTGTTTGTTGCTCATCGGACTTTTCACACTGAAAATAAATAAGAAAGATTTGTAAATTTTTGTCATCATGTAGGATACCGGGATACGTGCTCATCAACTACAGAGATAATTAAATTACATATAGTCTAACAGAAAGAAGAGCAACGGCCCTATTTATTGGACCAAAACCATTTTATCTCTTCATGAAAATGTTTCATTACGAAGGTTCGCATATAGTGAATGCACAAACCTCTAAAACCATATTGTCTGAAGAACAAAAAAAAAAATGATTTTAACCTTGTAACCAAAAGACAGTCTTACCTTTAATTAAAATTAAAATTAAATATAAATCTAACTCACCTTCATCGATGTATTAACACTATTTTGAAGATTTTCCTTAACATCTTTAATAATATCTCCAGCCTCACTAACATTCTCTTTATTTTCATTGACTTCATCTACATCCATGGAAACGTCTTCTCGAAGATCTATTGTAAGCTCTTCACCATCACTTTCTGTATCAGGTTCAGAAAAATTATTTATGCTAACATCACTCTCAAGAACAACAGGAACAGCAGCAACTTTAGAAACATCCTCAGAAACAACATCCATTAAAACATGCATAGAAATTTCTTTGTTATCCTCCTCAACCTTTTTTTCACTTTCTATTTCTGCTTCAATTTTCTTTTTCTCTTCCGAGCTCGTTTTCAAGTCAATTTCCATCTTCGATACTTCAGTCTCTATTATTTCCGCTCTATTTTTCTCTAGTGGTTTTTCTTCAACAATCATCTTCAGCTGATCATTATCATTTACGTTTTCCTCTCTTGAACTTTTATTACATGCAATTTTGTCTTTTATTTCAGTATCACTTTTACATACACTTCCGTCTGCAATTTCATTCTTATCCACAGCCGTATTTCTACTATTATTATCACAAGTATTATTCTCCAATGCATCAACAACTTCAATAGTTGCATTATTGCTTAAAGTTTCCTCCTCCACCTCCTCCTCCTCCCCTTCCGTAACCTCTTGTTCGAGTTTTGTCTCTTTTTCTTCTTCTTCTTCTGACTGTTTTACCGCCTTAAAAATATTTTCAGTTTTTATTTTCATCTCTGAAGCAGAAGCAGCTCCGTAGTCATTTTCGTCCTCATTATCATCATTATTTTCTGTTTTATTTGTACTTAAATTGCCATCGTCTTCAGTACTATCGTCTAAAATTAACCTTTCACTTTCCCGAAGAGAATCTCCACTACAATTAGAGCTTCTCTCTTCCAATGGTATCAATTCATCATCAAGTTGTTCGTTAATCAAGTCCACAATGCTATTACAAGGTATTTCGGTTTCTTCTGAACCAGAATCCTTACTCTTTTCAACTTCTTGTACAATATCGCCCAATTTAGGATCATTTTCAATACCTAAATTATTTTCTAAAAATTCTGGTTTCTTATAAAATTGCTTAACGCTTATAACACTGATGCCTTCGCTTATTAACTCAGGGCTAAGTGATGCAGCTTTCTCAGAATTTTTATCGTCTGTACTTGTTCCTGGTGGTATCCTTTCGGGAGCAATTATTATACTGCTGGATGATGATGTTGTGTTTGTGTCCACGATGAGAGGTTTTTCAACACCATTTAATGCATCAGCAGTTGTAATAATCTTGTTTTCTACTACTTTTTCTTCAATCTTAACAGCTGATTCATCATTTTGGATTTTTTCATTTGATTTACTTATGTTTGTTGTTGTTGTTGTTGTAGTAGTAGATGCTTTAGATTGAATATTTCTCCCTGCCTTATTGGACTTGCTATTATTAGAGCTGTCTTTAATATTCGATTTATCAATTTTTTTTATCTCCTTTTTAATAGGTGTTGGTGGTTGAGTTAAAATTTTTTTCGGACGTCCTCTTCGACGTTTTTCACATCCTTCAATCTTTGTATTCTGATCTTGTTTAACTTCATTTTTCAATATTACTTTCTTATCAATATTTGATGATGCCAGAGTCTGTGATATCTTCTCAGCAATACGTTTAGACTCCTTTTGGCTGTCACATGTTTTTTTTACAATATCTCTTCCATCTACGGTTGATGATTTTTTTGAATCTTTCTCAAATAACTTTGCAATTGTAATTTCGCTTTCGGACAATTTATCTTCATCTTTAACATCTACAATGTCGTCTTCGACTTTCTTAAATGTAATCTTTTCAGAATCACCAACTAATTCTTTTACCTCTTCAGATTCTTTAGAAATAATTTCACAATCTGCAAGCACATCTTCGGTATCTTCATCCATTTCTTGTTTAATTTCTACAACTTCCACAAGTTCATCATCTTTGGAATCTGTATCTTCGACAAGTCGTTTCAATTTATCTTCTTGTTGTTCTTCGTCTTCCATTTCTTCTTCGTCTGCTTCATTCTTTACTTTAATTGTCTTTTGATCTACAACTAGTATATCATCATGTTTTTTTTGTACTTCATGCAGCAATAATTGTTCTTCTTCTTCTCCTGGCTCAAGTTTCATAATTTTTTCTGCTTTTTTCATTTCATCTTTATCATCTGATCTTATTGAATTCTCTCGTTTTCTTTTTAACGATACGGGTGATGTGGGTAACGGTTCCGGTGTCGATGACATTGCCTTTTTTCCTGGACGCTTTTTCGGTTCATTATCTAAAAGCTCAAATTTTCCAGTACTATTTCGTCTATCACAACGCAAAACTCTTTTTATACTCTGTGCCAAATCCATAGCTGATTTACGTGTAACAATGGCAGTTTTATCGAAAACCTTGCGCTTACGTGCAGCTCTAACTGGACTATCGTTCAGTGAGTCGTTAGCAGATTTATTTTTATTATCTTCCTGTTTTGTATCCTCTGCTGCTGTAACAATAGATGATGATAATGATGATGATTTTAAATTTTTCTCATCTTCAACATCTGTTCCGGATGTTGTAGGTGGTAGAATTTCATCGGGATTTTCATCGAATTTTTTCTTAATACTACTGGATGGCGTTGTTGGAGTGCGTACATTTGAACGGCGAGGTCTTTTGGTGTCTGCTGAAATACCCGAATCTGTAGCGGTATCTGGTTCACTACCGGCTACAGATGATCTGGTCGCTGTTGTTGTTGTTGCTGAACGTGTTAAACTGGAATCGGCGGACGATGATGTTGAAACCGGTGATTCTGAGGCTGTTGTTGTTTTGTTTGTTGATTTGCGTGTTGACATTTTTTATATTTTTTAAGCGATTTGGTAGCATAGGTGTAGTTTTTCACGTCTAAAATTGATGATATCTGAAAAAAAATATATATAAATTATGAATGATATTGAAGAGATAATTGTTGATATTTAGGTAAAATAAAAACAATTCTGTAAGTGTGATTTACTAAACATAAAAACTTGTATTGATTAACGCAATAATGCAGCTAGTGATCATCGAGTATGAATTTGATTTCTTTGAATTCTAACAAAATCTATTGATCTTTGTCAGGTGAGAAATGGACTACAAGAATTTAGTAGATGAAATATTAGTGGAATAGGAATAATCTTGCAAATGTACAAGATTATAAATTGGAAGGATCCTACTCACTGCTTACAAGAAGACTTCTATTGTAATTTTAATGCAACAAGAAACAGATTTAATAAACATTTTCAAAAATGACAAAAATTCGGACCACTCTTGAAAGGATTATCATCCGAAAATTTCAATTTAGAGAATAGGAATACGATAAGTTCAAAACAATTTAAAAATGTCTATTATATAGTCAAAACTCTCTATAACTAAAAATTCTCTAAGTTAACACTAGTTGAACTTGGTTGGCGCGCCTATGAATCTCTGTACCGAAGTGACTCCGTCTATATAGCGACAAAATTCGCAAAACGATGTTTGTGATAGGTTGACAAATGGTCACAAGGATACCGATTTTTCGGGAGTAAGTGCCTAAAGGTTTTGTGAACATCTTCTCTTGTTTATCATGAGTATTACTTTTATTGACCACTGACTGGCTCGATGCGTAGGGGATGATTTATATTACAAATCCGCTTATCATTTTCAACCAATGAAAACGATTTACTGTCGCTGTCCTGCTACAAAAATTCACCGCTGTGGTGTTGTAACGAATAACTAATCTTTAATTTCAATATTCACTGTTATTATTATTATTATTAATTACGGGGGATGCAGACAGGATTTCTGCCTCTCATCTTGTCACTGCGACCTATAAGATCCATTGTGACATTACCCCTTGATGCCCTAGGGCGCACATTCGAACTTAAGGTCTTTGTTGAAGCCTATAATATTCTTTAGGGCCATTTTTTCGACATCCTCTGGCAGTGAAAATGCCTTTCCTAGATGCCTTAGCCTTATGCGGCACAGAGCTTCACAGTCACATAGGACATGTTCAGCGGATTCATCGTCTTCCATACAGAATCGACAGGTCTCATCATTTACCTTGCCCCAGTAAGTAGGCCCGTTATGAGCCTTAGTTCCTTCCTGATGAGTGTGAGGAATTCTTTGGTCCTCTGTTGCGAGTACTTTATAAACTTCTTCGCTTGTCTCAGCCCCGGGGTATTTTCCCAGTATTCCTTCTTAGTTCTGTTCTCCCAAAGCCTGATCTGAGCTGAGAGGTGACTTTTTGGGTGTCCAAAGCCAAGTTCAGGGCCAATAAACGGAGATTTGGCTCCTTCCTTTGCAAGGCGGTCCGCATCTCGTTTCCCATAATGCCTTCATGTCCTGGTACCCAGATCAGTGTCACCCTATTTGTCTCGGCCAGTTGCTTTAAGACAGTAAGACAGTCCCAAACCAGCTTCACGGTTTGGTGGTCGATAGTTGAATAACAAAAATAAAATCAAAGCAACGCACACAGGAAAGTATAAAAAATAAGGTAGATGATATTACTTCACTTTTCCTAAAAATACTAACTCCTTCCCATCTTTGCTAGTTCTCGTAATCCGTTCTGGGAAATACGATCACAACTAACAGCCTCCACTTTATTCTATTCCAAATCACCTTCCACGATTTAACAAGGTTTCACTTCAACTGAATGGCGAGCGCAATTCAAATTCATAGATGAATGAAAATTGTAATTGATGTCCATCATTAGTGAAGAAATAGGATTTCTCCATCCGTCCTATGTTTAACTTCGCTTATGAATTAAAAAAAAAGAAAAAACCCATACAAAAAGAAGCTAGTGAAAGGAGCAAAATATATTACTAGGGAATACCATTGTCATTGGAGTTTGAATTCATTCCTTGTTTTCCGAATTACATTTCTAAGACTAGTGTTATCATCACAGCCCGAACTCGGCTTTAATGTATTATTTTGCTTTCTCAAATTGCTGTACCTAAATTGACTAGTAACAAAAATCAAAACTGATCAGGATTACCAATAATCTAGATTTATGGATTAGTTCGTTTAGTAAGAAAGTTTGAAACGTAACACAGTTCAAAGAAACATACTTCACCAACCAGTTCTGATCCGGTGTGGTGAAATTTTGAATTGTAGCTTAGCGCCAGTAGCCTCGTTTTTCGAAGCTTGTCTCAAAACTTATTCGTATCTCGAGAAAAACATATTTTCCTTTATGATATTGATTTTTGGGCCAACAAATTGATGAAAGAATTATAAAACACTTAATTTAAGAGTTAGTACTCAGCAAAATATTTAATTTACAAGATAACAGCGAACCTGTAGGTAATAAAATTTACTATACGTAGGTTTGTGTCCTGAAAGTGAGAAAATGCATATAAAATTAGCCTAGACCTAGACCACGGAGTACATTAGAGACATCTACCGCAAAAGACAGAAACCCAACATCCGACAAAATCATACAATTTAAGACGAAAAATGAAAATTTGCAGTTCACATAAATTGAAAATTTTTAACGAGAATTAATTCTCCTAAATTTTTTTTGCTCATAATTGTTAAATATGCTATTTTGCTTTGTATTTAAACAACTTTCAAATAAATATTGCAATTTCTAGTCGGTGAAATGTAGGAAGAAAAAACAAGTACTATTAGAGTCAAATAATAATAAAAAGCACTACTAAAAATGACAAAAACTCGACGTTATTTGCTAGATCCAGGCTTTATCTTTCTAAAACAGTCACAATTTGAAGAAATGAGAATACCTACTCACAGGAATTTGATTTAATTCCAATTTTTACAATTTTTTACAAGTTTCAGAGCTAATATCTCCATTCCAATACACTTTTTTTTTAATTTATGCCGACGTTATTTACTAGACTTCTTTATTATTATTAATTTAAGATATAAATCATTACTCTGCTACAAATAGTTTGGCAGAAATTCGTATTGAAAAATGTATGAAATTTGCAAATCTTGGTACTGACTCCTCTTAAGCCTTAAACACAGTTACGAAGACTATAGCGGCCAACGGTCGACTACTATGGCAGTGGTCGTCGGCAGTCGTTCGTTCTATTCGTCGCATTTGTGTTTAACAGTGCCAGTCAAATTAGGTGTTGTTGAGTTTGCGAACACTAAAACAATGTCCGACAGTATCAGCACAATGTACTTCACCCAATTAATTGGGATTAAACATGATTTAAAAACAAGATAAAAGTTATAATTGGTCTGAGATCAATAACAGTATACCCTAGATGAAAATAAAAGCTAAGTAAAGTGAAAACCCAAAGTTATGTATGTCAACACCAAGAAGGGGTTGCCCGATTTAGTCCATTTTTGAAATATTATTTACTATTGCTATAAAAACACCACGTACCAGCTATTTCAGCTATCTACATCGACGCGTTCTCTGACAGTGCCCAAATATACATGGTGTCCCAGACTAATATGACTATTTTTCCAAATGATTCCTCCCGTCCAGACAAAGGAAAAAATATATATGACAGGAGGGGGCAAAATGTCAGCCGACCGATCTACGGTGATTAGTAAAATAGGCTCTTTTTTCATTAAAAACCCTATATCTTCAAAATTACAGGGTATATTGTCTATTTTAAGACGGCATTGTGTTCAGAACCTTAAGATCTTTCCTATGAATGTAAAATCAACCTCGTAGACGGTCACACTCCAGAGTTATGACGCTTCAAATTCAAAATTTTGGTTTTTGATTTTTTTTCCCATTATTTTTTTTTAAATACTCCCACTAACAATCATTTTTGTTACAAAATTTGGAAAGCCCAGAGTCTCCTCTTTAATTTAACCGTACACTTATGTCCTATCTGTGACAGTTAAGGAGATATTAGCTCCTACCCTAACTAGGTTACAGATAATTTGTTCCCTTAGTAACTGAAAATACCGTCATTTTAAAAAAAAATATCGTCTACTTTCTCATTTTCAATGTGAAGTTCATTGTGGTTAAAGTAATCTGCTGAAGTTCTGGTTAATAAAAGTAAAGTGAGAATAAAAGGGAGGATATTGGCTGAATTAATTAACTTAATAAAATTTAATACCACAAAAATTCACGCCCTTTACTAATGTTCTCAAGAAGCAGTCTTGAAGGCCTCTTATATGAGATTAAGGAAGAAGCACTGCGATGACTATACAAAAAGGTCATTAAAGCTTTTGAAAAGATTCATTTAAAAAACTTCTTCGCCAATCATTTAGGATACCTCATAGAACGGTTCTTAAGAACAGGAGTGAAGCGCTTACCTCTGCGGACATGCCTAGCGCTGCGAGCTTCCAAAGAGTTTCTTAAAGCGCTCTTTTTTCCAATGGGTAGTGAAAAACGAGTTGCCATACTCTACGAAGGAGTTGCCCGATTGGTTCCATTTTCGAGTTTAAATTGAGTTTTTTAAAAAAAAGCCCATGTGAAAATTTTGAATGAACGCGCTCTCGAATTATCGTGAGGATGGACAGACGGATATGCAAATAATCAAAATAAACTTTTAAAAGGAGTCAGTACCAAGATTTGCAAGTTTCAAACATTTTTCAATGCGAATTTCTAGCAAACTATTTACAGCAAAATAATGATGATAATTGTGACTATCTTAGATCTAGTAAACACCGTCGAGTTTTTTCATTTTAAGTTGCGTTGTTTTTAATTATTTGACTCTAATATTACTTGCTTTTCCTCCCGATATTTCATCGACGAGAAATTGTAATATTTTATTGAAAGTTTTCGGGATACAAAGTAAAATGGTATGTTTAACAATTATGTGAACAAAAAAAATGTAGGAGTTAATTTTCGTTAAAAAATTTTCAATTTCTTTGAACTACAAATTTTCATTTTTCGTTTTAAATTTTCGCATGTTGGGTTTCTGTCTTTTACGCTAGATGTCTCTAATATGGTCTGAAGTCTAGGTCTAGGCTAATTTTATATGAATTTTCTCACTTCCTGGGCACAAACCTACGTATCGTAAATTTTATTGCCTACAGGCTCGCTGGTATCTAAATTGAAACTTTTGGTGAGGTACATTTTGCTCTAACAGCATTATTTTTGTGCGTTACAAATTGAATGATAGACTTAGTATCCCTATGATGGTAAGGAGCACCTGCTCATATGTAATCAATGTTAATAAAGTATTTGTATTTGTATTTCATCTAGTCTAGGATATAACAAATGATTAATGAAGGAAGAGGATTCTACCGCTAAAGCTACATACATATGAATATGATTTTTGGAAACATTACAGAGTTGGTAGTGGCCAGAAAAGAAGAAACTCACAGCACCATTAAGGTGATGAATTACCCTAATATTTGTCAAATCCTGTACTATCTCTCAAAAACGTCCGTTCGGAGAATGAGAAGAGATAAAATTCGACGTTACTTGACCAAGTTTTATACAAATATGTTCTGCGATAATTAATTTTTGTCGCAACATCAGTCCTATGCGAGTGCTTCTTCTCAAAATTATAAGAAAAGATGTCGCAAAAAAGAAACAGATTGTCTGCAAAATATTTGGATTAATTGCTAGTTTTGAGAAATATTTTTTAATAATCTTACAAAGAAACTTAACTCTGAAGTTGAGAAGTAATAACCCAGCGGGAAATGTTGATCAGGCCTTCAGTAAAAGGGAAAAAGATGAAAAAGCTGGACAATTTTTGATTCATTCAAGATTGATCCTGGAAGAAGCTTGTTGGAAGGTGCAACGTAAGTTTTCAAGATTATTTTTGTTTTGTTTGTGAAACCAAATGCATGCAATTATGTTTTCACTTGCACAGAGCAAATTTTATTGTGAGTTATTGTGATTTTTACTAAAATGCAAAATAACACAAGAAATAAAATTAAAGAAGTCTGTTCTAAATAATTTCATATATGCAAAAATGGAACTTCTTTTTAATATGCGTGGTCATCTAATCTATTTTGCTTCCAATTTCGTTCCAAGGAAGCTAGGAAGATCTTCCCAAGGACATGCCTATATAAAGGTCCTATAAAGTGTCCAATGAAGAGGCATGCTTCCTCGTTCCTCCCCAAAGAGCTATGGGAAAGCACACTAAAAAGCTTGAACTGCTTCACGAATGTCCTGTGAAGTATCCAATATAGAGTCAGGATCATATGAATAGTATCGAAAGATTTGAGTACTTATATGCAATACCTTGCAGGTATCGTAGCATCACTATCCCCAAGATAGCAATTTGGGTCCATTATTGTATCCATTTATTTATGAAAAATTTTATGAGTAGGTAGGTACCTACATAGTGCTCATGAAAATTAAAATTAAAGGTAGGTTGGTACTGAGAGAATTTCTAGAGTTTTTTGTTAATGTACACAAATATACCTACCTATTAGAATTTGTTATTTATCGAAAAGTAGGTTATGCAGGTAGGTATCGTTACAATTTCCTTTTACTTTTCAAATATAGTTTAGATCATTCACCATAAAGGTAATGGCGCTATAATCGAAAAGCTTGTGGGTACCTATATGTCCCAGATAGACGAATATCTTTTACAGGGTGATACAGCTGGGATCGACATAAGCAAAACAATTCTTCGAGAAGCGCGTAAGTTGTGCCGAAAGCTTTTTTTGATTTTGAGTGCAACTGAAAAAATTTAAGACAATATCCAACGAATATGAAAAAAAAAAATCTCCACGTGTGAAACGCAATTTTCAATGATTTTTGTTTATCCGAAATATCCTCCTAACTTTTATGTAGGTACCTAATTATTGATGGCTGCCAAGAATTACACATTTTTTTCTTACAACATAAAGTCAAAAAAATTAAATTACTTTCGATATTTCACACAAATTCAAAGAAATCATGTCAAATTATCTTTTACTGCGAATTTATGTAGGGATATAGGAATGTAGGCTACCAAAGAAAAATTTATTCATCATCTAAAATCTTACGCAAACCTACCCCTCTTATCATTCCTTAAAAAGCATAAAAAGAAAAATCAAATCGAACAACTATCATCCCTAGATTTCACAGTATATTCCATTCCCATGCAACATTTCACATGAGAAGAGTAACATCAAAAAATAAACTTTGTCCGAATTTTCCACGCTATTGGTCAAAGGATGGGAAACGTAAGTCAATCAACAACAAAATTCATCCACCAAACCAACCATTCCATATAGTGTGAATTAACTGCGGAGCAATTTCAAATCCGAATCTCTATTCATCGTAGGTAGTACATTTATAGAAACTTCCCCCTCATCAAAGTAAAAGAAAGCTTTTACACCACCACGACCAACCACCCCCGAACTCCCAAGGTAAATAAACGATTTAATAAAATTCCGCTGAAGCGGAAGCGATGAGATTCGAAGATCTCACCAAAACCTACTTCCTTCGAAACAAAATGTATGAGCGAGCAAAGAACATACCGTTCGCGTACCAGGCAAGGCAGCCCAGCAGTTGTAAACATAAAAAGATCACATTGCTCGCTTCGCTACTGCCATACCATGATGCTAGCTAGGCCAGGCGCACGGTAGCAGAGCGAATCACAAATCAAAGCCACTGACTTGACTCCTACAGGCTACAGCAACAAATATAAAAGCTACGCTACGCAAGGCAACTTACCAAATAATCCAAGAAGAGAACACAAGAAGGACACACATGACTTTCAAAAACACGTGAAATTCGTAAAAAAAAATTTTTTTTTTGTTTTTTCAAAAGTTTCGGGAAAAAATTCCGCGGCACTAACCCCATCAACCTTCCTGTGAGGGGTAGAAAATAAAACTAACGAGAATCAACATAGCATGGATAAGCTTCTTTGCTACCTCGCTCCCGCTCCACCTAATAAGATTTCCTCTCTCTCATATATATATATATATAAAAAAGAACAGACAAATTGTATCGCATGCGTGGTGACATTATAATATATTCTCTCAAAAATTTCCCCTTAAATTTATCAACACAAACACTGCGAAGATCATTTGTATATATATATATCAATGTTTACACGGGAATTCTACCGATTTATTATAGCTACCAAACGTAACCAACAGCACAGCATTTCAAAATGGCTGTTGCTTGGTTGCATTTCTTCTGATTCTCACATGGCGATGGTGGTGGGAAATATGATGAGATTCTCCTTGTATCTCAGCATGCTTGCTACCTGTTTTTACTAACCCAAACAACGAAATGAGAACAGATTTGGTGTATAGAAAGAACACAAGAAAACATGTGGAAAAGAGAACCGAATTATGATGAAAAAACAGCTGTGAATGAAACCCATTCCCTCAATCAAAATGAAATATGGTGGAGATCGGGAGAGACACAACACATAAAGAATTGATGGGAAAAGAAAAGCTATAATAGACGAGGAAATTTTTAGCGAGTGAGTGAGGCCGATGTGGCGTTATTTTATATGTTCATGTTGCGATTGCGATTGAAAACTGATAAAAACATGTTGGATATGATGGAAGAAGCTTGGGAATTAATAGATTGTAAAATTTATGCAAATATTTAAAGTAAATAGCTTTTATTTTTATTTTATTCTTACTTTTTAGTACTTTTGGGTCGTAAATAAAAGTTTTTTTGGGAGAGTTCCAGTTTCGATTTTTAGCAATGACAGGAATTTTAATGTTTGATGTAGGTGCGCGTTTCTTGTTTGGTTCGAAACTTAACTAAGCTAGGGCGCACTTTGATCTGATGATGCCGCAATTTTTATGCGCATAAACTATTTTGTGCAAATTACTTAAAAGGTAAAATGTTTTTTTTTATTATCAGTAATTTTGATAATATTTTCTATAAATTTTGTATTGATTTTTCCTAAACTCTTTCTGTCAAGAAACATTGAAACGATTTTTTTCCCCTTTTGGGAAACATCAGGATCGTCTCTCTTCCATGAAATTACTTTATAAAATGGCGGAGCGGAATTTGTTTTGTTGTTGTTTACACACTTAATATATAATGTATATAATATATAATATATTTCAATTAATTTACTATTTGCATTCAGTTAGTAAAGGACAAAAAAATTAATATGGAAAATGTTTCTATGTTTGGTCTAAGACCAATTCTTATGATACCCTAGATGAATGCATGTATGAAATTTCGTATGGTCATTTGAGCAATTTTGATTTTTTGCATTGGTTTCTCGCATATATTTCTAGAACGGCTCGTCGGACATAAAAAAGGATTATAACCAATTTTATAGAATTTCTTATTCTGAAGAAGTTTTTAGTACAATAAAAATGTCTAGGACTGATTGTTTTCAAAGTACATATATGTAAAAAACCTAAAATTTTATATGGCAACACCAGAAAGGGTTGCCCGATTTATTCCATTTTTGACATTTTATTTGATATTACTATGAAAACACAATGTACCAAATTTCAGCTTTCTATGTTGACGTGTTCTCACAGGTAGTGTCCAAATACATCGTGGAAAACGAAATTTTTGTATGGCAACCCCACGAAGGAGTTGCCCGATTTGTCTCATTTTCGAACTTAATTTTACTTTTTTTTTTAAAGTCCGTGTACAAAATGTCAGATCTCTAAGTGAACGCGTTCTCGAGTTATCGTGCGCACAGACAGACAGACAGACAGACGGACGGACATGCAAAAATCAAAATAACTTTTAATATTATGCGTGGGTGTCCAATTCATTTTGCTCTACCATCATTATTTCGAGGTTTGTCTGTTATTGATATTGATATTGTTGGTTATCTCAGAGGTATTGCGCGTAATCCATCTTGTTACCTTAGTTACGAGTTATTTATTAAATTATATTATTATTTACTATATATAAATTATATGTATGGCCAGGCGATAAATATGCTAGCGATCAATTGTAGGCTATAAATTGTTTACGCGATAAACTGCTAGCGATTAATTGCTGGCGGTAAATTGATGGCGATCAATTGCGGGCGATAAATTTTCCGGACCCCAAAACATATGAGTGTGCTCAGCGTGTTTTTGACGAGTGCTTAAAAATAATTAAAATATTAAGTTAAACTGCAGAGTTTAACTGAAATTTCTGTATATTCCGCTAATATAAAAAACACTGCATATTTCGAGTTCAAATGCAAGTTTTTGTCATTAACTGAATTCTGTTATTTTACTGTGAATGTTAAATGTTGCGAAAACGTAACCGTGGTACTAAATGCTAACTTTTTTTCTGTATGAATATGTCAAAACGGTTCCGTTGTCTTCAAGATACCGTCAAGGAAATCGAAGCCTGAATATATGAAAAGCAAGATTTTTCTAATGATGACATCGTGATGTCACCTCTAGAGGAATATGGTGGAATCAATGAAAAAGAAATGTGAGGGAGTTGTTGATGAGTATAAGTTCCCTCGGATATAGCTGAGAATCTCGAAATAAATGCAGAGCATTCCGGCTGGGATACAGATGACGAAATACTCCTTTCTCATTTGAAATAATAACGAGTTTCAGGAAAGAGAAAAGCTCAACCGTTCCCTATTTCATCATACCACTTGATCTTTTCGAAGTGTTTTTCACCGAGGATGTATATAATCTAATACTAGACCAAAAAAATATATATGCTGCTCAGAAAAGCTACCAATTTGCCCTTACTCTCCCATTTTCCCAGATTTCTTGGAAGTTTCATGATTTCTTGCCACCATACCGCTCCCCTAGGGAAAACTGTACTGGTCTAATACTCCTGCCTTTGATTTTAAATTAATTAGAAACGCGATGACCAGGAATATGTATTAACAACATAAATTCAAATATGAATCTCCCCAATATGACCCCATAGGGCATAGACCATTATGATAAATTTTATAAAGTGAGGGTTTACCAGAGTCTAATTTCCAAGAATTATTTTAAGTTTAGTTTGGAAAATTTTCGCACCTCCTATCGATAGATGAATCTATGTGACCGAAACATGGTCGATATAGTGCCAAAATGTTCATAAATGTGAAACCTTTGGTGTTTGGTATCATCCACAGGATATTAATTAAAATTTTTCCCATATTAGTGACAAAAATTTGGCATTTGGAGTTACTGAAAACGTCGTTAGACATTTAAGTTCAAGAGAAAAGTCAGACTTTTCGAAAAATGATGTCAATTTGAAAAAATCGAAAATTGATGATGGTAATAGAAAGCGATGTCGAGTGTGTAAGAAACGTGTTCAAGGAATGGGATTGATATATAAGTTAAATGTGCTCAAAACTTTCACAAAAAGAAATAAAAATTGTTTTTTTATATTATTTTGCATACAAGTTTTGACCTCTTTTTCAATTAATAAAACCGTATTTTTGAGAAATTAGTGAAATGCTTTTTTTTATACCGTTTTGTACCACGGTTGCGTTTTCGCAACGTATCAAAACTTCTAAGCCACCCGGTCAATATTGATAAAATTGGTTATTTACATATATTTCACTAAAAATATAAAACACAAGAAGTTTGGTCAAAATCGCCCAACACTGTATGCGGAGCGAAACGGGTTAATTGACTCGCAACATGTATCTGACTTCTGGTTTTCAATTTTTTTATTCGATTCGTTATCTATATATTTACTTATTTGTGATATATATTATCTAAATTGGCGTACTTTAAACGGGGAAGAAAGTAAAATGTTTATTAAACTATATATATGAACACGGAAGTGACCAACATACAAAGATATTGCTTTAAAATCTCATGAGATGTCTGCAAAAATTTAAAAAAAAAAGAGAAAAATATCGAAAAACCAAAAACGGAAACATCTTACATGTACCTTCTTGCTTGAAAAATGTCAATGCCAAACGTCTTTACTAATTGTTATTTTCCCCATTTTTATTTTTTACTTTCAGATTGTGTATATGATGTATTCGCTCACCGGCTTCAATAATGGTACAATTAAAAAATTCGAGAGTTTCGAGATAATCGTAATAACAAATTTTGATAATTTAAGGGACACTAATTGGATAAAATGAGTAATGAACAACTGGATTTTTTGTAATGACTATTGTTTGGCTCTAGTGATCTAAATTATAACGATATGGTACATTTTTACCATATTTATCAGATTTTTCATCCTTTTTTAGATGTGCCATTATTGGAGAAAGGAAATGCAATAGTTTTAATAAAAATATTATTATTATTCAGTACTAACGCTATATAAAACTCTAAATGTGTCACTATTGCTGACATGAATTAGCCAAATGTAATGGTACAAGCACATATATAATATGGACAGCTTAACTTTCTATTTCATGTGGGCTCAATTGCTTATGTCAAAAAATGTTCTTACGCCGGTGCCAACATTGAAAAAATCATTGGCAGGAAGTTAAAAAAATGAGCGCGCACCTCGAAAAGCGATTATAATAAAACCGTTTGAATTTCTGCTGCATATCTAATGAATAATTTCATCAGTAATAACCCTAAATAATTAATTTAAAAACATTTATTTCGACGGACCCACTTATTTGTTTGTTGTTTACAGTTCTCCTCAGTTGGTACTTGGTGTTTAGATCGAAAGAGTCAGCAATATAGAAAGAAGTGAGCCCACTTTTTGCAGTGCATTTCAATGAACGTAGTTAGTCCATATTATACATACATGTCAGTTTACTACAGGCAATTATAGACAGAAAAGAGGAATGCATTACTGACACTTGTGAAATCTACCGGAATTTAAGCATTAGTATTATGCCGATTTCGAAGGAACATAGAACATCAAATTCTAAATCAAGTTCAGGCATTGGCCCAAATTTCGCGAATTTGGAGTTATGCCACTATTGCAGCCGGTGAGCTAATAACGAACACAGAAGCAATGAGCTCACAACTCAATAGATTGTATACCGAAATTTTATATATTTTATATTTATATTAAATGTAATAAATTAAATACTTTTTGGTACTTATTCATCCTGCAGTACAGCTAGGATTTTTTTTCATTACTGCTTTCCCATACCATGGGCGCTATTTCGTGTTTGTGGGGTTGCTTCATTCATTCTTTTATTTTGCATAGAATAAGATTACTGGGCGAGACAGATAGGTGGTAAACAATGCATTATATAGGGGGGTTTTTGGAATCATTGAATTCATAATTATATGTTCTGATAACAGAGGTAACAGAGGAGTTAATGTATGCTTTATTAGAAGGGAGCCTGCATCTAATGTCTTTTTGTCTGGTGGTATTTTGTGATTTTTAATTCCTTTAGTGTTTTGAGACGGAATGAAATTTTTGAAGTTATGTACTGCATGAATAAAAACCAAAAATAAGGGACTCTTCTCCATTGAAAGATGAACTTGTTAAAAAAACATAGCCATTCCACACGAAAACGACCACTTTGGGCTGATTTTGTTCCCGACCATCTCCGATTTCGAAGAAACTTTCATAGTTTGTATGGAATACGAAAATATCTCATACGTGCTTTTTGTTTCCCCCTACCATGCCCCACTCCACCACTACTTGAAAGGTTAGAAGTTTCGTGATTTTACGATTAAACGTCATTTTTAAAATATCATATCCCGAGAATGTTATATATTTTTTTTTAATAATAGTATTTGTTTTTAATACTATTATTTACTACTTTGAAGCTCTAAGCCTTGTCTATATGTGTACCAAAAATTAAGGATGTGTTCAGCTTCGTTTTGGTATAATTATTAAAATAACCGTATACCCAATCAATTTTTAATTCCACAATTAAACGGGAAGCAGAATGTGAGTACGAGCAACAGCAACAGAAGAAAAAATGTGTGTATTCTTACATACAGGATGTTTCACTATCGGTTCGCATAATTAAAGGGTTTGATAGCAGAGGTGGAGACAAGCAAAAAATTATAAGGTGAAGTGGGAGGTAAGACGCGTCGTTTCTGTTTAAAAATGAAAATAAGGATTACTTCAAAGCTAGCTGCACGTGGTAGGTGATTCAATAATGAAATTATGAATCATAGAAATGAGAATATATCAAAAGCGGTTGCATTTAGGTAGGTACATGTGCATAGTTAAATTAAAGATAACATTCCGGGGTTTTTAAATCTTATAAAAAAACTGCATAGTTATCATGCATTTTGGCGGGAGAATCGTTAAAATTAAAAAAAAAAAGAAAAAAGATTTGTCTTCCAATTTTTTTACTTTGACGACGTACATTTTCCGACGAAGGTGACAGCAAGGCTGATTGGGCATTCATTGAAAAGCTTAGACGGTTGCTATCACTTGAGAAATCTCACCTTGTATCAAGAAAGATACAGCGTGTAAAGTGGAAAAAGGACTATAAATATTAAATTCTCCCCTACCGCCGAAACGACGTGTCTCACCCCCCCCCCCCCCCCCCCCCCCCACCCCCCTATATCATATTTTGCTTGTCTCCATCTCAGCTATCAAACCCTTGAGTTATATTATGAAACACCCTGCATATATAAATTATTCCTCTTCCAATGAATATACATTACACTTCATTAGAACATAATTAGAGCAATTCAACGACCGACAAAATTCATCCCATCATTGTGCTTTCCTCCCTCGTTCACTATTCCGTACATGGCAACAGACGAAACTATGCAAACACCACTGACGATTGTACAGTAAGACAACGAAACATGTACCGGTGTGGGAAGGGAACATGCGATAGCATCAACGTGAGCTGCAAAATGCCAGCTGCCTGGGGGATATTCGTAGATAGGTTTGAATCTCGGATAGAGTACAACGGCGAGCCGATTTCCATTCATGCGTTTACTACATAGTTCTATACACAGTGGTTTTAGCTAGTAACTGGGAAATTTAATGCACTTATTCGCAAAATTTACCATGAAAGTAAACAGTATATTATTCAAAACGCAAAGAAAAGAATTTTTAGCATAGAAACGAGCCTCTACTGCTCTTAAAATTCAAAGTTTAATTTGAAATGGTGAGGGACTACTAAAATTTTTGCAAATATAAGACGTATGGACCGAACCATACGCTTCAGCACGTAGTGAGAGGATTTTTCTGCTTTTGTTCCTAGACGTGCAATCACAATAATTTTGCTCCGCAGTAGTTCCTTATATGATTACCGAGGTTAATTGTGTGCGTGTTCAAGCAAGTTACAGTTTTTGATATAAATAATAACTGTATTACAAATTCAGAGAACGTAATGAAAATTAAATTATTATATTATCACCTCAAATCGTATGTTAGGAACTGCACAGCTGTCCGATCAGAAATTTCACAATTTCAAAATGGTCGGAACTATATGCTTGCAGTAGTATTGGTATTCTGTCCGTGCTTCCGTTCGAAACTTGGTAGCACGGAATTTTTCCTCCACCCGAATGCCTGTCTTTCGTAAAAACTGAAGCGTGCAGTTCCTAGCTATTTATATACAAGAAGATAGCAGATCAATCGGTCCAATACCAATATTCCGTGTGTAGCAACAAGTGTTGACGAAGAAGCTTTTATCGAGGGCCAAATGTTTCAGGACAATTATCCAAAAAAACAAATCGCTACTAAAATTACAGGAAAAGGTAAAGAACAGATGAAATTATACAGCCATGGCCACAATTCAACCTTTAAGGGAACAATTTTCCGACCGAATTATTTCTAAAATTTAAAATTTATGATTAATATTAAGAATTAGTACTCGATTTAACTACATCAGATCATTTTCTTATTAGGTTATCATCGTTAAGAAAAAAATGTTATTACAAGATCTAAAGAACAACATTCGCAAAGCAATACCCTCTGGTCGCTTTCATATTGACGAGGGGTGAGTTATGAGCTGTGAGAGGTAAAACACCGCTTAGCCAGGCCATCGCTACGAAAGTTTTCACTTTGAAGAGCGTTGAGCGGTGTTTTCACAGCTCAGCACAACTAAGCGGTGAGTGGTGGCTGTGCACATTGCCCATTAGTTGTGGTGTAATTTATACAGGGTGTCCCGGACTAATACTGCAACATTTTGCCAAATGATTCCTCTCGTCCAAACAAGCAAAAAATTGTATGGCAGGAGGGGGGGGGGGGCAAAAGGTCACCCTACCGACTTACAGGGTGATTAGTAAAATATGCTCTTTTTTCACTAAACACCCTATATCTTAAAAAGTACAGGGTGTACGGTCTACTTGAAGACGGCATTGTATGCAGAACCTTAGGGTCTTTCCTGTGAATATTAAACCACCCCACACCCCTCCCCACCCCAGATTTATGACGCTTCAAAGTCAAAAATTCGTTTTTTTTTTAATTTTTCCGTTATTATTTTAAAAATACCCCCACTAACATACCTTTTGTTTTACAAAATTTCGAAAGCCCAGAGCCTCCTCTTTAATTTAACCCATTACACTTATGTTCTATCTGTGACGGTTAAGGACGGTTATTAGCCTTTAACCTATTCAGATCACAGTTCCCTTAGTTCCCTTAGTAACTGAAAACGTTATTTTAAAAAAATATCATCTAATTTCGGTATGACCTGAATAGGTTAAGCGCTGATAACTCCTTAACCGTTACAGATAGAACATAAGTGTAATGGGTTAAATTAAAGAGGAGGCTCTGGGCTTTAGAAATTTTGTAAAAAAAAAGGTATGTTAGTGGGGGTATTTTTAAAATAATAACGGAATAATTAAAAAAAAAAACCCCCCGAATTTTTGACTTTGAAGCGTCATAACTCTGGAGTGGGGAGGGGTGTGGTGGTGGTTTAACATTCACAGGAAAGACCCTTACCCTAAGGTTCTGCATACAATGCCGTCTTCAAGTAGACCGTACACCCTGTACTTTTTAAGATATAGGGTGTTTAGTGAAAAAAGAGCATATTTTACTAATCACCCTATAAGTCGGTAGGGTGACCTTTTGCCCCCCCCCCCCCTCCTGCCATACAATTTTTTGCTTGTCTGGACGAGAGGAATCATTTGGCAAAATGTTGCAGTATTAGTCCGGGACACCCTGTATAACAAAGTCTTTCCTCTGGACTTATTGGCTTTTGCAAGTTTGTCTCTTTTTTTCTGCAGATTTATTAAAATTGAATCGAAATTTTTAATTGACATTCGTAGAAAATAAAAAAATTGCTCAGAATTTCTGGAAAGATCTTCATATACTTAAATTCACGACTTCAACCGGTTTTTATTTATTTTACAATCTGCGAGCGGTTTGTGTTTTGCAAAATTTGACGATATGAGCAAAATTGATTTGATTTTCCTCTCTTAATGTAAAATAAGAAAATTTCATGGGTTGAAAATTAATTTACCATTTTAAAAAATTATGTTCTTATTTAATTTTGTTAAAGTTATTAAAAAAATAAAAAGAAAAATTACTTTCAAAATTTTTGTTTTTTTTTGTATAATAGATTCAAAAAAAAAATTTGTTAGATTCTAACAAGGATCTGGCTTTAAATTTCATGAGTCTACCTTTAAGGTAGCGTAGGAAAAATTAAAAAAATTTTAGTTGTCCGAAAAAATTTAATATCCTGCATTCAAATGTAATTTTGAACACAAAATAAAAATTTTAATCCGAAATTAAAAAAAAATCGTTTTTTTTAGTTCGACGTAGGAAGATGATTTCGAGCAAATGACGTTAAGCTAAGCTTTAACCCTATTTTGGGTTCCATGCCCTATTACTAAGCCTCCGATGTGCGTCCGTCTGTCTGTCACAGTTTTATTCTCACTCATTATTATTATCATAGTAGGCCTTTTTTTATCAAATGACAGCATTATTATTATTATTTTTTCAAATGACGCTGTCATCGCCGCACCGGCCTTCGGGCATCAGTCCAGACAATCTAAGCCGACGTACATAGTTGCTATATTAACGAAAAGATAAGTAGCAAGAAACTGGAGTAACTTAAAAACTTTGATTCTCCAAAGTAAATTTTAATCAAAACAATCTGCATTGGGAAAAAAAACAGTAGAATTTAATTAATGACAGGGGATTCCAGTCAAGTCTTTGGAGAAGTAAATTTGGTTAGCGATTTTCTTTTATTGTAATTAAATGTAACTAAGCTAGTGAAATAAATATTTCAAAAGGTGGTCAAATTTTCAGGTGCGATAATTTTTATAAACAAGTTTCAAGTACGATAACTGTGTGCTTGAACATTTGGTCCTTCGAGCCGGATCCTATTACTGAAACAGGATTAGCGAATGTAAATGTATGCGTCTAGAACTATAAAGTGAGTGTGGATGAGAAAACAAAAAATCATAGTGTAAATTGAAGCAAGATTCAAATAAGTTACAAATAAAAAAAAAGTGAAATCTCTCAATAACTGACCGTTACATATATATTACTGTATAACACTGGTAAGTGAATATATGTATTAGGCTTTTTCATCAATAACTTCAATATTCAAATATACATGTTTGCGTAATATTTTACAATTATTACGTAATCTAACCAATTTAATATTTAAAATTATTGAAATAATAAAATGGAAACTATCATGGAAAGCTTAATTAAAAAAACAAAGTGCCTTAAAATCAATTACGACAAAAATGATACAAGTAAGCATACATTGGGATATTTAAATGGTCGTATAAATGGAATACAGAACATTTGGTCAGACTTTAGTGCTAACCAGAGATAGCTACTGACGGGGATCTTAGCACGAACTATTATTTCAATAAGTCAGTATACGAAAAATTAGAAGATATTTATTACTTCTCATTAGGAGAGATTTCAGATGCTTTAGAAGTCATCAAGCAAAATAATACAAAAAATAGCCTAGCAATAAATAATACTACTGTTAATAATTCTACTACCAATACGGCTCAAAGTGATTTAAAACTTCCTACGATAAGCATACCGACATTTAGCGGGTCCTATCTTTCGTGGAATTCATTTAAAGAACTTTTCACTGTCCACTAGTCCATGAGAAGTCTTCTTTAACCAATGTGCAGAAATTGCACTACCTGAAATGCAATTTATCAGGTGAAGCAGAGCAAATACTGCGACAATTAAGCATAACGGATGCTAATTATGATATCGCATGGTAAGCTCTATTTGATAGATACGAGAACAAGAGATTTTAGTTGATGCTCAACTAACACTTCTACTATTAGTCAACCACCCATAATCAGAGAAAATTCTCAATTATTAAAGATTACTCGATACTACGAAAGAATGTGTACACTCATTAAAAAACATGAAAATTAAAACTGAATCCTGGTATCCAATAATAGTGTATATCACTATTAAGAAACTTTCTCAATAGACGTATCAACTCTGGGAATTAAAACACGAAGGATGTAAAGAATTATTGACCTTCCCACAACTTCAAGACTTCCTAGAGGGACGCTTACATACCTTGGAAAGAATTTCTGAACAACAAAAATCTATTACAAAGGAGTCTCCTTTTAAACAGCAAACTGCTATCAATTGTAAATTCAACAACAAGTCTTTCCATGTGACAAACATCTTTGCTTGTATCATATGCAAAAAGTTCCATTCCGTCAGACAGTGTCCAGAATTTCTTAAATTAAAAACACCACAGAGGCACGAACTGGCCAAAAGTAAAGGTCTTTGCTTCAATTGTCTTTCGCAATGACATCAAACTAATAAATGCGCAAGCACTATAGTAAATGTTATGTATGTGGCTTGAAACACCATACGCTCTTCCATATCACAAAGCCTTCTAACATATATACAACAACGCAAGACACATCCCTAAACTTACCAGGTACTTCACAAATAAGTTACATGAATCTCGCTGAAGCTAAACGATCAAACTCCCATGTTCAGATCTGCTATACATCTGAATCTAATTCGAAGTGCATTCTCTTAGCAACAGCATTGGTAAACGCCCGTTCTGCATCAGGACATGTTTATATTCTGAGAGCCCTTATTGATCAAGGATCCCAGGCATCTTTTTCATATATCTGAAGATGCCGTTCAAAAACTCAAAATTGAAAAGGCAACCTGTCTTAACGTCAATCAGTGGACTCAGTAGCAGTCAGCCTCTTAAGTCTCTTTGACTTATTAGTTTAAATCTTTATCCTCACACTGGATATAGCACAGAATCTGCAGGTGAACTTACTGGTGATATCTTCAATCACGAGTTTATTACCAACTCAGACGATTGCAAATCAAAATTGGAATCAACTTACTAAACTCCCATTAGCCGACCCAACATACTGGAAGCTGGGGAAGGTTGATATTCAGCTAGGCGCTGACGTATATCCCGATATACTTTTAAATGGTATGATAAAAGGCCCTCCAGGTTCCCCTATTTATTGCACAACAAACTACGCTTGTTTGGTTATAGTCTGGTCCGTCTAAAATCCACAGTACATACAGGAAACATAATTACAATGAACAGCCGATCACATTGGATCTGAGCTTTAGAAGATTTTGGTAGATTGAGGAGTTAAAACCAGACAGAATAATGTCTCAGGCCGAACTTAGATGTGAGGAGATGTATCAGAAAACGCACCAAAGGATTCAAAGAATGGAATTTATACAGTAAGCTTACCGTTCTCAGACCCATCAGGGCAAAGTAAATCTGTGGGGAAATCAAGAGACCTTCCGCTTAAAAGATATCTCTATTTAGAAAACAAATTAAAAGGAAAACCGCTTTTATTAGAACAACATAATGCCTGCCTTCGCGAATATATTGAAATGGGACATATGGAAGTAGTCACGACTACGTAGTTGGATCACGTAATCAAAACTGACAATGATATTTACTACACATGCTCGTACTTACCACATCATGGTGTTGTTAAGGAAGGCAGCTCTACTACTAAATATCGCGTAATCTTCGATGCTTCATGTAAGACATCATCAGGAAAGTCACTGAATGACGAACTTTTAGTCGGACCTACTATTCAAGATGAGTTGATACAAATTCTTTTGTGATGGCGTACACAGCAGATATTTCCAAAATGTATCGGCAAATAAAACTAATCAAGGAACATGCCGATTTTCAGAGAATTCTTTAGAGATTCCATCCCGACGAACAAATAAAGGAGTACAAATTAAAGACTGTAACATTTGGAAAAAATAAATAAAAAGTATACATAGTGCTAAATTTTGTACGATGTTATGGAACCAATGGTGCGGAAGTCCGACTCGCACTTGGGTAATTTTTTATTTGAAAACTGACATAGCATAGTATTTCGACAGAAATGTTGGCTTTCAGAGCAGCAGCAACATACTGTGAAACTGATAGATTACTTTGCTTTTATCAAGGCTAAAAAAACATTTGAATTTCACCGAAATTAGGCAACAAAAATTGCCACCTTTGAAAACTAAGCATAACGGGCAGCAATCGCTTTTACGAAGGTCACAAAACTAAGCTTTAGTTAAAAATTGGTAAGAACTAAAATATTTTTTATAGTTACAGGGAATTTATGAAAGAATGTAACCTAGATTTTTGGTGTCTTTTTCATTTCCATCTCAGGAACAAACCATCCAAGACGTAACCCTATTAAGAAATTGCTTAAAGTGTAAGCGAGTCGGGAGATAATTTTTGGATTATCAACTTAAACGCAAAATTAAAAAACTTTGATTTATTCCATTGTGCTACCGATGTATGTAAGTAGGTATAGGTATCGAAGATATATCTCAGCTTCCAGTGTTTATTCTACGAATCAATCAATCAAGATTTTGTCATAGGTGAAGAATTTCTCAAATGCGTACATATATGTACATATCTACCTATGTATTTATAAAGTTTCAAAATATTTACTCGGCAATTAAGAAATTAATGATAAATTACAGATTTGATTGAAGTATAAATTCTGCGGTATTATGACCGACGTTCATGGTTGGAAAGAATCTTGGGTGTCGTCGCATTGTGACAAAAATATGCAAAAAAAAAAAATCAGATCAAATCAAATCTGAACAATATAACTTTGCTGGAACCTTGAGAAACAACATTAAGACATTACATACTTCGCAGAAGTTCGTTGGTTTATTTGCAGTGAAAAGCTATGAAGTGCGATTATTCGAATTTCGTGAAGATATTTTGTTGCTTTTAAGACTCGAAGTCGATGAATTGAGGTTTGATTGCGCGTTCTTGGAACATTTCCAGTAACTTCAATGTTAAACTTCATAGCAAATTATTTAATCGCCACAACTCCTTTTAGAGATGAAATTTAAATTATAGATTAGATGAAAATGCTATGCGAATTTTAGCTGCGAGACCACTTTCCTAGCAGAGCAGGGCAATTACCAAAGAAAAAGTACTTAAGTACAAGTATCGAAGGCCTGAGTACTTCAGCGTAAGTATAAGTACCGTATGTATGAGAAGTACTGGTAACTAAGAACTAAGTCTATAAAAAGTACTGAGTACTTTTTTAGAATCTTTGTACTTTAGCAGTAATATAATGAATTTTATAGAGTTCAATTAATAGATATTAATAAATAAATACATTTTGAAAACTATAATATATGTATAGTAACCAGTGGCTACTATTTATAATTTTTTATAATTTACGGTGCTGCTCGTAGAGTAAAACTTTCACATCTCATTCGTACACTCATAAAAGCTATTAGAGGTTCGCTCAATAATGCATAAAAATTCTAAGGAAAATATTTTCAGTAAATTTCTAAGACGAAATTGAGGCCTTCCCTACATCAGGTCGAGGCATCGTCGAATTTATATTCGAGCGAGACGTTACTGGTTTTTGTTCTACTTGCCAAGTCTTGTTTATATGATCTTAGTTTGCCTAAGGTTCTGCCTGGACGCGTCAGAGCGACATATGCTTTGACAGTTCTTTGCGTGCTTTAAAACTCAACAAAAAAGGAATTGCGCTAGAGATTGTGTTTGCTTTTCTACGAAGAGTTAGATATTTGTAGGTACTTAATAGACTCAGAAATACTTAAGTAAAAATTTGGTACTTAAGTACAAAACTAAGTCTTAAGTGCAAGTAAATAGAAACAAGTACTTATGTTCAAGTACGAAGTAGGGGCATTTCAAAAGTATTGAGTAATAAGTCTTAAGTAACGAAAATGTACTTTAAGTAGTACTTAAGTCTTTTTTTACTTAAGTATTGCCCAGCTATGTTTCCTAGTATATAGGTATATACGTGAATGTAGCACGTACAAATTTGACGGTCGTTTCGCAGATTTTTGATTTTTCATCACAAATATTTATAACAAAAAAAGTCATAACAACTATCCAAACATGAGAAACTATGCTGCTTTCTTGTGTTTTAAGTATACTCGAAAGTTCTTATATTTGTGAATTTGTTCTCCACAATGAAAATATAAGTCTCATTATCAATCAAAACTTAACAATCGAGGATCCTACTTTAAATTTAATTAAAGATTTTATATTTTAGAAAATTATTAATGTTTTATTGAAATACTTTACGAGAGGATTACGTTTGAGACTCCTGGTCTGCGGCAATTGTTTTCAATATTAATAACTAAAAATGAAATTTCAAATGAAGATAGTTCCATATCCTCTATCTTGCACAATTGGCCCCAAATAAAACAAAAGATTAATCAGACAAATACGCTAATTCTAATGTATGATCAAAGATTAGAAGCAAAAACATAGTAGGAGCTTTCATTAGCTTTCTACGAGCTTTCTGACTACTTCAAACTAACAAAAGCAAAGGTAAACATTTTTAACGTTTAACAATTTTTGTGTTATCACTATCAATTTAAGTTTAAATTAAAAATCAGAGGCGAATACGCGACTAAACCACCAGGTATTCCGTTTAATTTCTAGAGGAGATATTGTCATCTTAGGAGTGTTGTTATTTATAAAATTGTAGCGAAATGACCGGACTTAAACAGGTGTGGAAGATATGGTTGCCCTTCACTTAGGAAAGCTTTGGGACTTTCGAGTGAGGGACTTTTGGTTCCCGAGAAGCTTTTGAGCTTTTAAGTTTGCCTAAAAGTTATTCCTTTCAGAAAGAAATATCTGTAATAATTTTTCAATAATTATCTGTAAAAAATCAATGATGAGATTTTCGTTCAATCAAATTCAACAAATTGTTCAACCTAAAAAATCACCAACTTTGGAAGAAAATAATTCTCAATGCATTTTTAAGTTTCCGAAGAAAATATTAGCTGTGTTCTTTTGTGTTCCTTTATTCTAGAGCTCCCGTATACTGGAGAGAACAAATTGTTCTATCGATTGAAGCGAACTATTTATTTGTACTGTTCGCTTCATTTATAAATCTTTTATGAAAATGTATGAGGCGTTTTTGTGTGTATCTTTTGTTCTGCGGACACAAAAGAACACAGCTAATGTTAACTATTTTAATATAGATTAATTCAAATATTGTTTGATATTTTTTTTTGTTCTTATAAAAGTACAACAAAACTTTCAATTTTGTAGTAAGGATCTTAATGAAGATAAACAATGTCAGTTCTGTTTTAATAAATATAATTTTTAATTCGAGCTTTTATGAGTGATCAGAGTTATGTGAAGAAATCTTAAATCATTTGTAACAAATTAAAATAACGTGGAAAATTTCCACCATATACTTAGAAAGTGATTAAAAAGAAAAAGTATGAATAGACAGAATTGGGGCATTTTAAAGTTTTTTTTTTTTTTTTAAATTCCCTCGATTTTGCTACATTTTCGTCCTAGATGACTTTTTTTTATAACGCACAGATTTTGAATTCGTGGAATATTGAAAAGTTCCTTTCTCGGAACATCAGGGTTCTGATGCTTTGGTTGCCAGGTCATAGCGACATTAGCGCGAATGAAAAGGCAAACGAACTTGCTCCTCTTGGTGCAACCTCGGAGGCATCTCCTTCTACAATTGGGATCGCACCAAATCACCTTATTTTTAATATCTCGGCTTGGGCCGACCGCCAACACAGTCGCTCTTGGTCAGATCATCCTTCAGGTAGAACTACAAAGGAGATGTGGGCAGACTTAACCCAAAAGAAACAAATAAACTACTGGGGTTAAACAAACCAACTCTGAGAACCCTGATGTCAATTCTTACTGGGCAGTCTTGTCTCAGAGGTCACCTACACAGGATAGGGCTTGTTGTTGACCCTGTATGTAGGGGATGCGGAGAGGAATCCGATACAGTGACTCAGTTCCTTTATCACTGTCCAGCCCTCTCGGGACAGCGTTATAGATTCCTTGGCTCACACCTCCTGGACGAGCTGCACGAAGCTGGCAATACTAGAGCCAATACTCAAATTCGTAAAAGCGTCCAGTTGGGAGCTATGACTCATAAGTCTGGAGGGTGAATAATGGGCCTTTTAAGGCCTACGTTCCAGAGCCCCTGTAAGAATTCTGAACCTCAATTTTACATCAATCAATATTGAAAACCAATCTGGGAATGAGGGGTTAGTTGTTAAAATTCTCTCAACTCCTTACGAGTATAACCATAATAAAGTAACTTCGGGAATGCATAAAAAAACAATGGGGCCATTTTGATAAATTTAAAAAATATTTTTTTTTATATTTAGATCTATTGAAAAAGTGTTCTTTACTCGAAAAGAATTACTGCATTGAAAATTCTGTATATATCTGAACGATACATCCTATGATAATGATTTAAAATTTATCGATAGATTGGACCTTTCCCTTAATGCTTATATACTTAACAAAAAATGCAAAAACACAGAAAAGTTTGGGTACAGAGTGTCATAGGTCATTTTAAAGCGAAGCTTTTGGACTATTCATATTGGAGACGTCTTTTTTGATAGTTGAATAAAAAAAAACCATTTAAAATCCCCAAAATCTAGCTTTGTTGAGCCATAATTTCAGAACGTTGAAGAGGGGGTGGAGGGGATTTATAAACCATTAGAAAGGTTCAATGATTATCAATCTAACAAATTTTAAATTATCATCATAGCCAGTTCAGAAGTTACAGGGTGATCTATAAAAATATACCCAAATATCTTAAGTCCCATTATTCGAAACCCGTTAATATTTCCCCTTCTCCACGCATACAATTTTTTGCGAAAAGAGATTTCTCGAAAGTAACAATGAGTATGAAAGGAAAGAAGAGAATATAGGGAAATAATGAAAAGGGAAAAAACAGTCTAAGCATATAAGTATGTCTTGAAAAGTACAGGGTATACGGTCTATTTTCAGACGACATTGTATGCAGAGCCTTAACGTGTTTTCTATGAATACTAAACCACCCCTATACGCCATTCCAGAGTTATGACGCTTCAAATTCAAAATTTTGGTTTTCAATTTTGTTAATTTTTTTTGTATTTTTCCGTTATTTTTTTTTTAAATCACTAACAAACATTTTTGTCATAAAATTTCGAAAGCCCAGAGTCTCCTCTTCTGTCTGTGACGGTTAACGAGTTCTTAGCTTTTAACCTATTCAAGTCATACCGAAATTAGACGATATATTCTTTTTTTTCAATTACGTGCTTTCAGTTACTAAGAGAACAAATTACCTGTGACCGGAATAGGTTAAAAGCTAATCACTCCTTAACCGTCACAGATAACATTAAAGAAGAGACTCTGAGCTTTCGGAATTTTGTGACAAAAATTCATGTTGTGAGGGTATTTAAAACATAATAATAGCGGAAAAATTAAATAAAACAAAATTAAAATATTTAATTTTGAAACGTCATAACTCTCGAGTGTGGAGGGGTATGGGGATTAACATTCATAGGAAAAGCCTTAAGGCTCTGCATACAATGCTTTATAAAATAGACCGTATACCCAGTACTTTTCAACATATGGGATGCTTAATGAAAAAAGAGGATATTTTACTAATCACCCTGTAACTCGGTAAGGTGACATTTTGCCCCCTATGCTGCCTTACAAATTTTTACTTGTCTGGACAAGAGAACTTATTTGCCAAATATAGTGCCAAATATAGTCATATTCGTTTGGCATACCCTGTATAAAATGAAAAAAACTTTTTTGTATTTCCAACAGGGAAGATACCAAAAATATTTCCAAATTTTCCTCTTTTTCTGGTATTTTTTAACTTTTATAAAAATCGTCAATTTTTCTAACGTCATGACATCAACATAGAAGAATTTAAAATTTTCGCAAATTAAAGCAAATTTTAATTGAATTTTCATATCAATAAATATTTTACTATATGTATATTTAAATTATTTATTATGTTGAAAAAAATATTTCAGAGTTCATTTTGTATTAAAATTTAGCACTTACGGGGGGGGAGCGGGGTGGTTAATAATACCAGCTGAAGTGTTAGCTTACCAAATTTGTAATTTGCAATGTCACTAAATTTGGCAATTTTTTTTGGAATTTTGGAAATTATTCAAAGAAAATTTCTATAAAATAAAAAATAATCATCAAATGTCTTCTTTAATGAAATAAGAAAGTGAGCTGCTAACACTGTCCAAGTTTCTGCCAGACGGACTGTAAAAATGTTGTGGTGATGGCGAATCTGGGACCAAAACTTTCGAAAAAAAAATTTTATGCAGGATGGTAGCTGGTGTTCTATTATGCGACCGCAAAGGATGCATAGAAAAGTTAATCAGCGAAAAATAAAAAAATTCTATGTCCAATTCTTAACTTACATAGTTTAGTTTATTTATGGTTAAAGTGTATTTTATTATTTCACTTATCTAAAAACTAAGGAATTTCGCAATGAAACAATTTCTTGGAGACAATTTTTGTGAATTTCAGATGGACATAAATTTCAATTTACCTTGTTTACTAGATATTTTATTATTAATGTATTAATGTAGTAATGTAATATGCCCTGTTTGTATTAAATGGTTCTTTATTAACAGTGTAAAATGAATAATGTTTTAAACTATTAAATAAAAGGAGTTTTTGGTTCTATATCCCTTTTTTTTAATAATGAATTATAGATATAGATGGTAGTTTTCTCATACATATTGATTTTCAGAGTGTTTTTTTTAACTTCATCTTTATGAGAAAAATGTACAATTTTCTTTAATTATTGAAGTAGTTTCACAAAAAAAATTTAAAATAGGTAGGTACCTATGAATAACATTTTCTATACTTCCGGTCTCAAGAATATAATTGATATAATTTTATGGTGATAGAACCATTAGAACGGGAGGGACTTTTGTTTTCATATTGAGCTAAACTAGTTCAGGTCAGTGAATAGAGTATGTAACTTAAATATTTCATGAGATCTTTTTTTTAATATGTTTTAAGCTTAAATAACTGATAATTTTAGTAAATAAATATATATAAAAGACAATTTTATATTGGACTCCTTTTAAAAGTATATAGTTTAAATAAAGTTCTATGAGCACAAAAAATTTATTTTCGCAATTTAAGTTCATATGGACGCTAATTTCACGGGATTTTGGGGTTAATATGAAACTGATCTCTATCATGTTATTTATTTAAATGGACGTCAATTGATAAAAAAGTGTGAAATTAAAATAATGCAAAGAATAATTTCGACATTTAATTTAAAGGTTGGGTACGTGACGCGGATATACATTTGTACCTAGTACTACCTACAAACTTTGAAACTTTCTTCTTCTGAAACAGAGCTACCTACACAATAAATCAAGTGCGACTTGAAATAATTCCTCTCAATAGAGCGACCGACCACCAACAATCACAAGAATGAAAAATTGTTTGTTAGAAAAGAAACATGGGCCAAAAAGAACGGGAAATGAAACTATGCAAAATAGTTCAAGAATTATTCATGCTTTGAACTTACGGGCAAACTATAATGAAAAAGCTCTACATAGCGTTTCATTTCGAGCACTTGTTATTCACGTCCTAAATAAAGCCCAAAAGCAAGTTTGAATAGCACAGCAAAACAATTAATAAAAAATTATCATCGAAAAGCTAAATAAAATGGCTGCGCATCTCGTCCCTCGATCAATAGACGCATTCAGATGAAATTCCTGGGGGCAAAGGAATCAGCTAGCTAGCTACTCTGCTTGAATGTACGTTCTTGCACCTGAAGTTAAATGATCAGCGCAAGCAGCCAGCTGCATTACTTACACACTGCGCAACCGAGACAACAACGAGGCCCTCCTGACAATTTACCACCCGTGTTTCGTTGTGTATCCATCTCTCTATAGCCAGCCGGAGTCTCACATGACTTTGGCCCGATCCGATTACGCGGCGGAAGAGACAAGCGCAACCAAATGGCAAAATAACAACAGCAGCCAGCCAAAACGCCATTGCATTGCCTTGCCATGTCATGCCAGCCACCAGGCCCCAGCCAGAGGAACAAGAAGATTTTCCCTTTTTACAGATGAGAGAGAATGCAACTCAAAAAGGGACAAGGAAAAAGGACTCGTCTCGTGTTGTCGGACGTAGATGCACGCGCGAAAATTCTTAAAACTTAAGGAAAATAGTGATGAAAAGCACTTACCTGTTTTTGCAAGCCTCGAAATGGTGGACCGTGAAAACAAAAGCTTGAACAAACGAAAATTAAAAAAGTTTTTAATAGAGAAACTCTCCGCGACGTTTTCAATGTTTACGAAAACTAGAAATCGACAAATTGCGTTATCACACTTTGGATGAAGTGCACCGAGCACTTCGCACTGAAGCCGAATGTTTAGCCTGGCCTGGCTGTTGCCCCGTCGCGCTGTGCTGTTATGTGCACGACGGCTAATGGTGATGAATATGTTCTTGGAACTCACAACAAAATGGCGGTCGCTGCCACTACTGTAGGTAGACGTAGACGCGTCTTTTTGTATGAGGAATCATTCGTCGACCCACGTTTCCACTCTGTCCGTCCGGCGTTTATCTATTATGCACGAGGACAGTTCGCTGTGTTGGTATGCATCTGTACACGCAACACCAACATATTTTATACCCTTGGAAACTGTACTTTTGTTGCTGTTGCTGCTGCTGCTGTTTATATAGCGTTGTAAAACTGACGCCGTGTACTGATCGAAAAGCTCTCTCTTCTGATACTGGCTATGGTTGTTGTTGCTGGTTAGCTACTTTTTTACTAGCCTGTTTTCATTTCACATAGAAGATGAAAAATATTTTTCTAGTGATAATGAAAAATTCTAGAAATTTTTTTTAAGGTTATTTTAAGGAGAATATCTAGGAGGAGGATAACATTGAAAATTAGCTTAGGATGGGATGAGATTGAATATAAAGGTTTTAAATACAAAACGAATTTATTGTAATTGCTGGGCTTTAATTGAAGGGCGACAAATGAGTGAAGATCATTTTTAATATTAATTACGTGCGCATTGACATTAGCCTCGGTTTTAAGTTAAAATTAATTGGGGCGTTGGCTGACTTGTGTATTTGGTTTGCTTAGTTGGATGCGATAAAAAAATCCTGTTTTAAGAAGTAGGTAGAAGGTAGATATTAGTTGCAGGATGAAGGTAGTTTTCTACCTTTTAAAATCTATTGATAATACTAATGTATAGTTCTACCTAGTAGGTATATAGGTAATAAAAAAAAACAAAAAAAAAAAGCTAGGAAAAGTATAATTACGAATGTTGAACCTCTTTTGGCATTTGATCTTGTTACAACAGACAATAATCTGGGAAAATATGGAAAAACATTTTATTAGAAAATTTTGTTAACAATTTTCATTGAAAACAAACAGAAGGTGATGCTGGAGAAAGCCCAGTGATTTTAGTCCCCCTGATAATTTTTCGGGAAACACGTAGATCCTTTTTAAATTGAATTAATAAACAAAGCTGATTTAGTATGCAATATCAATGTTCCGGTTTGTAACCCGGGTTTAAGTGGAATAGGGTACCCGGCTACTCGATTCCATGATTACTCAGATACCCGTATGGCCGATTCCAGGTTTCGCGGGTATCCGGATATAATCGATTCCAAATATCCGGGTACAATCGTTTCTTAATTTTTTAATAGGTACTCAGTACATTACTGAATTCGTGAATTCAATCATAATAAAATAATTTAATTCTGCTACTCGAATCGCACTTTGCTTGATTATCCATATTAATTAAAATAATTAATTTTTCAATACCCGATTCCATCGGATTTTTAGAAATCGATTCTTTGGAATCGGGTAATGAGGAATCGATTCCTAACAACGCGATTCCGAAGAATTGAGTTACCTCATATTCATAGGTATACATTACATATCAATTCCTTTAGTCAAACCAGGGAACGCCAAATACCATTTGATCGTTATAGGGATGCTCCGTTGCCATTTAATGATGAAAAATTAAAAAAAAATCCTTTTTACAATAGTGCGAATATTTTGCAGCTATTGTTTATGATCTCATTTAATATTTTGTTACGTTACATTTTTGAATTTTTGTAAACAAAAATTTTCAACATTGAATATCCTTAATGGCAACAATGAGTAAAATTGAAGAAAAATAAAAACTAACAAATTTTGGAACAGCTTATTTTTAATTTTTTTTGTTTTCTACATGACTGACTTAAATCTGAATTGATTAGAATTCTAGATGCTTTAAAAGAAAATTATTTTTATTATCCGTAGGTTGTGGGAATTCAAAGCCAATGTTTCGCTTAAATTTCGACTTTAAATTGAGAAATATCTTTCATATTGAAGCTTTTTGATGTGTAAGTTTGTCTTAGGCAGATATGAATATGTCTCTTGAAACTAAATGAAATATTTAAATATATAGATACGGCTATTTTTATCTCATCATGGCCCTTATGTGAAAAACTGTTTGCAAAGCAAAGGCATAATAAGTTTTATAAATTCTATGATAAACTATTTTAATTTAAACGAGTTGAATTAAGTATAGAACTTGCTTTTAATTATAATATTCACAATTTTTTAATAACAGAGTGATATAAAAACGGGTGATCATAAAATTTCCGACAATTGGCAGATTTCATGAAAAGGAAAAAAGTTTAGTGAAATGAACGCAAATTTATCAACTGAGAATACTACTACAAATCTTTTAGTTTACAAAAATTATTTACTAATAATAAACTAAAACGTAGGTACATATTTAGAGAATAAAATATTATTGTACAGATATTCACGATATTTATTTCTATAGGAGATGAGGTAGGAAACACTCTGTATATTGTTTTTATTCCAATGAATTTTAGAAAACTAAACAAATCATTCGATTAAACTGAAAAAATTTATAGGCTTTTAGATTAGTACGCGGTTCAAAGCGATGTGAAATTTCCATACAAAATTAATATCGAAAAATCATAAAATCAAAAACGAAAAACATTACGCATTTACGGATGTGTACTATTTCAACAACTCCATCAAGAAACATTTGTAAAAAAAATTGTTTGAAATTTTGTTAACAGATAGCGTCTTCCTACATTGATTTGCATGCGAAACGATATAAAATTGACTGAAACATAATTTTACTGTGAAATCTCATGGCTTTGGTTTTGACAGTCATAAAAAAACTTTGAAATAGTTAAATTAACGAGAAAATAGTTATAGTTTGTTATAATACAGATTATTCTTTTTAGGATGTGTAGAATTTAATCAGTTTATTCGGCAATAAAACTGCTAAGAAAATTAAGAGGACACAGTTTCCTTCTAATACTCTGTCCTTGAGCATTGCATTATTGATAGTCATTGCAAAAGATAGTCTTACAGGAAAAAGTCGAAGAATTAAGACCTAATATCATGAAACTAAAAATATTTAAATAATTAAAAATAGATACTAGTTTCTACAGCAAAATAAATCTAAATTAGCTTATACCCAAACCAAACATAAATTTTTTGGTATTTTATATTTTCAAAATATTTGAAAAACTAAGGAAAATCTGTATAGATCCAATAATAATACCAATTTTTTTATTCGAATTATTTTGAATTTTTATTATTAATAGTTTAATAGTTTCAACAATTATAATTTGACTAATTGTTAAAAAAGTAAAAGTTTATTTTTCAAATTTGTTGTTTTTTTTTTTGTGTGGCTCTCACGTTGGAAACTTTAAAGATCGTCTTAAAATAAGTTCATACCTACTAAGCTGAGATTTGATATTTATGTGAAGACAAAATTGTCTCCATAGAAATGAAAATGTATTCAAATCTTCGTTTTCAAAATTACTAAAATGTTGCACTGTTGCCGAAATATATTAGTTTTGTAGTATGTTCAGATATGTCGCTAAATTGCGAAATCTTTTGATTTTATAAGTTGAACATCAGCATAAATTTACATAATCTAAGGGTGGGTGGGCCATATTATTTCTTGCGATCGTACATCTTTTACTAATAATTTTTGATTGAATTCATAATAAAAAAAGAAAAAGAAAGAAGAAGTAAATAAAAAATGTTGCTGTAGATTATTGCAATAGGATTTAATTTTTACATCAGTTATTTTGTATGGTGTTTTTTAAATGTCCATCATTAACTACCTAACAACAAAAATCACAACTCTTCATCCACTATATAATCAACGTTTGTTTCGTTAATCTATAATTTTCAGGGACAATATGATTTTTTAATTTCATTTCAATTTATTTCACACAAGTTTTTTCTTACAATTAATACTGTCAAATAATCTAGAGCAGTCAGTGAACGAAGCAGACCAAGAAGGAATATTGTTAATACATGAAAGTTATGGAAAAAAACACTCAATATTATGTGTACTTTGTAAATACTGCCCTAGATGACCACTGAGATATGGTCTAAAATATAATACGAATCTTTAAGTCTAAAGGTGATTTTTTTTGCTTTATACATTTTGGATTTTTAAATACGAACGCGAGCTAAACGTGTACTTTATACGAGCTACATTGTCTTTACAAAAATTCATTTACTTGCTGAAGTTTATATACACGGGTTTTGTCTAAACAAACCTATAATACGTTCAAATTTTTAGAAGTGTTTTATCTAAGCGTTTTAGAAATATTCACTTGAAGGCTATCTGTTGGAAAATGAGTAATGCGGTTAATGATAGTTGGAAAACTGGATCCTTCCGAAAGTTGAACAAGTCGTATCAAAGCTAGATTAGAGCTAATACCTTATTTATAGCAACCAGTATGACCTTAAAATGATATATGATATTGTTACGTGCAATAGAAAGAGACAACTGGTGACATCTACTGGCAATGGAGAGCAAACGACTTCAGGTTCGGAGAATCGATTATGGAAATCTACAGGAAGGTTCAGGAATAGAATAAATAGAATAGTCAAGAAGCTTCTGGAATGCTAACAAGCGAAAGTAATAAAGAAGCGAAAGTGTTGTAATTGGATTGCGATAATTGAAAGTACAGTATTACCGATAATTATAGTTGAGTTGATTAATTGAAGGTTTATGAATTTTGTATGATTAGAGTGAAATAAAGAACTTGTATATTTATTATTTAATATTGTGTTTTAAATAACGAACCAAAGGTCACGCTCGCAACAATATGTACAATATAAGTAACTAATTTACTGGAAATCTGCAAATGATGGAAATTAAAAAGTAATAACAGGTTGTGGAAATATATGAATATTACTATTTCCTCAGGGCATCGGTACTATCATAGATGGCACAAGAACTAGATGTCGTATGCAGTATCAAAAAAGTATACAAAATTTATATGGCTGGGTTGTCCATTCCGGAATGGACCACAACATTTGAACTGATGTATACGTCAAATGATTCATATTTTTTCGTATCTGAAGTGTTGAGGAAGTCGATCAAATGTATACAAAACTGCTATTATAAAAACATTTGCTTTCGGCACGCTCTAAAAAATGTTATGGTCCATTCCAGTATGCACTACCCATTTCACAATCTGTATACTCTGCTCTAGTATGCCATGCGAGATCTAGTTCTTGTGCCATCTATGGTATTATTTATACTGTGCCCGAGTCAACTGCACTAAGCTGTTAGGAATGAAAAGATTGCTGAACAAGCTTAGAAGTAACCGGGAGAATTTTCTTGAACCACTGGAAGACAAGTAAAAAGACATTTAAAAAAATTATATTCAAGTCCACCAATATTGGCAGCCTCATCTAGAAAGTTATTTAGAATTACAAAGAATCGCTTCACCAGAAAAAAGACTACCACTTGTAGAAAGTAACTTTAAATATTTTTTTTACTTAATCCAAAACACACACAAGATAGAGAATTATACATTTATATTAAATGTGTATTGTGAGTTTTTTATTAAAACTTATGGAAACCAGTCTACATTTCATGTAAACCCATAATTCCCCTAAATTTTATTTTGGGCTTAGAAATTTTCTTAATCCAAAAAACATATTGACAGCTTGAAGAAATTCATTCGTTTCAATATGGATCTTCATTCCGTTAAATACTTTGACACCATTATATTATAGAATTAAAATTTTTCTTTGATACAACTTTAAAACGAATGAGATAGAAAAGTTAGAGACATGATCCATCACTGACAAATAACATTATTTTGCACCTTCCGTTATTCTTAAAACTTTCATTATAAATAATTATGAAACTTCATCACAAAATTATCTTTATGATGAGGCTTCAGCAGCAATTGCTCGTTGTATATCTTCTTACTGTTTTGGAGTCATTTAACAGTACTTCGAATGTCGATCCACGGAACATTTATTCATAGAACAAAGATTTTGAAAGTAACGTTAAAAAATAAATTCTCAAAATGTCTCCCGTTAAGGGGATCATAGAAGCAAAAGTGCGAAATAAAAACTTAAGCCTAGTACTAAGGTTCGCGCTAAACTAAATTTTAGCGGGTCTCCAAAATCGGGCCGATCTTTAGCAGCTAAAATATGACAGCGGAGACTCAGAGAAAAGATATATTAAAAACAAGAAGAAGAAGATTTTGCAATTTTTTTACGGAAATACAACGCCCGGTCATAATATTTCTAAAAACAAATAGTTAAAATTATTTAGATATATTAAAAATATAAGAATAATATGCATAATGTATATACAATGAGAAAAAAAAATTAACAATGATATTGAAAATACGGCCACGAGAAGAAATCCAATTCATCCGTACTTACAGCAAGGACGTACAAAACTACGTTAACTACAAAAATCCGATTAATAAATTTATCAAATCTCAGAACTCTGACAATAAATATTTTTAGCGTGCTAAAGAACGGCCCGGGCGGATAAATTCAAGCAAAACTTTTTGGAGACTTACTGGTGGTGCCATCTCTAATCAAAACCCAAAGACAAATTTAGCGCGTTGACCTTAGTACCGCTCTCGCTAAAATTCAGGATAAATTTTCGCCAATATCTTTTAGCTTGCTAAATTTTCATACAAAATTTAGCTTAGCGCGGACCTTAGTACTAGGCTTTAGGGGTGATTTTGCGACAGAAACTTATTGAAAAGTGTGAAATGGATTAGGATCAGCTAATAGCTTTGCTACTCATAGACTTTTCCACTATCTCCTTCCCACGAAAATAGTGCCTTTCTCAGTGTTACCAGCAAAACAATAAAATTTTCATCACATCCGAAAGAGATATTAAAAATTTCCCCAGAACCAACCAATTAATTTTTTCACAATTTGTAATGGGTTTGAGTCTGAGGTTTGTGAATTTATAAAATAAAATGTCGGCAAGTAATTTAAATCATTCTAGCAGGATGGTTGTCACTGACTTTGGTAAGAAATTGTGACAATAACGTAGGACATCATAGCCATTATAAGCAAAAGTTTTATGAAAATTTTTATTTGTAATTTCTTTTGTACTTATAAACGATTCAAATGAAAAATTAATTTGGCAAAACGTTAGAATCCCATTTATTTAATATTATCGTCAGAAAAAAAAAAACTTTTGAAAAAGATTCCGAAAGGGCGAAACCAAACTTCTCCTCCCCCGAGTGTCTATCATCCTCAAAGATGGGTAGCATGCAGCAGCGTGTGGTTTCACCAAAGTCTTGTGAAAAAAATAAAAAAACATAAATGAATTTGCTCCATCTAGAAATCTAAACCACATGTAGCAGTTCAACACAATTTATTACAGCCAATGATAAACGGCGACATCTGTGATATTTTAGAGTTATTCTTATTTTTATTGTTTTTGAAAAATATTTGTCTTTATGTTTTCTGGAATGACGATTGTAGCAGAATGTTTTCCTCGTGGATCCGCCCTTCTACAGTAACCAAAGAAAGTGCTTCAACGTTAAATAACTATTTTAGTTTTTGCCAGTACTGTTATCGAGTCAAGTTGTCCTTTAAATCCATTTCAACTTCATTTTTTAATGAATTTACTTTTTTGTAACCGCAAATGGATATAAACAAAGAAATTTTTTTCATTCTGATTTGTCAAAACATTACAAACGTCAAAAAATCAACCACGAAAAATATTACAATAGCGACATCTTTCAGGAAATGACATAACCGAAAAACTTAGTAGCAATCCTCGTAAAAGGCTGTATACTAATACGGAATTTTTCAGTTCACGAACGAAAAAAATTTAGTGTCCTTATATTTTTCAGTTTATGAGTGAATAAAATTGCTTTCAGCTCTGCGTTTTAAAATGTTTTGATTTAGCTCAAAGAGAGAGCTAAATTCTCATTTTTCGTTTAAATCTCTCGGGAGCGAATTGTATAGCTCTGTGTTTACGATTCGTGAGTAAATATTTCCTAATCTACAATGCATGGTAAGACCACGTCGTCAAAACGATATCGTTTACTGAAGAATGCATATACATATACGAAATATGTAAGTAAGCTGCCAAATTAAACAGCTGTTGACCTGTCAATTATCATAAATGTAATCGCTTTCTCAATTTCATTGCAGAATTACATCAAAGGAAGTATTTGGTCTCAATAAGAAATTGTTTATCACATGTCAAATAATATAAAATATTGCTTTCAAGATTACATTGCAGATTAGTCATAAGAACCGAAAAGACAAAGGAGTTATTTTTGTTCTTTCGTACAGTTAAGATCTTGTCGTCTCTTTATGTTTTTTCGTATGGTTGTATATTGGTTTATGCGTTCTTGCTGGCTTAGTTTGAATTAGTTTTCATATAATTATAAAATGGGACGTCATAAAGACTTTAATTCTTCAAAGTATGTGTTGTATAACCAGGAAAGTGATACTACTTTGTGAAAAACAATTAAAAGGAATGAAAACTGCAAGTATTAAAAGACATTACAAATTAGTTTATAACAAAAATTTAGACGAAAGTGATAGTGAATATTAGTAAGCATTTTTTTTCAAATATTCATGTTTTAAACTAATACCCGATTATTTTTTAGCGTCATTTACTTAATATAAATGCAGTAATGAAAAGATTGACAGGAGCAGGAGTGTTTTTTTACACTTTTTCTTATACACATCCAGCGAAAATGGCTGAAAAAGGTCAGAATGCGAAAGGAATTGGAAAGGTCCAACGATTATCTATCTACTAAAGTTTAAATCATCTTTATATGGTGTAACGTTCAGAAGTTATAGGGTGATCTATAAAAATAATACCGAAATATTTTAAAGTCCCGTTATCTCGGAAACCGTCAGGATTCCATTCCCCCACAATTTTTTGTTCATCTAAGCATGATCTATTCGTAGCCTTCGGATATTACACCATTTACGGAACACCCTGTAAATTTGTTATTTTGCAGAACAATGTACATGAAAGTTATGGAAATATTTATAACTAAGTACAAGTCTAGTGTAAAATCACCGTTCCGTCCTTAAGAGGAGTCAGTACTCAGCAAAAGTTTCAATTTAGATACTAGCGAACCTGTAGGTAATAAAATTTACTATACGTAGGTTTGTGTCCTAAAAGTGAGAAAATTCATATAAAATTAGTCTAGACCTGGACCACAGACCACATTAGAGACATCTAGCGTAAAAAACAGAAACCCAACATCCGACAAAACCATACAATTTAAGACGAAAAATGAAAATTTGCAGTTCACATAAATTGAAAATTTTTAACGAGAATTAACTCTCCTAATTTTTTTTTGCTCATAATTGTTAAATATGCTATTTTGCTTTGTATTTAAACAACTTTCAAATAAATATTGCAATTTCTAGTCGGTGAAATGTCGGGAGAAAAAACAAGTACTATTAGAGTCAAATAATTATATAAAGCGCTACTAAAAATGAAAAAAACTCGACGTTATTTGCTAGATCTAGGCTTTATCTTTCTAAAATATTCACAATCTAAAGAAATGAGAATACCTACTCACAGCAATTTGACTTCAATTTTTACGATTTTTTACAAATTTCAGAGCTAATATCTCCATTCCAATACACTTTTTTTAATTTTTGCCGACGTTATTTACTAGCCCTCCTCATTGCCTTTAATTGAAGATATAAATCATTATTCTGCTACAAATAGTTTGCCAGAAATTTGCATTGAAAAATGTATAAAACTTGCAAAAATTGGTACTGACTCCTCTTAAATTTTTCAAATTTTCTGCAAATTCTACGTTTTTTAATCAAGTGAAAAATGAAGATATACGTAAAACAATTTTTATTCTCCACTTCAAATTTAATTTTTCCTTACAGAAATAAGTGTATCGGTGTTTCTCCAAGAAATATTCAATTCGAAAAAGAACGACATCTTTGACTAAAGTCATTTCCAGCAAATTTGTTTTGAGTTTTTCGTATTTTAATTGACTGAAATACGTTTTGAATATATTAAAATATTTAACAAAACATTAATCTCTACGGAAAAAGTAATTATCTGCTAGTGGGAATGCAAAGAAATTACAAATAGAAAATTTTTTTCACTGTGAAAAGGACGATTGAAATTGAGACGAACAAATTTCTGACAATTGTCACCAAAGGAGGCAAGAAAGCAATTGACAGATTTTCCGGCCATACCTTGTTAATCTTTGTATCATGGCTCTAGCATACTGCCATTAAAACACCAATAATTGAATTTGAATTAAATATGGTTATTCGAATTTCGACAATCCTCTTGTAAGCATAATTCAATCCACGAGAATTGAGCTAAACTAATTAGTTGAAAATCTGATAAAAATTAATTACTGCAAAATGTTTTTTTTTATAATATTGTGATGACGTTTATTTAGGGGCTAATTTAATCCAAAGTTTTGTTCGGAACAATCATAAAATACAAACTTAAAATTTCTATGCTCCCAAAACATATAACCACAGACAAGAAATATACAGATATCGACTGTCGTACTAAGAAAGTGATGTATGGAAGAGCTCATAGCAAACCCCAATAACTCACTGATCTCGGCTAAATTTATCATGGGCACGAACCAAAAATGTTTTTCAATATAGGCAAAAATTCATTTCTTTCAGAGAATTTAAATCGACCATATTTCTTTAGAATTCGTGCGCATTATTGGTGGCTGCTGAAGACGATTCGAATAAGTTGTGTCTGGGTGTCTCGGCTTCTTGGAAGTTGGATTGATTTGGTTGCCTTGGAATTGTTAGCTAAAAATTTTAATGAGCGTAGATCTAGGTACGTCAGCGCGGATTTTTGTCTCAGACCTTTATAAATTGATTTGAATTGAAATCGACTATATTTCTTTAGAATTCGTGTGCATTATTGGTGGCTAGACAGTCCGAATAAATTCTGTCTGTCGTCTTGCAAGATGATTTGTGTGCGAGGGACAGTGGGTGGGTGGGTTAAGTTGGATAAGCATACAAAATTACACACTTTGGCAAATTTATTCGCATTTGTCAAAACTCTCGACAATACTTCCAAAGCTATGAAACAGAAGTCTATAATTATGCGTTGTGAGTCAGTTTTCTAAAATTTCTATATTGATACTTATGGAAAAGTGCCAAACAGTGACTTTATATATGCTATAGAGCCTAAACTACTATCCATACAGGAAAATAGTTTTGTAGTAATTTACAGCTTGGTTGCTTACCTTCCCAAAGGCTACACTTCCTATATACCTTACTTAACAAAATAATAAAATAGTTAGGAAATGTATAAACATTTTATTTCGGTTCGGAAGATAAGAAAGCAAGCTTAAGATTGTCAGAAAACCATTTTTCTGTATGAATACTAATTTAGGGCGGAGGAGCGCTATTCAAATCAAACTTTTGTCAGTTTTACATAAGAACACTGCAAATATTTTAGAATGTAAGGACTCCTTTGGACCTCGCATGTGGTAGGGAGGGAGCCTGTTTCATGGCTTGTGAAGTATTCTCGAGAGTTTTGCATGGGTACAAATCACTGATTTAGGGAAATAACGCCTGAGGCTATCACTAATCGCCACAACCAAATTAGGTAGATTTTGCATCTTTTGGTTTCCGCAATTAAGAGGAGTCAGTAGGTTACCAAGATTTGCAAGCTTCATACATTTTTCAATGCGAATTTCTGGCAAACTAGTTGTAGCGAGTAATGATTTATATCTTAAATTAAAGGTAACGAAGAAGTCTAGTAAATAACGTCGGCAAAAATTAAAAAAAAAGTGTATTGGAATGGAGATATTAGCTCGGAAACTTGTAAAAAATGTTGAAGTCTTTTAAATCAAATTCCTGTGAGTAGGTATTGCATTTGTTTAAATTGTGACCATTTTAGAAAGATAAAGCCTGGATCTAGCTAATAACGTCGAGTTTTTTTCATTTTTAGTGGCGCTTTTTATAATTATTTGACTCTAATAATACTTGTTTTTTCTCCCGATATTTCACCAACGAGAAATTGCAATATTTTGTTGAAAGTTGTTGAAATACAAAGCAAAATAGCATATTTAACATATTTATGGGCAAAATAAATTTAGGCGAGTTTATTCCCGTTAAAAATTTTCAATTTATTTGACCTGCAAAAATTCTTTTTTCGTCTTAAATTGTATGGTTTTGTCGGATGTTGGGTTTCTATCTTTTGCGGTAGATGTCTCTAATATGCTCCGTGGCCTAAGTCTCAGCTAATTTTATAAGAATTTTCTCACTTTCAGGACACAAACCTACGTATAGTATATTTTATTACCTACAGGTTCGCTGGTATCTAAATTGAAACTTTTCCTGAGTACTGACTCCTCTTAAGAAAATTGCAAATTTAATAAACAAAAAATGAACTCGAAAAGATATTAGCTGCATTCTTTTGTGTCCACAGAACAGGGTAGAACAAGAGATACAAAAAGAACGCCTCATACATTTTCATAGAAAGATTTAAATGAAGCGAACAGTACAAATAGTTCGCTTCAATCGACAGAACAATTTGTTCTCTCCAGTATATGGGAGCTCTAGAACAAGGTACACAAACGAACGCAGCTTTGTTTCGCACATCCGAAATGTTTTAAATATGATAAAATACTAATTGAGGTAAAAATTTCATTGAAATTGCATTAAAATTGCAAGTAGGGAAAATGTACGCCATACCAGTAAAACGATTAGTAGGAAGTTAATGCAAATCGACGATAAAATGCGAGTGCACTGCACAGTAAAATTTCAACTTACTCTAACAAATTCAGTTCGTGGAATGTAAAAAACGACAGTGCGTATGTACTTAAGTACAGCAAAAGAACGAATAATTGCAAGAACTCTCAGCGGTTTCGGCCTCCGTGAAATATGAAAAAAATTATTGGGATTCAAACTAAGAGCAAAAAGTTGGTTATATTGTATTTATTTAGTGCAAGTTATTGAAACATTAATGTATTTACTCCCCCCCCCTACCCTACCCCATCACAAACAAACAATCCAGCAAGACGACAGACAGAATTTGTTCGGACCGTCTACAGCCACCAATAATGCAGACGAATTCTGAAGAAATATAGTCAATTTCAATTCTTAGAAATAAATAAATTCTTTCCTACATTGAAATCTGAGACAAAAATCCGCGCTGATGTACCTAGATCTACGCTCATTAAAATTTTTAGCTAACAATCCCAAGAAACCAAATCAATCCAACTTCCACGAAGCCGAGGCTGCCCAGACACAACTTATTCGAATTGTTTTCAGCCACCAATAATGCGCACGAATTCTGAAGAAATATGTATGGTCGATTTAAATTCTATGAAAGAAATGAATTTTTGCCTATATTGAAAAACATTTTTGGTTCGTACCCATGATATATTTAGCCAAGATCAGTGAGTTATTGAGGTTTGCTAATACATCACTTTCTTAGTACTACCGTCGATATCTGGGTATTTCTTGTCTGTGATATAACGATTGCAAATTGACCTTTGTAAAAGAATAGATATGGCAAAAACCAACATTGCATTATCCATGAAGGTTCTTTTGGTGATTAAATAAAACTGCAAAAATTTTATCAATTGAAATATTTTTAGAAATTTTATACGTTTCAATTGAATTGATGATCACCTTTTTATGAGAGGGAGCCACAATTCCGAATCAAATTTTCTACTTGGAATGTTCACAAACCTTTGATCAAAATTAGTAGATTTCTAGTAAAAAGTATCTTTTCTTAGAAAGAAAAAAAAATTTCAAAATTTCAAAATTTCAATTTTTTTTACACAGTTCAACGCGAAGGGTGAGGAGGGGTGGATATAACATAAACGACATATATTTGTGTTGTTTTTATTGTTTTATATAATTTTTTTTTTGAGCTGACCGCAGTAAAATTTAAAACACTGTGGAGCAGTTTCAAAGGTTTTAATCGCAGACAACCTAAGTGTAAAAATTCATATTTAAATAAAATATATTAAAAAAAACTTTTAAAATAAATAACTTTTGTAAATAAAATGCACTAAAAAGTAAATTATAATTTTTTTTCTCTCTCAGTGATATAAACAATAAAATTTTAATGCAAAATAGGAAATGCTAGAGCTCAGATTAAATCTTAAAAATTTCGGAATCCATAACTATAAACACAATTAGAAAATTTTAAGTACATTATTTATGATTTAATTTAGAATCGTTAAAAATAAAAGTTCTTAAAATTCTTCCATTCTCTATCTTTGACCGATTCTAACAAGTGTGGGTTAAATTCCCGTTAGGGAAAAATAATATAAACACAATTTTTAACTGCAGATCATGCCCAAACTTTTAAGATTTAATCTGAGTTGTAAATATTTTTTACTTTTTAGTGCATTTTATTTACAAAAGTTTTTTATTTTAAAAGTTTTTTTAATATTTTATTTTCTAGTTTTTAGTCATACTTTCGAAACTCTATTCTCAAAACTCGACTCCCGAAATTCGACTCTCGACTATTATAACACACGGCCCAAATTGGACAGCCCCAAGGGTGGTAGTTACCACTCCCACCCCAAAACCCCCAAATTTTACCCCATCGTAAAGCTCTATATTCACTCTTTCTAAATAAAAAAAACCACGTGTAAATCCATCCGCGTTTACTACCGTAATACTCTTTCTTTCGTCACGAACAGCACTCTCAATTTTAGTAGTTACCACCCCCACCCCAAAACCCCCCAACACGTAAGAAAATTTTACTCCATCGGAAAGCTCCCCATTCACTCATTCTAAATCAAAAACCCCTGGTAAAACCATCCACGTTTACTACCCTAAAACTCTATCGTCACGAACGGCACTCTCAAGCGTTCAAGCGCTCAGACACAAACTTTCTGACTCAGGGGTCTGTAAGCTGATAGAAAGCTATTAAAAACAAATATAAAACTTTTAAAATGGCCCAAAAATAATTTTTTTGTTAGAATTGATTCAATATATATCAAATAAGGCCACTCAGAAAAGAATTTCAAGGTCAAATGAAAATCAGCAAGGGAATAAATTTTCTCAGCATTGGGATTGCATCGAGTAATAGCATGGACTCAAACCATCTTTTTAGTAAGCTTCAAGGCCGAATAACAGTGCGACCGTGAGCGCATTCGGAGTTTGACAGTTTCTGTAGAATACATTAGAAGAAGTTGGGCATGTTCATGCAACTTCGACATTTGGTAACATGATTTTCATTGTTCACAGCCAGCAGTTGATTTGGGCTTAGTAAATTTCGAAAAGTCTTCTCAAGAAAAGTTGATTAGTTTGGTGCGATTTATGGAGATAATTTATAAATTAAATTGCCGGAATTATAGAAATATAGAAAAAAAAAGATAAAAATCAGGAAATAAAAGTTGTCAACGCTCACACTGTGTAAAACTACTAAAGTTCACTACGCCAAAGCTATCAAACGTCGGCTGAGTAGAAGTCGTGTACGCTCGCACTGTGTTTCGGCCTTCACATTTTGTTAGCATGCTACGAACACATGTGTGATGTGACTATGCGCGTTAAGATTTTGCGATATATTTTTTTTACTTCCTTTAATTGCGGGTATAGTTTTTGTTTTCTTTGTAGAGTTCTAATTTATATTTTCGATTTTTCTGAATCAGACAAATATATTCAAAACTATTATTTTTATTGGAAGCTTATCTCCTATAACATCAAAAATTCTTTAAACTCGATTTTTAAGGAAATAAAATTAAGAAATTTTTGTCTGTCAATCCCCTAAAAGTAGTTATTTCATCTATTTCTATTCTATATATTCATTTGCAAAATCCTCTGAGCTGAAACTGGGCTATGGTGGATTTCGTAATTCGTATAGAACTTATTATTTGAAGTTCAGCAGAATATAGTACTTAAACCAACAAGAGACATCTATAGAAAAGTGATCCCATGATAAATGTAAGCGATTTTAATAGTGTCAGCGGTCTATGTAATACATGTCAGTGATTCGAACCTTTGAAGCTTTGAATATTTAGAGCCTTAGTTAGATGCACTACTTCTTCCTTTATACATTTTAAAGAATTTTCATATTGCTTTATACCAATTCATAAGATTCTGATTTATTTGAAATTCTTGGTCAACCTCCAGAAATGAAAAAAGTAAATAATTCCATATAAGGCTCTAGGACAGAGTATAAATTTAATTTTCAAATCAATATTATTTTTAATTCAAGGGATTTTCGCTTCGCCTAAGTTTATCTTTTGTATGTACAAGTCCTTCAAAATTTTTTTCCCTCACATTTATTTAAGTAGTACTTGGTGAGAAATATTCTAGAATTCGCTTCCCAAGAATGGGACAAATTTCACTCATCTTACTCAGCGCAAATTGTATCCAATAAAATTTTACCAGACTACTGTTATTTAAATTTGAAACCAGGATTCTTGAGTATCATGAAATTTTTACTTGCTAAATCTGGAAAATAGGATGTTAACAGATTCATCTGTTGCTTGTTAATCTCAACGTTCATTCTCGAATTTTCAGATATCTGATTGACTGCTTATGCAGAGCCAATCTTAGAAAAAATCTTCCACCTTCAAAATTAGAGAAAAAATGTAACTAACTTTTCTTTTAACATTTAAAAGATTGATAATTGATGAGGTCAGGCATACTTATAAGAAGAATTCATCATCCGTTGTCATTTTCCAGCTTTTTTTGATTTTATTTGGACTTTTACTCTTTCGTATTTTATTTCTATAGGTTTTCTTTTAGTATTTTCTTCAATTTGGACCGACTTTATAAATAAATAAAATAAACAAATATGTCTTTCATCTTCAAGTAAGAATAGTCATTCGTCTAATTGCTGCCATGAACCAAATCTTGGATTAACTCGCACTTCAACTTTAGCGATAAGAAACTTTACAGCCTCCATATGTACTTCTGTTAAAAGGGAAACTGAAAATTGTGTACACCTTGCATTCAATGAAGGCTGGCTCTATGTAGTAATACACATCGAAGTTTTTTTTCTCTGATATCTTGTTATTCGGAAATTTGTTGCCCGAATGTATACAAAATTTATCAACCACATCGTTGCCCAGATTTCACTGGACAGTGAATACACTCATGCCACTTCAGATGTGATTGTTTGTATGATAACCATATGTGCAACATTTAAACTCATTTTATGTTTTGGTTGCTTGGCTATCCACTTGACGCTTACCTACTCTAATATTTTGTGTTATTTGTGTTATTTGTCACACGTCTATGATCGCAACGTATATCAATGAGATAGTTGATATTACATTGGTAGAAATATCCTTAGAGGATACTTTTTTGCGTTGACGCGTTTAGATAATAATACATGTTTTCTCTAAAAAGTTCTGGGAAAATTAATATCCATGAAGAGATACAAACATATTTAGAAGAAAATAAATTCCTTCTTGTATAGCCTCCAAAGCCACAGATGATTTACCCCTAAGGGCATGTGCAGCATAACTAGATGATCGTTCAGAGAGATTTTGCTTGGTGAATTTTAAGGGCGTTTCATCGAAGTATGAGCAAAACAAAAGCGAGTAATCATTGCTTCTACAGAATTTTAAAGGATTAAAAAACCTTAACTAACAACATGAGTTTGATAGTCTCATGGCAAAAGGTATCTCCCTTCACAATGATGCCTTGTGTGATCATCTACGCGCTGTGTTACACATACTATTAGAATAATTTGCGATTTTTATTTCATACAGATGGCAATTAATTAAGGTCCAATGTACTCTGTTTAGTTTCCTTCCTTATCATGCGGTGTTCCACAAGGATCTATATCTGGACCAGTAGTGCTTTGCATAATTATAAAGTTGTTTAAAATGTCGCAAATCACATTTATGCTGTTGATTTATTCAAGCAGTTCTATTGAGCTAATGGAAAATTGTTTTAACTATGTCAATGACGATCTAAGCAGAGTATAAAATTAGTTCGTTAGCAACAAATATATGTACTATACGATTCAATGTATTAGTCCTGTAATATTATAACAATAATAAAAAGTCACAGCCAAGTTGATCAAAGTAATAAATTTAAAATGAAATGTTGCAACCATATAAACTCGAATCATTATTTAAGATAGAAGTCTGTACAAGACTTTCGGATAATGTATTGCCTAAGAGTATATGTGTCTAAAGTTCATTAAAACACTTTTCCCATCACACACTTTTATCTTCAGAATGCCTTTTATTCATGAGATTTGTAGCACCTGTGCGCGTAAATTTGACAAAGCTTTTCATAGACTTTACTTTAAATAACTATCTTAACTGAAGGCAAATTTTCGTTACCTTATACATACGAATAGAACCTCTAGAACATTTTCACAATCGTATACACTTTTTGCAGTCTTCTTATAGAAATTAAAATTTCCTTATTCCACGCTAACATAAAAAGTATCTATGAATATTTTTACTCTGCTCAAATCGTTCGGCTATATAGAATAAGAAAGATTGAACTAGTACATTTTGGAAAAACTAGTACAGAATCAAATTCCTTAGGTCCTGAGAAGTTTGAGTACCCACAATCCTATACTCGGAAGCTTAATAGCCATCCCCATACTCACTTTTTTAGTATTTCCCTTTTTTATTCGAACTGAGGTACTAGATTTTTTGCACTTTGGATCGGCTCTAGCTCAGTATAGTTATGTCTGATCGACAACCGGGTTTCACTGTTCGCCTCAGCTCATTACCAGCTATAATTCGTAGAAGAAAATTCTTCTATGCATACTTTTAGGGTGGTGGTAGGAACACCCCCCCCCCCCCCCCCCGTGGGGTGGTGGTTTCAATACGGCATGTTGCACATCAAATTTAAGGTCTCGCCGAGTAATATCGGTTGGCATACTTTTCCCGATTCGGAAAACTTTCTCGGGACGTTTTTCCGTCGAAAAACCTATTTTCATGCACTTGGGTCACATACACCCCAGTTACTAAATTCCGCTTATTTTTGCAGTTTTTTCTTCCACAAGAAGAAAAAAATTCCACTTTTTCACCCAAGAAAGTCGCTCAAGCTACATTCGATCGGCAAAGCCTTCCCCCGCTTGACTGAAATAAACATTGTTAATAAAACATTTTCAGAGTATCGTAATGCATCGTTTAAGATATCTCTCATGTCTGTTGATGTCGGACCTAAAGTTGAATGAAAAGTGGGCATTCCCCTTTTTGGATTACACATTTTTATCTTTTTATTTTATTTCAAAATTAGTTTTATTTTTGTACTATTTTTCCTTTAACATTTAAGAATAAGTTTTCATATTTGAGTGAACAATCAAAACACTACACTGAAATGTATTCCGCCAAATCGAAACAAAGATTTAAAATGTTTTTGGAGATAGGTAATACGTGTATAATTTTTTTTGTAATTTTGTTGCTGTTCTCAATATGATTTGAATAACGTCAGCTAGTAATATGTAACATATAAAAATACGTACCTATTTAATTCATATTTATAAGGATTTTATTTATTTTTTAATATTAAGAGAAATACTTTTCGGTATTATAGGTACGTGATTCGTAAATATCCCGTAGATGGTGTCGTTATATCTCAAAATTAGATTTACTTATTCAAAATTATCGGTTTTTACTTTTATAAATATTTCCTACTATATGTAGGTACCTACCTACAACATGTTGTTCACATTTGGAGTTGGAGGACCCTCTTTAATTATTACACTTGAAGGAAACAATAGAGAATGAGGCTTGTGGAATTTATCTTTTGTTATTGATTTAGTTTCAGGAACATCCTCTAGATAGATGAAAGTACTGCGTTTTAAGCTAGGTAGGTAGATAGATAGATAAGCAGGTAGTATACTTATTTCATAGAACAAAACATAGAAATAAATTGTTGGTCAAATCCTATAGTTTTGAAATTTTTCTTGTAGGAAAAATCGTTTAGTGATAGGTAGGTAGGTAGGTAGGTACTATTGTTAACGAGAAATTGTAAAAGAATGCGAGCTCTCACGATTCAAATGTAGCAATAGGGAATAAATTGATAATTTCTTAGGTGTTATTAGTGTATACCTATGTATGAAGGTAGTTGCATACCTTCATACAATAAAGGTACCTAGTAAATTTTTTTTTTCCAGATGCTATACTGCAAACAATACCACGAATACCTACAAATTTATGCACCTAGGTACCTACCTACCTATTTGCAATAAAAGTAATATAGCTCAATACCTACTTAGAGTTCTTTTTCCATTTCCACAAAAAAAAAACCAACTAAGCCCATACCCTTATCCTTACAAATACTAAATAGTTTCTATGAATCTTCTTGAAGAATCACTAAAAATGCAGGAAACCCATAAAAAATCAACAGAGAAAATGGCGTCAAACCTAAAGCATTGTATGACGCATAACTGTAAAACATATACAGTATAAGTTAGGTACCCCAATTGACCCCAGCAATCCCTGAAGAGGACAAAACAGAAATTCTCATTTAACATAAATTAGTAATTCAATTCGAGCATCGTGCATCGAGCGAGACGTGACATTGGCCACGTCGCGTAGCGTCGTCGTATGCATCTGTGACAAAACCAAATTCATTACACAAATCGGAAGAAATAAAATACTCTATTCGCCATTGTGTTTGTGTCCCTAATTAATTAAATTATTTTACTCTTCTTACATAAAAATTTTGAGAAAAACTTAAAGATTACGAAATATTACCTACCAAAACAAAAATAAAGTCTCCCCAAATTCCCAATTCGTTCCAAAACCCAAATATAAAACGAAAACGATCCTAAAAAAATTCAAGGAGACAGCACAAAACCAAAAATGATTCAAGAAATTTTCCCCTCGCTGCTAAGTTATCTACCTACCTACTACCAAAATCAACCGAGCCGTAGCCGACAACCATTATATGAACAATATAAAACGCGGCTTGCTTGGCTTGCTACCACGAACGCCGCCACGGGTAAGAAAAACTTCAATCAAAAATTCTACCACAATTTCGCCCAAATTGAACGATTAAAAATGAAAATTTCAATTGGAAAACATTTAATAATTAAAAATTATTGAAAAATTTCCTTACCTGATGCTGAAAAACTGGAAAATTTTCACTTTGAAACAATTAAATGCGCGTAACAAATTCGTTTCGGGGCATTTATTAATTAAAACTAGAAAACATGTGTGCGAACGATACACAGAAAAATGCCATAGCAAAACGCCAAATAACCAAAAGGTACGTGACGCGGTGCTCAATTATTTGTGTCCTCTCTTCTCTTGTGTCAACTTTTATTTGTTTTTCAATGGTAAGAAAAAAACATTTTCCGCTCTCTTCTTTTGCTGCCCCGATTATAAAAAAGAAAAATTTAATCTGTAGTAGTTGTAATTTATATATGTATATATATATATTAAGTATAAAGTAAAACGCTGCTATACTCTGTGATGATTACCTATCTCCCGTCGTCACCGATATAATACGCCGATTAACAGTTACTTTTGAGTGTATGACTTGTTGTGAGATGTGCTGAGACTTTGACTTTGGTTTTAGTTGCTACATTTATGGCTTGGCTATAGCTAGATTTATATTTTTCCCTCAAATATATCTCACTTGAAAATATATAAATGCGGTGGTAACACATCTGCATAATATGCACCAACACAAAACAAAAATCGGTAGCAAATTCATCCATGTGTGGGAATTAAGATAATTTTGCTACCAATTTTAAATCTAATTTAATGGGAAAAAGCACAATTCTTTGAAGGCTTTTGTTGCGTAGGTAAGGTATGTACCTACCGACCGAACGAAGTACAGAATTGTTAGGTGGAAATTTATACGCTTTGCATTAATAATTTCCAATAAAATCTCTTTCGTCCTTTCCTTTTATTACGTCTTGGGTTATTTATGCTTTAGATTATTGAGAAAACATTTTTCCACAATAAAGAATGGTCGCGCCTTGCTGCAATATTTACTAATTAAATGTTTAATGACGAAATCGTTTCTTTGTTTTGATTTGTCATCAATTATACGAACTAAGGTAAATAACATTTGTTTATTTTAGGTAGATATAAGCAATTATTAATTTATATTGAAGCTGAATTAGGAGAAGAGGATTTAGTTAAAAGAGTATTATTACCTAGTATAGGCCTACCTGCCTATCAAGAAAAGTTTTGTAGCCGGTGGCAACTTCTGATGACGCATTAATTTATTTTCGAGCTTTTCAGGTTCCTTTGTAGTGGTCGAGGTCAAGTATTTGGTTAAAGTGTGGGCTTTTGTGGTGTGTTTTATTTTCTTCTTGCTAGTTGCTGGCTTTGCACAATCAAAAATGAATTCTCTTCATTTTCTAATTATACCTACCAAATATTGAATTTAATGTTTATAATAAATTGAGGAGAATTTATTTTTATTGCCTTTTACGATAGGTGATAGGTAGGTAAAAACTAAATTCATGGATTAGGTAGGTAAGGTATTAATTAGTTGGTATTCCTGGAATTTTTTTATTTTTGAGTAAAGTCAATTCCAAGGATTTAATTATGGATAGGAATTATATTTATAAATGCCCTTAATTTATTTTCAAAAGTTTTTTATACATTACATGAGTTCTCAATTTTATTTGAACTTAATAAGAAGATTCAAAATGTGTGTGTGTGTGTTTTGTTTTTCTTGTATTAGGTATGTACCTATATTTTTTTGAATTTGTGGAGAAAATAAAATCCCTTAGACTTCTACAACAGATAAGTTGTAAGTTTTACTTCCATACCTGTCACAGATAAGTTGTACCTATAAATTTTACTTTCATACCTAAATCGACAAGAATAAATTACAACAAAATTCTCTTTGTTTAAACTCATTATGTGACATAACAAATTTTCTTAATTAGTTGTATTTTCGAAATTGCATTTTTTAGGCTTTACATTCGGAGTTGCGTTATTTTTAAGCATAATTCGTTGATTTTATAAAGATTGCTTTCTTTCAAATGGTTCCAATTTAAGACTTTCTATCTCGCAACTATAAAACTTAAAGGTAGGTATACTCCTAGGTTTCTTTATGCCTATTTTTGGAAATGTGGAGTGCAGTATTTGAGTTTGGAAGTTAAAAGTTAAAAAGGTAAGTAATGTAAAAATCAAGTTATTTTTTTTTAACTTTTAAGAGGAGTCAGTACTCAGCAAAAGTTTCAATTTAGATACCAGCGAACCTGTAGGTAATAAAATTTACTATACGTAGGTTTGTGTCCTGAAAGTGAGAAAATTCATATAAAATTAGCTGAGACCTAGACCACGGAGCATATTAGAGACATCTACCGCAAAAGACAGAAGGCCAACATCCGACAAAACCATACAATTTAAGACAAAAAATGAAAATTTGCAGTTCAGATAAATAATGTTTTGCCCACAATTGTTAAATATGCTATTTTTCTTTGTATTTAAACAGCTTTCAAATAAATTTTGCAATGTCTAGTCGGTGAAATATCGGGAGAAAAAACAAGTACTATTAGAGATAAATAATTATAAAAAGCGCCACTAAAAATGAAAAAAATTTGACGTTATTTTCTAGATCTAGGCCTTATCTTTCTAAAATAGTCACAATTTAAACAAATGAGAATACCTACTCACAGGAATTTGATTTAATTCCAATATTTACCATTTTTTACAAGTTTCCGAGCTAATATCTCCATTTCAATACATTTATTTTTTATTTTTGCCGACGTTATTTACTTGACCTCTTCATTTCATTTAATTTGAGATATAAATCATTCTTCTGCTACAAATAGTTCGCACGAAATTTGCATTGAAAAAGGTATGAAACTTGCAAATATTGATACTGACTCCTCTTAAGTGATAAAATTACGTCAATTAAGTTAAGACCGCCATTTCATGGTAGAAAAGATTTGAATACGTCAAAATTTAGGGCTCAATTATGGCTAATTTAATGCAACTTCCAGAATTTTTAGCTCTAATACTTTAAAAAATCCATGGATAATCCAACTTTATTAAAATTTAGGACCACCACTACTGAGAATAGGTTAAGTAGCATTGTTACAATAGTGTGCAATAGTGGCATTAAATTAGTCCTAATTAAGTCCTAAAATATTATGCAGTGCACACTATTGTAACAATGCTATTTAACCTATTCTCAGTAGTGGTGGTCCCAACTTTTAATAAAGTTGGATTATCCATGGATTTTTGTGAAAAATAGAAGAGCATTAAATTCGTGGAAGTAGCATTAAATTAGCCCTAATTGAGCCTTAAATTTTGACGTATTCAAAACTTTTCTACCATGAAATGGCGGTCCCAACTTAATTGACGTGATAAAATTTGTGTTAAAGAGATAAGAAGCTTTGGTATTATTAAATATTTCATTGTTCGTAAAATATTTACTGCCAATGATGCTGATATGGGAAGTAAGGGATGAGTCAGAATTCCGGTCCTAAATTCTGAACGTGTTGTTCGTGGAAATGCACGTTTGCACATGGTTTGTTTTTTCATCAGTGTGCTCATTAGACTGTTAACTTTCAAACTGTGAAGACGAATATTAAGTGCGCTTAAAATGAAAACAAATAAAAAGAAACTCAATAATCGAATTTTTCCTGGCGCATGATCTGGATCAAGAAGCTACCAGAAATCACTTTCTACAGCAGAAATTTAACATTAGATTTATCAATCGAACTCTAGAACAGTATTCTAAGACTGGCAGTGTTGAATATAAGCAGTCGACGTCGAGTACCAGTTATCTGCACCACCAAGAATTCTAACAAACTGAAGTGTAAGATGACAAAAAATTCAAGCTTATCAACTCGACAAGCCGGTGTTCAATTGAAGATCAGTCAATCAGGCATTGTCAGACTGAAACGTAAAGGTGGAATTGTCACAAGGGCAAAGGTTAGTGTTGCATTAAAAAAAATCAGGCTGAAAGGGCAAAAATGGGTTGTAAGAAGATCTGTAAGCAATTGGTGAAATCGGGCGGTGGAATGTTTATCATTTCTGCTGAACAATAAAATCGACTTTGTACCAAGGAAGACAATCCGCCGAATGTGCCTCAGTGCAGGCCAATTGAGAAATTTTGGACACTTTGCAAAATGGAGTATTTTAAAAGAGGAAAAAATCTCACCAATGTGGCTGCGTTCAAACGTCAATGGACTAAACTTTCTAAAATGGTGGCTCTTAAACATGGGAAAAATTTGTTTAGACATTTCAAATGAAATCTTCGGCTGGTTGGTGATCGCGGCGTCAATACACTGATTTAATCATTGTAAACTATATATTAATAAATAATCTTTCAATCACAATAATTAATTTTCGTTTTGCTTTTTTCGTTTTCCTTATATTCACGTTCGAAGTTTAGGACAGGAATTCTGACTCATCCCTTAATAATACAACAAGATTTGATTCCGACTTTGGATGAACCTCAGAATAGGAACGAATACATAGTCCACCAGGATGGCCCATGTCATACAGGTCGGAAGACTAATACCTGTTTTCAAGAAAATACCTATAACATAAAATTTTTCAACTCTGGCCTGTTCAAAGTCCAGATTTGAATCCTACCGAAAATGTCTGTGACGATACATCAATAGGATACGAACGGCTTGGAACGTAATTCCATCAAGTTTATTTGAAAATCTAGCATAGCCTATTCCAAGAAGGCTGGAGGACGTAATAACAAATAAAGGAAGAAATATAAAAATTAATATAATAAATATACAATTTTTGTATATTAAACCTTAGTAGGTACTATTTATTACCGAAATCAAACGATTTTTGAAATATTTTCCCCTGCTCACTTTTTTGTTATTAGTAGTTTATATTTTAACTTTCTATTTAGGCAATTCAGGTATGGATATGTTGCTTAAATTTTGGAGAACAATGTTTATGGGGTGAATATTTCAGATAATTTAGAAATTTAGAAGACGTGTACAATTCAAATGGAAATTCTTCTAAATAATATTCTACGAGGTCATGAATGTGTTTTGACCCTGAAAATGAAATATTTTTAAAAAATATTATAATTTTTTTTTTATATGCTTACCAATAAAATAAAATAAAATTCAAAATTCTGGTGTACCATCGTAAGATTCCTGATTATTACTTTCTTGTCTACAGTTAACACTAATTATAGCTCTTTAGTATTAAAATAAAAAAAAAATCATAAAATAAATGAGGAACCTGAGAATAGAGTTCTTAAGAATATATTCTCATCTTCCTTTATTTGAAAGGATTATTAAATAAATGCCTAACATTCCTTCCAATTTAATGGTGTCCTTCTTGGATTTTGAGGGCAAGAGAAACTAATGATAAAATCTTAAATACAATAGTGAATATACATATCTCACAGAATTAGTGTGTTTTTCAGTAGTGGACAGAGTAGTAGTGAAAGCGAGTGGGATCATTACAAATCTTGCAGAAATATATATAAAAGTAAATTGAGCATTCAAAATAAAATTAGTTTAAGTTCGAATCAAAACGAAATGTATTGAGAACAAAAAACAACCAGTTCTAAAAAACTACTTCCTTGTTGGTAAATATAACGAAGATATTATTATTGCGACATAATTGAATTCTTATTTTATGAAGAGTATATATAAGGTGAGTAACTTAATAACATATGTCCATATACTAATTACATAACTTATCCAAGTAAATGATATTAAAATTATATTGAAGAATAGTATGAACCATGAAAAAGGTTTGAATATGCTGAACGCTCATATGAATATTGATGGCATGAAAGATTTGAGTCCGGTATTTATTGATATTATTAATGAATTATTAAAAGATTGTGTCTTTCCTGATAGCTGGAAACAGTCAGTAATCGTTCCAGTTGAAAAAGTAAAAGGAAATAAGAGTTGTGAGGTCTACAGACCGATAAACAACACACGAAAAGGTGATCGAAAAAAAGGTACAATTTCTACTTATAAAATATCTCAAATCTAATTCTAATTTCACAAAATGTCCAATAGGTTTCTGTCATGGACACTCTTGTGAAACGGAAATTGACTTAAATAACAAAGTGGAAAGAGGACCAAGATAAAAGGAGAGTTACAATAGCTGCCTCTCTTGACCTAAAAAGAGCATTTCAAACCGTGGATAAAACAAAAATTGAATAAGGGGAAAGGAAAAGAAATGGCTCGAATCATATCTGAATAATAGCACCCAATGCACAAAAACAAACGATACGTTATCTAGTGAAATAGCAGTAGACATCGGCGTTCCTCAGGGGACAATACTAATAGCGACCTCCTTATTCCTTCTATATGCAAATGACATGGGAATAGTTATAAAAATTCAAAAAAAGGCAATGATTATTAATTCTTTAAACATAAGGCAAATGAAATTAAATATCTTGGTGTCGTCGTTGAGATTAAATTTATTGAGAACATCAAGAGCAAAAAATATGATAATGTATGTATGTAGGTGTACAGATGTTTAACCAACTATCAACGAGCTTTAAAAAATGAGAGGAATATGATAATATATAGAAGTAATCTAACAAATTATGTTGAGTGTAATTATGAGGAAATGTAAAAGTTTTAAGAAATGAATTATTAAGTAATACTTCAATTATTTTTAAACCCTAATATTATAAAAAAATAGTATTATATTATGCTAATAAATAAAATATACATATTTTGAGTATATTTGATTTTTTTTATTAAACAAAGCTTTAAAAAAAGCTCAGTTCAAGAAATGGTCTAAAAACTGAAAAATGTTTTTTTCTACATATAAATTTTAAAAATTATTAAGTCGAAAATAAAGATTACTAATTTTTGCGCCAATTTCAAAAATTTCAAATTTAAATATAAAAAAATTATTTTGCATTTTCTAAAGCTTTTTTTTAAAGCGGTAGAGATTTTTAAATAATTTATTTATTTTTCTATATTTAGTGTATGTTAAGAATGCCTCGATGGAAACAGTGGAAGCAATTTAAATATACGATGGTGAGATAACGTTAAACCGTAAAATTTTTTGATATATTATTCGTAATGAACCATACTCCATGCTGAAAAAACGGAACAATTACGACGAAAATGGATTAACGGAAAGTATAAATATGTAGCCCAAATGTTAAAAAATGCCGAAAATCGGTGGGAAAATATTGTTATGAACTTTTTTCATACTCAGAAAATCTGTGTGCACCAATCGATAGTACTCTTCAAAACCTTTCATTTCATACCAAACATGCCTTAAAACCTTTCCCGCGGGGAACTACAACCCACAACTCATAAATTTATCTCAAGAGCACAGTGTTGCCACTCGAAATCTATCTAGCGTAGCTCGAAAGTTGTTTAGTAGATACACGTGAAAAAATGATAGAAAACTTAAAATCTTACATGATTAGAAAATGAATTATTTTTCATAATTTATCTATATAAAAATTGTTTACAAATATTTCAGTTCTTTTTGTTTTGATTTTTTTTTTTTTTTAAGAAAAAAATCTTCAAGCACCTGAGCTGCTGCTATAAGGCAAATGCTAATAAACTTAAAGCCAATAAATAATAATACTACACTCACCCTGCTACAGTGTTGAAAAATACAATAAATAAAAATTATTGGAAATATTTTGGCCACGTATTCAAAAATTCTTAGTGTAGCCAAAATATTAGGGGGTTCCCTGTAGTGTAGCCAAACGTTGTCCAAAATAGCAATTTGCAAATAAATTTGCTGTGAAAACGATTAGTCCTAGAAGTTATTTATGTACTGTTTTCAGAATGTGAAATCATTAAAAATTGGTTATTATTATTTTTTCTGACCGACGAACCATTCTAGAAATATATGCGAAAAACCACCTCAAAAATCAAACTTGCACAGATGGGTACCTACCATAAGAAATTTCATATTGGCATTCATCTAGGGTGGGGTATCATAAGAATAATTGTTCTTAGACCAATTCTACCTTTTTTACTTGTTTTATATAAAATTGAAATTTGTGAAAGCAGCGCCAGTAAAATTTGTACCTTACTAACATAGTCAGGCCAGAGCTGACCAATTTAATGCCCAGAACAGACTGCTTTTAGGCAATTTATTTTAAGTTAGCATCCCTGATTAAAAGATTTTTTGTGGTTGGCATTTTATTGGAACTTCTTCATATTAATTATTTTAATAAAAACACTTGGGTTAGATCCAAATATTTATAAATTTATATAAATTTATAATTTTTACGCGTGCCTCCATATTGAGGCATCAGTCAATATCTCGATGATATATCTTAGCTTAGTACGCCGAAATGAGTGAGATTCTTAGAAAAGATTATCTTTAAGCTGCGTCCACATATGTATTACAAACATTCCCCAAATGTGAGATAAACATTTGTCAAACGTTTAGCAAACGTTTGTAAAGCATTTGTGGTATGTTTGATGGTTTTGGATGCAAAGTTTATAGTTATGTATTTTGAAAAAAGTTCCAATTTAATCTAAGTGAAATGGTAAGGATTAGATGGTTGTTGAAGTTTGTGCAATACTTTCTGACAGTTTTCAACAGTGAATAGTATGAATGTTCATTTTGTAATTTTTTAGAAAAAAAAATAAGTCTTAATCATGAATGAGAAATGGGACAAGATAAATATAAAAAATTAATTAATTGTACTGTAATCTTCTGTCCAAAAATTTTCTGTTACACCATCTCATTTTCGAAAATTTTCTGTTACACCATCTCATTTTCGAAAATTTTCTTCAAATGTTGCGGCAAGTACGACGAAAGATGCTACAATGCCCGTTAATGATTAAAAATGAAAATTTGGAAAACGTTTTTCACACATTACAAATATATATGTATATAAATGTGACAAACATTTGAGAAATATTTATAAAACATTTGTCAACTGCCTATAAATTGTTTGACAAATATTTTTTGCCAATAAGTGTTTTGTGTAGATGCACCTTTAGTTAGGCTTATGATTTTGCTTCTATTTGTTTCAGTTGTTTTTTTTTAATACAATAATTGTGTTCTTTTTTTGATTTAACGGTTTGTTCAACTTCTGTGCACCAAAAAACTCAAAAATCCATAACATTCACGAATCGTTAAATGTGTATCTACTGATTAACGAAAATGTTAATAATATCACTGAATTGATTGGTAGTGATTTTCACGCCGGATTGTACCAAAAAAATGTAACTTGGTCTATTGAATTTCTAAAAACTGACAATGCAATTACAGCATCTGAAAATTTTAATTTGCCTGCTAATTTCCATGCAAAACGTGATTAAAAAATTTTTAGAATTCATATTAACCATAATCCGAAATTTCTCGTTGAAGTTTTAATTTCTCACTCAGCATTAGGATTTTACTTTCTATTTTTTTTTTCAATTCTGAAGATAAATTCATTTAAAATTAGTGCACAATTCAATTTTAGATTTTCTACTATAATTTGCTATGGCTTGTGACATGGGTAAAGTCGAAATGGCAAATGATATTCACAATTCCCGTTTTTTAGTGTGAATTGTAAAAGATCATCTCTTAACCTTTTTATTTTTACTCAGAATCGTGGATGCCAGTGGATTTTTATCAAAACATTCCACTTGAAAGAGGTAAATTGCAAGTTCTCTGTAAGTACAGGTATAATTTTCGTAAATTTATTGCTTAATTCACATTTAAAATAGTGGCGTAGCTAGGTGGACAAGGGCCCCGTCGCATAGAGATTAAATCGGGCCCCACTGGGAGCCCCACCCCCGCTTTTCACGTAACTTAAATTTATATTAGCCCTCAGACTTGTAAATAGGGAGAAGAAAAGAACAATGCACTTACCCCTAGTAGGATAAATCCTTACACCGCATTTATAATGAGTTTAATAAAAGAAAATGGCAAAAAATAAACAACGATGCAGATGACAATAAAAAATATTTATTATACAGATGAGATCAATAGACGGAAAAAGAAAGATTGTTAACAAAATTCTTAGTGAAATTCACAATCGCTTGCGCGATAAGATTTTTGCAAACTCGTCTATAACTTCACTCAAATCCAAGTTTGATGCCGCCTTGTTTTCTAAAGCAATTAATGATAAATGTCGGAGGCGATATTGCCCCATACCTACTGTTTCTTAAATAATTTTTTATAATCTTCAGTTTACAGAAAGATCTTTCTGCTACCGCAGAAGTTACAGGAATTGTGTGAAATAGTAGCATTGCTGTATACACTTCCAAGCACGCCAAATTTCGTTATAATTTCTTTACGAAACAAGTAAAAAAGCTAGAATTGGTCTAAGACCAATTCTTATGATACCCTAGATGAATACCCGTATTAAATTCCGTATGGTCACCGATCTATTCAAGTTTGATTTTGAAGTTGTTTTTCGCATATATTTCTAGAACGGTTTGTTGCACAGAAAAAATGATAATTACCAATTTTATAGGATTTCGTATTCTGCAGAAGTTTTTAGTACAACAAAAATGTCTTGGACTGATCGTTTTCAAAGTATGCGTAAAAAACCTAAATTTTTATATGGCAACACCAAGAAGCAGATGCCCGATTTAGTCCATTTTTAACATTTTATTTGCTAATATAGTAAAAACATCATGTACGAAATTTCAGCTCTCTACGTTGACGCGTTGTCAGGCAGTGTTCAAATATATAGCGGAAAACGAAATTTTTATATGGCAACCCCACGAAGGAGTTGCCCGATTTGTCTCATTTTCGAACTTAATTTTACTTTTTTTTTTAAAGTCCGTGTACAAAATTTAAGCTTTCTAAGCGAACGCGTTCTCGAGTTATCGTGCGCACAGACGGACGGACGGACATGCAAAAATCAAAATAACTTTTTATATTATGCGTGGGTGTCCAATCCATTTTGCTCTACCATCATTATTTCGAGGTGTTACAAACGGAATGACAAACTTAGTATACCCCTATAGATTTCATCTAGGGTATAATTAGCGAATGGATCACGTCTCTGTCAATTCAGGAAGGACCAGATGATACACATTAAGAAATTGAAGTGAATAATTGGTTCCTGTTATGTATGTATATAGGAATATTTCATATGAAACTGATCACATTTTGTGAGTAAAGTCGTTTCATGCTGAGCAAATTTTTTGGAATTAAAAAGTCGAACATTTTACAAACTGCACTCACACCATTAAAACGCCCATCTAACTGATTGCTTATTACGTCGAGTACATTAATGAAAATGGTAATTTTAAAAGACCTCTTCCTGACTTTGAAGCCTGTGATCGAAATGCTTTTTAGTTTTTCTTCGTTGCTTTTCTGGAAAGGTGGTATCTATATTGTATTTTTTCGCGGTTTCGGTGGCCTTGCATTTAAATTACTCGAAGTCTTTTCAGTACTTTTTAATTTATCAGTTGCTTCGTCCAAAACCTACTCGCCTCGTTCAAAACGATATCACGTTTTTGCAAGATTTTGGAAACATAATTGATCTTGTTTAATACACTGTGCATTAATTCACAAAGAAATACAAACTCAAAATTGAGCATTTTTAATTTCATAACTTATGCTTCACTACGTTCGTCTTTACTGGAATTCTTTAGCGTTATTTCAAACAATGCTTTGATGCTTTGATAATATCAAAAAAAAAAACCAAGTTTGACTGCAATTATTGGATTAACCCTGCTGGACCATCTTGTCGGATTCAATTTTTTCAGGGTAATTTCTGATTCGCCGGTGAATTCCGATAAGAGGTCCAAGCACTTCTCCAAAGAAGTTAAACAAGTCTTGCATTATTGTAAAGGATTTCTGAATTTTGACAGAACCTCGAACGGCATCGTTTATTAAGAATTTAAGTTATGACAGGAGCAATGTAAGTACTTGGCGTTTGGATGAAAGTATATAGCACATGCCTCCGTATGTCCTTTCAAGTAACTATGTTTCTTGACTCTATCTGATAAATGCCTCCAGTCCCGAATGCCTGTGCACTATACATTTATTTGCGAAGCAAACAACTAACAGGGTTGGCAGTAGGCAGCATCCAATATTTTTGAGTAGCATATCCAAAAACGATCAACTGGTCCGTATTTTGACGTAGAAACATAATACGCTTCTGAAAAGCTCCTATTGTCTCTGTGTGGGTGGTCCTTCGGAAAAGGTCATATCAAGAATCAGCCGTTTTTCGTTGTCGTTCAAGTTCTTGTTTTTGAAATTTCCCAAGTTATTTGAAATTTGAAGAATTTGTGCGGAAGCGTCGTCCTCGGATTTCTTTATTCTGTTCTCTTTCTTGTTTACTACGTCTTATTGTTTTTCATACTTTATTTTTTATTTTTTTTATTATATCTTATCTATTCTATTGATTGGTTATATATATAAAATATCATTTTAATTGTTTTAGATAAATTGATTAATCATCATTTTGTTTTCCTACATGAATGGAGAATACCAACAGACAATCTCGCCATTTAAAAATATTTGTTTTGACTTATAAATTAACTTTCCTTTTATCCATTTTGTTATTTGTTTTTTATGTTTGTATTTGGGAATACAGCAAACAAATTGAGGCAATCATATGTACATAGTGTTGCTATATACAAGTTTTGTTTTCTAGATATATTTGAACGCTTCTAGATTAATTGTCTGCACTAAAAGGTACTCAAGAAACAATTTTTTGTAACGTTCACTATAAACGTACATTGTAGTAGACAAATTAATTTATAAATTTCAAGCAGTAGAAAAAGGCCTAGGTGTATTGTGAAAAAGTTGTATACTAATCTAGTGTATTATAAATTACTACTTCACTAACAAGATATTCACGGTATTCCGAGTCAGTTTCTAAATCAGTTGAAATCTTATTTATTGTTTTTTTGTTGTCAAATCTCATAAACTAGTATTTCGTACTTCACTTTTTGGCCAAATCTATATAAAATTTGGTGTGCAGTGTCGGAACTAGGAAAGTTTTGAAGGGGGGCAAAGACGTTAGTTATCGCCCCCTCTAACAACGTTCTTTATTTGGGGCGAATTTTATTACAGCTCCAGGGTATGCTAGACATCATATGTATATGATAGATGACCCATTTATACTGCATACCCTGAAACTAGAACCAGAATTGTTAAAAACAATTTGAATTTGAAACAAATGATTGCTAAATAAAAAGAATTTGAAATTTATACAAAACTTAAGATCCATTATAGATCTTAAATGTCTTTTGAATCTCAAATCGTATCATTACAAATACAGTTTATTTTATACCAGAGACAAACTTGCAATTTCAATATTGATAATGCAATTATGTCAATTGCAATATAAAATTTCAGAGACACACTTACGGTTTACGATACTAAGAATTTAAGAATAGAAGAATTTTTAAGAACTTTTATTTTTAACAATTCTAAATCAAATCATAAATACAAGATGAAAAAACAACCGCCTCGTCCGGGGTTTGAAACCGAGACCTTCCGCTTTCCAGGCGACTGCTCTTACCACTGAGCTAACGAGACAGATGATGTAACTAGCCTACTAAGCCACGTTTTGCTTTCAACTGGCATTAACCAGTAACGATGAAAGCGCACAAATAAATTGTAAATTCAATTTTTTATTTGATTTAGAATCGTTAAAAATAAAAGTTCTTAAAAATTCTTCTATTGCGCCATCCCACACGAGTATTCTTGATGCAGTATGGAAACCGATTTTATTGGGAAGAGGAGAAAATACGAAAAGAGATATCTTTTCACGTCTTTTCACCTCTTCCATAAAAAAACCGGTTTGCATACTGCATCAAGAATACTCGTGTGTGATGGCCCATTCTTCATCTTTGACCGATTCTAACAAGTAGTAGGTTCGATTCCCGTCCGCGGAAAAATAAACTAAGAATTTAATTACAGAACTTACATTTGATTTAACACTTGATTTGTCATTTAACTTAAGAGAGTTCCGCGCACGTACAAAACGCAAGAAAATATTGTGAAATTACTTGTCTATGTGAAAAATAAAAACGAAATTGACATTTCAATTTGACAAGTGTCAAATATTAAATGTCAAAAAAAAATTTGTCTATATGAAATTTGACAAGTGTCAAATAGTAAATGTCAGAATAAGTTGTAGCCAACATTGCAGTATTAAATTCTGTTCTAAAAGGTTCGTGTATTAAATAATTATGGTATATAACTAGGGTCATATTGCAATAAACTCGTATACCGCGTACATTTTTCGCAATTTCAATATTGAGTTCCAAAGTACTACACACTGAGTGTACACCGAGCGTATACCGAGCTGTTTCTCAGTATATAGAGACAGACTTACGGTTGAGCGCAAAATGCAATATTGAAATTGCAAGTCTGTCTCTGGTATTATTAACACAAGGATAACAAATTAAAAATTTAATTATGTTAGAAATTAGTTTTTTATTTTTGCCGCTTTTCAATATGAATCATCTCTGCTAAAACTACTAAAATTTGTGAAGGTTTAAAAAAAACTCTGGGTAGGAATTCTGGCAAACTGCTGTTCAAGTTGAAAGGATTTAACTGGCATAAAAATAATTTTCTGGTAACTCTGTGCTTGTGCCTACTGTCTAATATTTTGTCTACATTCGAGGTAGGATTGATGGATAATGAGGAAAATAGGGTTGCCAGCCACATTTTTATAATTTTTGAATTCATTTCATATGATACAAAGGTACAATTTGCAAATTTAGCGGAATTTTTAGTTTAATTAGCTTACAGAGGCTTACAGACTTAAATTTAATAGACAGTATACTGATTGACTGTATAAATATAAGCACAACTGAAAGTATGATAGCAAAGGAGCTTTTAGATTCCGCAAAGAAGACTGAAATGTTAAGCATGGTCTGAAAAACTTTTCCAATTCTTGTAATTAGATTTTTTCTCGTTTAGTTATGGGTTAAGAGGTCCGTCGTATTGCCACCCCCTTAAAACTAGCGTCCGGGAAGAGTGCCCCCCCCCCCTACCCACCAAACATTTAGTGACCAAGTCTGTCTATAGAACGTCAATTAATAACTTCAAATTGACCCAAAAATTAAACGTCTTTCTGACGTCCTATGTACAACATATTAAGATCTCAATCTATATTTTTGTGATCTTACTTACATTCATAAATTTGTTGTCATTACACCATGGACATAGTTAGGACATAATGAGACCAAGTCGGTCTATAAATTGTCAATATATGACTTAAAATTGACTGCAAAAGGAAACGTCATTTCGGCGTCTTATATAAGTCATTTCATTTCCTCTTTCTACCATTGTGGTAAAAATTTAGTGAACTTCAGACGAACTATAGATTATCGTCATATTCACGTCATTTTTGTCGTGATTTATACACACAGAGAGATTTCTAACAATTTTACGGCGTTGGAACGTCTTTCGGAAAGATTTATGGGCGTTTTGTTTAAATATACAGTTAGGACAGAAAACAGTCGTCGTATCAGAGAGAATTTTGTACATTGATTGTGTCCATAAGCAGTCGTATTTGGAATTTTTTATTCTGGGGTTGTGTTGTTCAGCTGTGCTGATCAGCAGGTGATGCAGTTGCATTTCGTGGAATCAGACAGATTTCGTGCGTTGTTCCAGTAAGCAGTGGCATTTGAAATTTTATATTGTACAGTTGTGTTGTTTAGGAGCGAAACTATTTTTTTTTTATAAAAAAGTTTAAAATAATTTATTGTTAAGAGTTAAAAAGAGGAATACAATTTTAAAAAAAAATTCAAAAGTCTCTAAGAACCTGTACAAAAAAGCATATTGGGAAGTATTAAGCTTTTGAATGAGGGAGTCCAAGGCCTTTTTAATGAAAAAATAAAACATCTCAAGCGTCAGTTCAAAAATAAGGACCAGTTTTCTTTTGATTTGCTGCCAAAATTGCCTTTAATGCTGCCAGATGACACAAATAAGCTTGAAAAAGATTTGTCTGAAAGCGCATTGCTTAAAAAACAAATGGTAATTTAAAATCAATTCGGACGTATTAATAGAAAATATTAATATATTTTATTTCAGACTGAAAAATTTCGACAAGTTGGTGGAAAAGGTGTAGGATAATCACTTAGGAAATGCTTGAAAATAAATAATTTAAAGCAAAGTTCAAAAATATGTAAACATATATAGTACAAATGAATAAATTTTTTTTTAGTTTGTTTTTAATGTGACTCTGATTTCTTTTTTCTCCGATGTACGAATGACGGTTTATTGATCATCCTTGTGACCTTCAAGAAAACGTTTCATGTACGTCATAAAAGTACATACATAGGACGTCTTACCGCCTTACATAAAGACGACTGTTTTGAACGCCCTTTGATGGTTTTTAAGTGGACCATTGTCGTCATCAGAACGATCAACTGTCGACCTTTGCACGCCTTTTTGATTCTGACGTCCTTTCGCTCCAATAATTATTGTGTACAAAATTTTATTCCAAACTGAAAACTTAACAGAGTTTTCGGCAATAAAATATAAAAATTTTAAATTTGTTCAATATTCAGTTAACGACTCTAGTTTTTTGACAAAATATATTTGATAACCACTGTCCTAAGATATTAGATATTTTTTAACTACATTCTTTGATAAACACCGACACCATCTTTTTGAAGTCAACATATGTAGGTAAAACAAAATTACAATCTAATGAAATGGTAACTAATCCTAACTATTTCGTTACATTTATCTTGTTAATTAAAAAAATATCTCTTAACCCTTTTTATTCCGAATTGAAATAAGTTTATCAATCAAAACTGGTTTTTCTATTTATGCATTTTATGTCAAAGGTCAAAAACTGAAAGTAGAACGATGACCAATATTTATCTACACAACAACAATAACAACAACAAAACAAATTGAGAAGACATTCACCAGTCTATCAAAAATTTATAGAATTGTAATTTTAAAATTAAAAACACAACCCCTGTCGGCATACCATAATTAACTTAAATAAAAATCCCACTTCAATTCTCGAATCAATAACTCCGACCGGATCATGATGGCGTCGAATATAGCCTTGTTGAAAGCCAAAAATAGATTTGGATTGGAAAAGTTTTACTGAAAGAGTAGAGTACTTACACAACTGAAGAAAGGAAGGAAGGAAAAAATTTAAAATTATTCTTTCAAGGTTTATCATCCTAACAATAGCAACAAAAAATAATTAAAGTAAATTAAACAAATTTCGTATAAAGTAGGTAGGCTATGTATGTATCTATCTATGTATAAGGATCGCATGTAATTAAATCTAAGGAAATGAAATAATTTCGCTAAAAGTAAATATCCACATCCAATTGAACAGAAGAATATTGTTTGTCGTCATAAATTTAATAATAATTTCTGGGAGAAAAAGCTGAAATTACGCAATTTCTTAGAAAAAAATTTTTGTAAACAATATTTACACGTAATTTTCGGTTTGTTGTATTTTTTTCTAATTAAGTGTAATTTTGTGACATTTCTTCAGTGTAAAACTTTTTGTCACGCAATTATTCAATGCTCTTTTGGGAGGGCATTAGAATTTGTTTTGTTCACTTTATTTTATTATATATATATATATTTTTTTTTAAACAAAATATCGACAAACGTCGTACCACGAACGCCTTTTAAAGAGCAAAGTTCGCATTCAATCAACGCTGCCTTGCTTGCCATTGAACAAGAAAAGCTTTGTCCCCGATGCTGAGCTTTTTATAGCCCAGTGATGTGGTGGTGTGCTTTTATTCTACATTTTTTTTTCTAGTTCTCGTTTTATCATTAATTAATTTCCGTGACGAAATTATTGAATTATGTACATACCTTCTTACATACATCTTTTGCTGTTAATTTCAGTATAATTTTAAAGGCTTTCGAAGTATATTTCCGTTTCCGGTATCGTTTGTATGTGTGCGCACATTCACACTTTAAATAGGGCAAAAAATAAAACTTTCTCCGGATAGCGGTTTTTATTTGATATGCAATGATTTTATAGATGCAAGAAAAACTGGGAAATAAAAATTATTCAAGGCATAATTATTGAAAAGCACACTAGCTAACTTACGACGGAATGGAATGGAATGACGCATTTATTTATTGCTTTTACGTTCATTATCATTCCGTTTATTATTGATTTAGCGAGGTCAAATGCAGTGCTGTGTGTAAGTATTTCTAGATCCCATGTTGTATTTGTATAACAGATATGTAGGAAAAGAGGCTGAGGAGGAGGAGGAGGACTTTTGAGACAACAACAACAAAACAGCTTTATTTCACTGTAATTCAATATTGTATTTTGTGTACGTTTTATTTTATGCAAAGCTTGTATAAAACACTGGTATAGGCCTGCCAGGATGGAATTGTTGTTTATATTAATTGTTTTAATTATTTTTTATATTTACGTCACTAATGGATGTCTAGGTATAAAGCAGTTCCTACAAGTATTAAATATGTATCTACAATATTTTAAGTCCTTTAATACAAAATTGAAAATATAGAGTAATAAAAGTGTAAAATAACAAAAATAAAACAAGCGAAAGTTAAAATAAATTTACGTAATCGTATGATGTATGCACTACGGAAGTTTTAATAATAGATGGCGCTCGAAGAGCAATATTAATTTGATTTTTGACATTTGCCATCTTATTTCAAACATGTATATGTAAATAGATCTGTCAAATAGCAAAATTGTTTTTTTTACAAAGCTCTAAAATGGATAAAATTTTGATTTCTTTGCTATAATTGAAAAAAAAACCAAATTCCGTTTAAGCACTACTTTTTGCATGGAAAAACCATTAAGGAAACTGAAGAAAAGTTCAAAACAAAAAGTATTATGAGGATTCCAGAAAAAGAAAAAAAGTATTTTTCAGATTTGGCCAATGCAAGCAAGTAGTACTTTTTCTTTCCAAAAGTGACTGGGTGGAAAAAAAATCTCATCAACCAAGGATGTCTGAGTTCGAGAAATCGTATTTATTTAGAAAAGGTTTCAAGCTAAAATAAATCGATTTTTTTATAAAAAAAATCTTTCATTTCAAAGTCACTGACTTATCAAACAGCGCATCAGTATTCCTGCCAACATAAATTTTAAAAATTCCGCTGAATTTATTTAAAATAAATTCCCGATTCTTTATAATAAAATAAAATATCTAGAAATTTTACGATCCTTTTTTCCTTCCAAACAAATATGACTATATTTTGCCAAATGATCGTCTAACAAGTAAAAAATTGTATGGCGCGAGGTGGGGCAAAATGTGAACCTACTGAGTTACAAGGTGATTAGTAAAATATCCTCTTTTTTATTAAAGACCCTATATCTTGAAAAGTACAGGGAGTACGGCATTGTATGCAGCAACTTGGGTTTTTTTCTATGAATGTTAAACCACCCCGTACCCCTCCTCGATCCAATTCAAAATTTCGGGTTTTAATTTTTTTTTTTAATTTCCGTTTAGCCCCTCACTCGAAAATTAATTAATTAAGCGAGGTAAAACACAGGTGCACTTATTTTAACGTTTTATTTTCTTGCAAGGTGTACATAAAAACTGTTCGGTTTGGATCATCTTATCACACAATTCAGCCCATGGTACGACAGTTTGACAAGATATAACACAGCACCAACAACTTTACTTTTGCGTATTCCAAAGAAAATTTTAGAACCACTTTTTTTTTTTATTTTCATTGTTTTTCAAAATATATAAGTACTCATATTTATGCTGTACACATTTTGCCAACCGTTCCAGAGTCATTACAAAAACAACATTTTCAGAAGCTTCAACCGTTACAGTTGGCATGTCAATTCGTATAAAAAAAATGTATTCCTTATCATAAAGCGGTACTTATAGAACGTTTTATTCGAGAGAATTTACAATTAATAGTGCACCCCTCTGCCCCTTTCTGTTTAAGGCTGGGCCGATAAAATATGCTTCTAGACTCTAGACGTATCTCAAGTCATTAGACAAGCATTAATTTTTTCTTGGAAACTAACTGAATAATTGTTCTTTAGAATTTCTACAACCGATAGCCATGTAAAAGGTGCCTATATTTTTTTTTCTTAGCAATTTATTTGAAAATTTTCTTTGTAATTTTTATGCATTGGTTGCGTCGGGTTGCCGGACAGACAACCAGTGTAAAAATAGCGTAAAGCTTTGTGTATAGAACTATATAGTGATTGCGAAAATGCTTCCTTGTTATAATGTCAGATGGCTCCACTTGCACCATTTTGAACTGTTTTGCTCACGCTCAGTCGCTATAAGCAGGGACCGAATCAGTTATGATTTTATACAAAAAAAGCCAACTTTACTTCTTATTCCTGGCCAATAATAATTTGAAGCTAAAGAAACTAAGCTGGAAAGGCTTTTTATTTAATTTTATCTGTCAAAAATAAAAAGCCAGCTTGGCTAGAAAAAATAAAAAGCCGGGCTCGCTTCTTATATTTTTATCGAAAAAAAGTATCAAGCCGTTACGATTGCTTTTCTAGCTTCAAAACTATTACCAGCCAGGAATAACAAGTAAATTAAGCTTTTTTCGTAAAAATTCATAACTGATTCGGTCCCTGAAAATAAGAAGCTAGCTTGGCTTTTTATACTTCCGACTTTAAAACCTGTTACTTCCAGCTCGAAAAAATAAAAAGTCAAGCTGGCTTTTTATTTTTGCCAGAAAAAATAAAAAGCCTTTCCAGCTTAGTTTTTTTTTAGCTTTTTTTTATAAAAAGTTAACTTTTCAAAACTTTACAGGAATCGAAACGGGTTTTACGAGACGTCTTTTGGTATATTCCACAAAATTCCACGATAATGATTTATCATAGCTTTTTTTGTTTAAAATTTTCAAAATACCAGTTATTTTCGGTCCCTGGCTAAAAGTTCTGCAACTGAAGTATTCACAAGGGGTTCAGTTCAAGGGATAAGCCGTAAGAGCATAGAGCATAGAAAAACTAATACATACAAAGGAAAGTAGAACAGCCAGTAGCACCTCACAATAATAATGATGCCTCGACTTGTTGCCGTAACAAGCCAGCAATGCCTCGCTCCAATATAAAATCAACGATGCCTCGACCTGAAGTAGGAAAGGCTGCAATTTTTTCTTAGAAATTTACTGGAAATTTTTTCCTTACAATTGTTATATGCAACAGCAACGGGTGCTTGAGCCACTAACAATTTTTATGAGCATAGACGCGTAGATAAGCAATAAACATTCATTTCTTCTTAGAAATTTACATAAAATGATTCGGCAGAATTTTTATTCAGTCTGATGGCCGACTGGAGTTATTTTCAGATACAATGTGTGCCGCTGCCGACCTCCACAAATGCATAACAATTGTAAGGACAAAATTTCCAGTAAATTACTAAGAAAAAATTGCGGTCTTCGCTACATCAGATCGAGGCATTGTTGATTTTATATTGGAGCAAGGCCCGATTTTATATTGGAGCTGGCTCTCACTTTGGTTAGGTGTGCAGTAGTAGCGCCTCTACAATACAACAATTGACTAAGTCAAATATCGTTTCTCAATCTATATATCAATCTATATAGTTCTATACACAAGGGTTAAAGAATAGACAAACTAATAACTGCAAAGACTGGGCAAGTAGAACAAAAATCTGCGATACCTCGACTTGTTGACGTAAGCAGGCAGTTGATAGACCAGCAATAATACAAAATCGACGATGTCTCGTCTCGTCTGATATAAGGAAGGCCTGATTTTTTCTTTAGAAATTTACTGGACATTTTTGCTTTGAAATTTTTATTCATTAGTGGAGGCCGACAGCGGCAGACATGAAAGCCGGCCGACCACCAGACTGAATAAAAATTCCACCGAAACATTTTCTGTAAATTTCTAAGAAGAAATGAATGCTTATTGCCCATCTACGTGCCTAGGCTTATATAAATTGTTAGTGACCCAAGCACCCGTTGTCGGCCTCACAAAATGCATAAAAATTTCCATTAAATTTATAAGAAACCCGCAAATTTTTTCTTTGAAATTTTTATGCATTATTGGAGGCCGACAACGGGTTCTTGGACCGCTAACAATTTTTATGAACGTAGACGCGTAGATAAGCATTCATTTCTTCTTAGAAATTTATAGAAAATTACTCGGAAACATCCTTATTGAGTTTGGTGGCCGACTGGGTCTATTTTCAGATAACCTTCATGTGTGCCGTTGTCGACCTCCAATAATGCATAAAAATTCTAAAGAAAAATTTCCAGTAAATTTCTAAGTAAAAATTGGGGACTTCTCTATATCACAGGTCCAGACATGCATCGTTGATCTTATATTGGAGCGAGACATTGCTGGTTAAAGGCTAAAACACAGTGAGAGCGACACAACAAAGTTGCCGTAAATTGGTTGCTGTCAAGGATTCGAATATATGGAAGTCCCATATACTTAACACAATGAGAGCGACTCGACAAGTTGCCAACAAAAAGTTTGGGAAAATCTCTAAATTAGTCGCCAACATAATTGACATTTCTGTGTGGACAGTGAATAATTGACATTCATGTTATGTGGATTTGGTTATTTTTATAAAGAATAGCAAATTAAAAGATTGTAGTAAATAAACTAGTTATTAAAAACTTTAATAAAATTAATTTGTTTAATTAGTTTGAGAAATTATGAGTTTTGAGGAGGAATTTATAGAGAAAAATGGGGAAAAAGTTATGCTGTACGTAAACGTCATCCCTTCTATGGCAATCTCATCTTCTTCTTTTTTAGCTTTTTCTTTATGCTTTTACAATTTTAAGAAAGCTGCATAAGCTATACTAAAGATTTTTATTAGTTCTTTCCTTGTTTCCATTTCTTTTACAATAAATAAAACAGTGACTGCTGTCAAAAACATTTGTCGAGTAGCGTTCACTGTGTTTTAAATGCGATATTGTTGCCAACTAAGTTGCCAACATTGTTGTGTCGCTCTCACTGTGTTTTGGCCTTTACGCTGTGGTTACGTTATCATCAAGTCGAGGCAGGTTCGATTTTATATTCGAACGAGCCGTTACTGGTTTTTGTTCTACCCCAGCTGGAAATTATGTCAAGCGCTTGTAAAGAAAAGCGTTTCCACACAATCGCCAGAAAATATATTTTCCGAAGCGATCTCATACCATAGTCATAGGGATCTTTGCGAAGGCAGATCTTTCTTCTGAGTTTAAGCTCATTTGTTTGTTGTTGTGAAAAGATGGCTCATATTCATCTGAAAGCGCAGCACAATTTTCATTCTTCGTCAGTTAAAGTGTGAGTTTAATTGAAATTTAATTTAATTTAAAATTAAACGGAGCGCATTCAGAATAAAATCGAATTTTTTAATAAAGCTCTTTTCTTGATCCCCTCTGTATTCAGTACCAGCGATCAGACTTCTTCACTACACGCACTCCAAGAGTGCCACCCTACAAACGCTTCAAGAACGCTTCTCAAGAATCTGCAACTGATCGCTTCCCTCTACGGACATGCTCACGTTAAAGTTATATGAACAAGGATACGGTGGGGAAATGCTGCAAGCTTCAAATGGAGCGCTTCTGCATTTGCCTTCGAGCGCTTTCATTTGCCGCTGGGATGTCCAGTCTTTGTATGGATTAGTTTTTTTTATGTTAAGACCCAGTGAGTGAACACAATTTGCCGAAAACGTAAAAAAAAGTCGCAAACGTTCCATCTGTGGTTCATAATGGTTGTCAAGAAAATGCGTACAGTTTCCCCCTCCTTTATAATTCTCTACTCGATGTAACGTTTTCTTAATATTTTCTTATCGAGATTCTTAATGTATTCCATATTTACCAATATTAAGTTCATTCCCCAACTAATTCATTTTCATCAGTTCATGTTTTTTTGCCGAATTTTCGTTAGCGTTGAGATCTCTCGTTTTGTGTTCACTGAGGACTTTTCTTAAGTATTTCCTACACAATTTTTTCTTCAGAATAATATACAGTACTCGGTTTTTTTTTTTTATTTATCTACTATTTTTATCAAAAATCGCGTCATCAATACTAATTTTTCATATTGAATTTAAGAAGCCCGAAAGATTCGCTTTAAAATGGCCTATCACACTCTATGCCCAAAATGTAACCCTTTCTGTATTTTTAGCATTTTTTCTTGAACAGAATGTGATAAGTAATTTTAAAATTTTGGACAGGTATTCAAATGTTTTTGTCTAATTTAAGTACAAGTAATAATGGAGGAGGAAAACAAGGCCACAGCGTGTTAGTGATTAGCATAGAAAAAGGAAAAGAAATAAAAATAAGACAAGAAGGCAGAAGAAGAAAAATTAAAGTATAAAATAAAATTAAAATCTTTTAAGTAAGCAATTAATAAAGTTATAAGTATTTTCTTAGATATCGTGTGAAGAGAATTCAAGTAGTATATTAGAAATTAATGATAAAATAGAACGGAAATAATAAAGTATGCCACTACATGTCCGCCATAGTATGTATATCAATAATTGCTAGAATAGGATCAATGAAAGGGATGAGTTCTAGGTGCTACGTGCCTTCCATCCGATTTTTTTTAGTGAAAGACAATTTTTTAAATTAAATGCTTTTAAACTTTATTAGTTTCATAAAACATATCCTAGCGATGACTTAAAAAAAAAAGTTCAATATTTTCTTATTGAACGCAGTAATAAAGAAGCACTCGATTTGCAACATCTAACCTTTATCGTAATACCTTTAGCAGCCGACTTAAACATAAAACAAATTATTATTGATAACTTGTTCAAATGTGACAATGTTGAATAGGAACTGAAGATCAGGGATCAATAGAGGTATGATCTGCTGTTTATGAAGTCATAGGATTTGGATTCCTTGCATTATGATAATACATATTATCAAAGTTCGCCTTTTTAGAGATGGAGGGCAAAATAAAAATAGATATTATTTTTTTTGGCTGAAATTCAAAACACCAATACAAACAATTTAAGAAATAATTAATCATATTACCAGTTATTGTACAATTACTTATAAGATACAAACAATTGGTACCTCAGAGAATAGTTGTAAAAAATATATATAATACAAGGAAATAGAAATCACTCGAAAATCTTAGAATTATGTGCAGATAACGAGAGGAGCAGTAATTTGTATATTTTTATAGTGCTCGAAAAATGCACCCTTATAGGCGGCCAGATTGTTTATTCGTTTGATTCCAACAGGCAAGGAGTTCCAGAGATTAATCGCGTGAACATAGAATGATCTTCGGCTCTGCAGGACGGTATGTCTGGGCACGATTAGCGATCTTGACCTGGACGATGTGGCAAAATTAAGTTTTTCAAAAAGATACTGAGTCTGCTTGTTGTACATTAAGCAGAAAAGAAAGAGTACTGTGCGGTATTTAAGATACTGATCCAAACTGCAGCCCAAGATATGGTTGGTAAAGTGCGATACATGATCGTATCTACGAAGGTTGAAAACTTAGCGAACACACGAGTTAAATGCAACATTAAGTTTGGGCGAGCATACTACATTCATACAGCCATACACTACCACTCCATACATAATTAAGGGTACCAGCAAGGTTTTAACAAGCTTCAATCGAACCTGTTGTGGCGTGAATGAAGCAGATGGCCACAGGCTACGTAAGCCTTCATAGATTTTACCCACCACTGCATTTACATGTTCATCCCAAGTGAGTGCTTTGTTCATAGATAATCCCAAAATTTTAATGATATCAGAGTAGGGAACAGTCATATTATTAAGAATAATAGGCGAGAAATAGCGAGTATCCAGTCTACATTTGTAAATAATAATAGACTGAGATTTCACTGGATTAAGAGCCAGGCCATTCAAAAGTGCCCAGGATGAGACGGCTTCCAGATCTTCATTGACTCTGCAAATACTATCCTCTAGTAGGCCAACGGATCGCGACAGGTATAACTGTACATCACCTGCGTACAGGAGTATATTCGAATGCTGGAGTACTGATGCAATATCATTATAAACAGTGCGAAGAGAGATGGAGCGAGAGTAGATCCTTGTGGTACTCCACACCTAATTCTGATTGGGATAGAAAGTAGCCTATTCACTCGGACCCTTTGATCTCGGTTAGATAGTTTAGTACTCAGTGAGGAAAGCTTGTGAAAGTATTGCGAAAATGATCGAAGTTTTCCTCGTTCCGATTTCGTCTCCAAAAGTGATATAAATAGTCTCGTTCGGCTATTAAATTGGCAATGTGGTTGTTAAACCATGGAACAGATCGATGGCAAGGCCGAGTGTTAAGAAGAACATGCTTTTCGTAAAGAAATTTCACCAAGGTGTTGAAGTGAGCGACTTGATCGTCAGGACCGATGAGAGAGAAAACTGTGTCCCATGGGAGAGATGGAATGTCATTGATGAGCTCATTTAGATTAATACGGTTGTAATATCTATAACTAATTGAAGTAATTTCATTCAACGGTGGAGACTGAAGGTCGTAAGTTAAGAAGATAAGGTCATGGAGCCAAATTCCAGGTACAGAGAATTGTCTCACCAGCAAAATGGGTGGGCTCATTTTGATTAATAACTTGAAGGCCGATACCACTCACATCCCCCAAGAAATTAGCAGAGATCTTATCTGATCCTGGGACGTTCTTATTAAGATCACCAGCAAAGATAACATTATTATATTGGCTGCCTAGCCTCTCCAGAATGTTAAATGGTTGTCCAATATCATTATTCCTGTGAGGATTATAGGCACAAGCTAGCATTAGTTTTTCTTGACCGAAGTAATTTCAAGGGCGATATATTCACACATCCCAGGAGTTGACTTCTCTATAACATGAACATTAAGTGAAGATTTAGCAAGAATAGCAACACCACCTCCACGACCAGTTGTGCGATCTTGTCTAAAGGTTTTGTAGCCTTTAATTGTTACTAACTCGTCAGGCGTATGTGGTGCCAGCCATGTTTCACATAAACAGATGAGATCTACTTGAACAGCTCCGATCATAAACTCAATTTGATCAATTTTCCTAAGAACACTTTGGTAATTCATATGTACCATTCTTAATCCGATCGAATGCTTGCAAAAACAATTTAGGAGGATAAGATTACTATATATTATATATAGGTATATATTATACTATACTATACATAGGCCACCCGAGGCGAATGGAGTGGAAAAACTTATTAGAAAAGAAGCTACGATCACTTTAAGAAAGTGGGTGCAAGTGAAAAGAACAGGAATCGATTGGAGGCTTTTTATCGTAAAACAAAAACTTGAAGTGAACTTAGAGAAAATTAAAAAAATAACAATAATTTTGCAAAAAATTAAGAAAGGTATGGGAGCCCGGGCAGAAAGGCAAACGGGTCATAGTGACAAATGAATATTATCTGTAATCAGCTTTATTCTAAGCTCGCGCTATAATACCCAAAATGCAGGGTAAGTATTGCGAACATATGGTCAACATTTTTTTTCACATTAGTCTATGTTTGATGTACGAAAAGAGTAAACGAATTCTGCAATTAGAACCAGTGTTGGGCGTAATCTGATTGCAGTGTAATTTAATTAATAATTCCATTACAGTTTAGTCAAATTACAAAGTAATCTAATTAAATTGTATTTGATTACATATCAATCAGATTACTTATGAGAGAATATGTAATCTATCAAATGTGTAATCTGTTACAATATAATTAGATTATTTTGTAATCTAATTACATTTTAACAGATTACTTTGTAGATTACTTAAAAGTAATTAATAATATAATGAAATGAATTGAAAGAAAATAGTATTGTTCTCGTACGAAATTAGTTTTAGGGAGTTTTATGAAGAATTAGAATACAAATATCTTAAATATCTTAAATGTCTTAAATGTAATCACATTAATTAGATTAACATGTAGTGGGATTAATTTGTAATCGATTAATGTGTAATCAGATTAACTTGTAATCACATTACACGTTAATCAATTACATTATGTAATTATGGAAAGGGATTACATTAGTAATCTGTTACAAAGTAATCTGATTACAGATTACATGGTTAATTGTAATTGTTAATCATTAATCGGATTACATTTTGCCCAACACTGATTAGAACACAACCAAAAGTTTCAGCTATGCCAAAGATTGTGTTTGAGGAAATATTTTATTTATTACATAAGTTTACATTAGAAGAAAATTCTTTGTCAAGGAAAATAACTCCAACAATTAGTGTGTTTAGCATTTCGAAAACTGTTAATTTTTCGGTTTTTCGGGCATTGGTTCCTCAAAGAGAAATAGGCAGTTTGTATAAACAATATTCTTTCGAGTTCTATGAATACGAAAGAAATTTTGAAATGTCAACCTATTTATGCTACTAAACTTCCGAAATCCAGGAATTGTTTGAATGGTAAAATACCAGATAGTTTGCAATTTTCGAATTCGAAACTCGAGGTGTTCCTCATTTTATAATTTTATTGTAATAACCATATTCCTAGAAGGCTCATTATGATCATTAATTAATAATTACATATTTTGATAAAAAAAAATGTTATTTCCTGCATTAAATATAATTCATTATTATGGCCCGAGCCCTTCGTCATTATGATCCGTATGTGGGGCATACTGACGAACTGGTCATCACTCCTCTTACATAAGTCAACAGCGCTCTTCATAAGGATGCTAAACGGTAATTATCTATAGCACATTTTGTCCCTGATTGACCCTACTTAGTATTGGTAATTTAAAGTATCAAGAAATCGATTTGGGTATTTAAAAAAAATCTAGAGAAAAATCATTCGTCATTATGTCCCGGGCTCGCCTACAGAGTGGTTAGAAAAATGTTTTGCTCGAAATTGGGAAAAGGGAGTTCAACTACATACATATCTTGATTGTCAATAAGGAGAATCCTAGCATCGATGGATTAAAGATAAACAAGCTCTTCTTATTTAGTTTTCTTAAATAAAATTGTAAAAGTTTTTTCTATTTATTATTTTCTTGGTTTTTGAATTTTTGTACAGGGTGTCTCGGAACGACCCGACTATTTCGAGCGTGAACGAGATGCAAATAAAGCTGGGTGGGACGGAGAGAGTGGCGTCTCTGACAGGATCTGTCTTTACTATTTTTAGTTGCCACCATGCCTTGCACGGGAAAGCAACGTACGTTTTGCGAGCGCGCGTATTTCAAGAACGATCGGTCGCTCATTCGCGTTCGTCGGCTATTTCGACTACATTATGGATTGCGCAATATTAGAGAAACCCCAAGTAACGCCACTGTTCTCGCTTGTATCCAGGCATACAACGATACTGGAAACGTAATAGGCGAGATTCATCATGGTCGTCGAAGAACAGGAAGAACCCCTCGAAATATCGAGTTGGTTGCGAATTCTGTAAGTCGACAGCCCCGTGTTAGCATTAGGAAGCGAGAATCACAATTGGGGCTATCTAGAGCGACGATTCACCGCATAATGCGATACGATTTAAAACTTAAGCCCTACAAAATTCAGATTGTGCAGGCTTTGAATGACTTTTAAGACTTAATTACGTGAACGTAATGTTAGAGAGAGAGAGAGATTCGACGATTTTGACAACATTTTCTTCAGCGACGGGGCCCATTTTCATTTGAATGGTTATGTGAATCGTCAAAGTTGCCGATTTTGGGCAGAGAGCAATCCAACAACGTTACATCAACGCCCTGCCCTTTACACAGCCCCAAAGTTACAGTTTGGACCGCAATGTCGGCAAAGTGCATTATTGGAACTTACTTTTTTGAAGACGATAGAGGCAGAGCGATTACGGTGAATTCGGCGCACTATATCGAGATGATACGGATTTTTTTTGGTCCAAAACTTCAAGAATGTGAGCATTACGATCCCCTCTCATGGTTCCAGCAAGATGGAGCCACGGCACATACCAGCAACAATGGCAGCACTGCACGAATTGTTCCCCGAAAAGGTGATTTCGTGAAGATGTGACATTGAGTGGCCACTACGGAGCCATGATTTAAGCCCACTTGATTTTTTCCTGTGGGGTTATCTTAAGAAAGTACTGTTTACGACAATAATCCACTCAGTTTGGCAGATTTAAGAAAAAATATTGAAGAAAAGATAAAGTTGATTCCTCAACAACTTCTTCGAAAAGTCTTCGATAATGTCCGCAATAGGTTTGAAGAGTGTCGCAAAAAAAACGGCCGTAATTTAACCAATGTAATATTTAAAAAGTAAAATTTCGTTCACTGTGTACATTTTGGTATCTATAAATAAACATTTAAAATAAGTTCCTTGTTTTTATAATCGTTTGAAAAAGTCGGGTCGTTCTGAGACACCCTGTACTTTTGTTTGGCTGTGTTGAATTTCTGCACGGGTAATGAAATTTTTTTCTCTATTCCGTTATTAGTTTTAATCTTATATCATCCCTTAGGATCCCTAATTTAATTTATTAGTACTGTATCTGAAATCCAATAAAAAACCGATAATATTCTGATTTCATGCAGAAACCGATGACGACAATCGAAAATCAAATATCAAATAAATGGGTCTAAGACCAATTCTTATGATACCCTAGATGAATGCCCGTATGTAATTTTGTATGGTCACTTATCTCTGCAAGTATGACTTTTGAAGTAGTTTTTCGCTTACATTTATAAAACGGCTCGTCGGACAGTAAAAATGGCTATAAACTATTTCATAGGATTTCATATTCTGAAGAACTTTTTAGTACATTAAAACCGTATAGGACTCATCGTTGTCACAATATACGTAAAAATCTCAAATTTTTATATGGTAACACCAAGAAGGGGTTGCTCGACTTAGTCCATTTTTGAAATTTTATTTGCTTTTACTATGTAAACACCATGTGCCAAATTTCAGCTTTCTATGTCGACGCATTCTCTGGTAGTGCCTAAATATAAAGTGGAAAGCGAAATTTTTTTATGGCAACCCCACGAAAGAGTTGTCCGATTTGTCTCATTTTCGAACTTAATTTTACTTTTTTTTTAAAGTCAGTGTACAAAATTCAAATTGTAAATGAACGCGTTCTGGAGTTATCGTGCGCACAGACAGGCGGACAGACGGACGGACATGCAAAAATCAAAATAACTTTTAATATTATGCGTGAGTGTCCAATCCATTTTGCTCTACCATCATTATTTCGAGGTGTTACAAACGGAATGGCAAACTTAGTATACCCCTATAGATTTAATCTAGGGTATAAAAATAAACAACAAATATTTAAGTTTAATCGAATTATTATATTTCACGTTTATTTATGCCAAGACTAAAACAGTAACAGAAGCCATTTTGCAAAGGAAATCTTTCATACTCTCTAAAAAAAATGCTTTTATTTTCAATTCTTTTATTTTGAAATTGTGCTAAAAAAAGGAAGAAAGTTCCATTATTAAGCTGAAAAAAAAACTAAAACAATAGTCCATTTTATTGCAAACTATTTAAATAATTTTCTTTTGCAAAATCTGAATTCATACTTATCTCCAAAAAATTAAAAAAAAAACCCCCCACAAAAATGATAAGAAAACTCGATTAATCGCTGATAAAATGTTCCTCCGATCGAGAAATCGAGTTCCATGTAGGAAATCTAGCTACTCTCTTTAGCTTAAAAGCTCGAGCTTTAGAAAGTCTAAAATTCAAATAATTTGCAAATTACTTATTGCCTACACAGGTAGCAACAATAATAGCAAATAAACACGAATCGGAGAGCTTATTAATTAGAAAGTCTCTTCCTAGGTGTTAGGTATAAGCCAAAAAAGATTTCAATTTCTACAGAAAATGACGCGACTTGTACCTAATAAAAAAAAAAAAAAAAAAAAAAAATATTGGTACACAGCGCTCAGTTGTAGTGTGTGCAAATGCTCAACCAACTTTTAAGTGTGATCTGTGATTATTATCAGAAAGACGGCGGCGACGATGATGACGCGACGACTACGTGATATAAAATGATCGAGGTTATAAATTCAAAACAGGGTGGGTGATATAGGTATAAGAGGAAATGTAAAACGGAAGGGGGATCATCAAGCGATATGAGAGGAGCAAACAGAACGAACAACAATCAAATCAAAACTGAATGACTAACTCAAACTGGTAGCAAAGAAGCAAACATGCATATTTATGGAAGAAAGAGCCCTTCCTTTTGATTGCTGCACAGTGTGTGCAGTGTGCAGATAAGCCAGCTGCAAATGCAATATCAGCACTGCACCCACATGTAACAGGGCTACAAATTTCTTCTCAACACTTTCCCAATATTTTCACTCATGAGAGAAAGCTATACAGAAAAATCAACAAGTATTGAATTATGATGCATTTACTTCGCCCCAGGAGTGCATCATAATCACTTCCTCTGACCTTGAACGTGAAGAAGTTTTTGCACGATCATTTTTGCACCACCATTTTATTTAAATTGAACAGATTAAATTCTACATGGCATCTCCACAGCCATGTCATTTTTATATGGTGGTTATATGCTGCATGTTAGTAGGAAATTATGGAAATGGACTAGGAGATAAGAAAAGAACTTTATTGAAAAATGATTGATTTTTAAATAGTATCATTAAATAAAAATATTTTTATATCATTGTTTAATAAAATATAAACTACATTTACACGCAGTGTTTTTGTAATTTTTTTTTTTTTTGTATGGATATAAAGCAGGGGTGGCAGACTTTTCCAGGGTACGGGCTACTTTTAATTTATTCAAGTTGTTGCGATCCACTCAGTGGCGTAGGAGTGGTGAGCTAAAAAAAAAGGTCTACTAAAATAAATATGTACACCAATGTACTTCTTTTGCAGTCTCATAAGAAAAATTATTAATGAACTTATTTATTTATTTATTTATTTTATTTATTATTATTACGCAAATTGTGCAAACAAGAAATATATTCTTAAACTAGCACAAGGAAAGTAAAGTTAATAACACTTAATTTAATTATAACGTAAAATACAAGTAGTACTACAGTAAGTTATTAATAAAGGTAGAGAATAATGAAAATATAAAATGCAAATTATATAAAAGAAAAGATTAAACAACGCAATTAAAAGCGAAATTTTAGCTATAAATAAAGAATATAATATAAGAAGAAAAAGAAGAAGGAAACATCATCGGGGAAAAAAAACAAAAACAACAAGAATACCAAAATGAAAGCTAAAGCACCAGAAGGTAAGCGGTAAGCTACAGCCGAAGAGAAATTAATAAAAATTGTATAAGAGATTTAACAGAGATAAGGGTATACAATTGAGGAAGCATAAACATATCATAAACTTTGTTCATATTAATCTTGCCCCGTTGATAAATAATTAAATAAAAGAATCTACCTTCCGGTATACCACGCGATTCCTTGAGGTAAGCTGATCAAAAAATTGTTCCACATACCCCCCCTAGAAACCTTCCTTTAGGAGTGGTGGCCAGTTGAAGATATTCGTGAACCCTGATGGAAATAAATGAGTTTAACTTTTGAACCACACTATAGATTTGGGTTATTGTTGGCTTATTAAACATCCAAGAATAGTAGCTGTCGAAAAGTGTATTACTATGTATTTTCTAATTAAGCATCTTTAAATTATTCTCAAATATTTCCAAAATTTTGATTTTTTGATTTTGACACACAAAAGTATTTGAAATAAATAATTGTATTTATGAAATTTGCGTGTAAAAAAAATCAATGTTTTGGAAATATTTGAGAATAATTTAAATATGCTTAATTAAAAAATACATAGTAATACACTTTTCGACAGCTACTATTCTTGGATGTTTAATAAGCCAACAATAACCCAAATCTATAGTGTGGTTCAAAAGTTAAACTCATTTATTTCCATCAGGGTTCACGAATATCTTCAACTGGCCACCACTCCTAAAGGAAGGTTTCTGGGGGGGGGGGGGGGGGGGGGGGGGGTATGTGGAACAATTTTTTGATCAGCTTACCTCAAGGAATCGCGTATTATACCGGAAGGAATCTTGATCAGAATCACCCTGTATAATGAGACAGACAATTCCTCAAATATAAATGTTGAAAGAATAATTATTTCTTTAGCTAAATTTTTTCTGAATTGTATAATATTGTCATTGTAAAAGGAATCTATTTTTTTCTTTTCCGAGCAAAATTAGGGTCCTCCATTGAGAATTTAACTGTTATACGGAAAGGCGTTTACAAGTTGAAGAATGGAATCGAAAAAATAGCACTTTGAATCTTTTTATGTCGTTTATGTCTACGAAATTTTTAGCACAATAGATTTGTAATCAATCGAAAACAAAAATAGAAAATAAATTGTACTTTAATAGTCATAAATCTATCGCAGAAAGTGTTAGACTATGGTAGATTGTACAATGTTACATCAAAAAGTGGTAAATCTATCACTTTAGTCATAAATAATAATAATAACTTATTAGCAATATTATCGCTATACAATACCAACAACCTTTCATTTACAAGTTCACAAATATATAAATTTTAAATTTTACAATATTGCTATATTTTTAATATATATTGCACACAACCTTTTTCAAAACACATAAAATTTTGTTCACTTCTTAATTCAGTCGGAATTTCATTAAATTTCTTGAAACTCATATACCAGTGAATTCTGTGTACTCGATCTATTGTATAATTCTAGTTGGAAGTTCTCCGACGCTCCTCTTAGATTATACGGTTGAACCTGTGCCACCCACATGATCATATTAAGAAGATATTCCGGAATCAACCCATTTTTCATTGTGAATATAAAACGCAATACATTTAACTCAATTCTTTGTTTAATATCAAGCCATAATAAAGAATGCAACATACTACTAATAGGAGTGAAACGGTTACAACGTAAAATTACATGCATTGCCTTATTTTGTAATTTTTGTAACCTGCTCAAATCCCCTTGATTACATATGAACAATATTGTAGATCAGTATTCAAAATGTGGTTTTATAAAATTGTTGTAAATATTTATCGCGGTAGCCATCGTAAATTTCTTTCTAAATATCCTCAAAAATCCAATCTTTTACCAATTTTTTTAGCAATATAGTTTATATGTAATTTTTATCAAAAAGCACTCCTAAGTATTTATATTCATTCACAAATTGCATTAGTTCACCATATGGATTTCAACACAAACATATCCGTATTACTATATATCGCCATAACTTTTGTTTTACTTATATTCAGTTTTAATTTATTGATCTGTAACCAGTCACACAATAATTCTTAAATCTCGTTTTATTTTTTTTTTCACTTCATTGGTGTGTTTCCCTGATATAGGTACACAACAATGCATCGTCAGCAAAAAGTACTATTTTTGAGAATTTCAACATTGAGTTAATGTCATTCACATATATTATATAATAATAAATAAGATAGTTCCAAGTACTGATCCCTGTGCAACGCCCATCAATACTTCTATTTTACTAGAAAGTGTATTATTTATTTTGGTGTTTTGCCTTCTTCCATACAAGTAGCTATGAAATCATTGAAATTCCTTCCGACGAATTCCTTATTTTGCTAATTTATATAATAAAATGCCCCGGTCTACAGTTTTAAATGCTTTTCTTAGGTCTAAAAATACAGCAACAACCTATTTGAGGCATATATTTCTTCCATTCATTCAGGGGCGTAGGAACGAAATTTTTGCTGGGTGGGCAGGTTTGAACCCCCCTAACTTTGCGATGATAATAATTTTGTATGAAACATGTTTGTGATTGTTTATTAGTATTATACTCAACAGTTTTTGTTGGTTCTAAATAAGTTTTTTTCAAAATTTTGAGTTTTTATAATTCAATTTTATTTACACAATTTATCCATTTACATTTTCAGTTCTTTCAAACTTTTTCGCTTTACATTTTCTTGCTAAAATTACAATACAAAAGTCTTGATTATAATTCTACTTTTCTCAACCTTAAACCTAGATTACTACAGAACTTTGCCAAACACAGATTTGCGTTTTTCTGACCGTGCCACAAATTCTTTCATTATAACATTCAAATCTAAAGCAGCTGTAAGTTCTTTATGTATACATGTAATAGCAAAAGGTGTGTGAGGCGCTTTTGGAACATCGAATTCCTTAAATAAGTTTTCAACCTTCTTAAAGCGCTAAAAGATCGTTCAGAAGTCGCGGCGGACGCAGGTACGGTTAAGATCAAAATTATCAGTAAAATTACTTCATCCAACATATCCCTTGTTGTCGTCGGTAGCTTCGCGAGTTTGTCGCTCAATTCGGAACAGTTGGAGCTCACAATGTCAGGCACACTTTGGAGTAGAAAAAGTTGAGCATGCAATCTGCTAATATTAAAATCTTCAGCAAAGACACCAAGTTCTTCCGCGAGCTTTGCTTCGTCGCCAACTAAACCTTTAGTCGCGTTTAACAGTTTAACAGTTTCGAGTGACACTAGAATAGATAAACCACTTTGGTCGAACCTTTCATTCAATTCTGATGTTTGCAAATCTAAAATTTCGAAATAGGTTTTTCTTAACGAATCTTTGGCTGAAAATCACACCGGTGGAGCAGATTTTGAAGTATGCTCGTAACGTTTGTTCGGTTGTCTCACGCGGGGTTCTTTGAAAGGGTTCAAGTCAAACTCGTTCGATTCTTCAAGGGTTTTTTTTCAAATAAATGGTCGAACTCGGTGTCTGTGCGCAACAATTGTAATCTCGAAGAAAGTAAATCAGCAGCTTGTTTCGCACCTGTAGCATAAAAGGACATTGCCAATCAGAAGTCAAAAAGTGCAATGGTTACGCACCATCGAAAATTCTGTCTAGAGGATTATCGATGAGTCACCTAATCCGGTTAGACTAGAAAGGTCGACTTTTTCGTGAAAAGCGATCTTTTTGCCCCTAAAATGGTCTTACACCAATTTGTATTTAAACAATAACATTTTAATCCTTTTAACAAAGCGGGCATGGCCCACCCTGCCCATACGGTTCCTACACCCCTGCATCCATTGGTACCCAATTATCCGCGGTTTCACAGGAATGTTTTCTCTTAAATCTAGACTGTTCTAATATAATCAATTTATTTGCTTCCAAGGCTGTTACCAAATTATTTCTTTTTATAATTTTTCTCAATTTTATATGTATAAATAAATTGTGAAGCGCCCCGTTGCAAAATTACTGGTAGGCATACATTAGGTCTGTTTGCGTACTAGCTTGAAAGTACAAACTTGTAAAACTTTTTGTAAGTTTTTACTCGAAGGTGTTCGCGTACTCAAAAATTGAGAGAGAAATTGTTCACGTCACTTTTCCCCTCCGTTCAATTTATTACTTGATTTAACTCGAGAAAAATCGTAGAGTAAAAACTTCGAAATTGTCAGTTTTGACAGCTCGTCGCCGATTTTCAGTTATTTTTAAATTTTTCAGTTATTTTTCAAGATTTTAGTTTAAAAAAAAAATGGAAAAACCTGTTACTCATCCTCCAGTAAAAGTAGAAAGTGCTCCAAGAACATTTCAACGTATTCAAAATGGTAAATTAAATATGTTTATTGTACTATGTGCTAGGAAAATTTCACGTTGTTATTACAGATCCCGAATATTTGCAAGTTTTTACAAGTTTTTACTCGAAGCCGTTCGTGTACTTTGTGAGGGTCACTTTCAATTTCTCTCTTGATCATACATTTTGACGTTTTTCATGTTTTTACTTGAAAAATATACGCGAACAGACCTATTGATACTCATATCCAGCGCTGCCAGATTGTGGGAATTCTCCCGTTTTAAGAGAATTCTAAAATGAAATTTTACGGAAAAGGGACAAGTGAATTTTAATATTTGATTTAGTTGGTACATCTGTGGGAAAATTTCTGAGAACATTTATTTTGTTGATTTTCTAAACTCTGATCAATTTTCACTATCAAATTTGTACTTGCCACTCAATAGCTCTAATTGCAAATAATAGAACTGAACATATTCCAAAAATATGTGAAAGAACTTTGAGTGTTTTTTTTTTATTTATTTATTTAGCCAACATATATAAATATAATCTGACTTATATATAAAGTACCATAGTGTATAAAATAAATAAAAAAATAAAAAATAAAATCACAAACCCCTTCATAGAATCAAATTTCTAATTGCTCTTGAATCAATATTGAAATCTAAAATATTTGAATATTTGTTGTAAATTCTACACATATTACTGAGGGGCTCATAAAATCCATAATTCGTTCGATGACTCTTAATGAAAAGAATATCGCGGTACCTTAAAATTCTACCAGGAACATTCAACGAAATTGATTTAAGAATTTCAGGAGAATCTATTAATCCAGTCAAAACTTTATGAATAAAAACACACAATAAGAACTCGCGCCTCTTATGGAGCGACGTCATATTAATTAAAACCAGACGATCAGAATATGGTGGAAGCTCAAACCTATCAATCCACGGAAGGTGATGAAGGGCAAAACGTAGAAACTTTTTCTGTACAGATTCAATCCTATTGATATGTACACTGTAATAAGGACTCCACACTTGATAGCCGTATTCCAGTATAGTCCTTAGTCCTCACGAATGAATCATACAAGGAACGCAATGCGTACGGGTCATTAAATTCCTTAGCCCAGCGTCTAACAAACCCAAGCATTGAAAAGGCTGCTCCAGTGAAACTGGAGCGAGTATTAATCTTAAAAAAAAAAAACTTTGAAATTTTGAGCATTCGATAATTATTTAGAACTCATAGAATATCATAAATAGAAAACGTGACAGGAGACATGAAATAAAGAGAAAATCTAATCATTTGGTTTCAGAACTTTTAATATTTTCAATCAACAGATTTTCATTAAAGCCTGAACCACACTAGACGTAAAGAACTTTACGAATTTGAACTAGACTGAGGTTTACGGATGATTGACATATTTGCCCTAAACAGATGTTACATTCCGTAGGAGTTATTACCTTGACATTTTAATGTTTTCAATTTTAAAAAGTGGTAAAAGTAAAAAAAAAAAATAACACTTGAAAGTTGATTTAATTGAAGATTTGTGTCTTTTATGGACAAGCTTTTGACAAGAATAATCACAAGCCCTGACTATCGAAAATGGCGCCAATAGGATTTCAAACAGACACCATATCTTGGTTCCACTCCTATCTAACTAGCAGGGATATTAGCGTTGTATTTAATGAGCTACAAACTGCCTCGTTTAAGCAAATCTCCGGAGTGCCCCAAGGTACAATACTTGGACCATTGATCTTTCTCATATACATCAACGACATGCCTTCTTGTTTTATGTCTGATTGTTTATTATACGCTGATGATGCTAAGATTTTTAGAAAAATTAATAACGTGACGGATTGTGTCCATCTTCAAAAGGATATACTACGACTAGAAAAATGGTGCCACGAGAACTGTATTGAAATCAACGTAAGCAAATGTAAATGCATTTCATTTCACCGTAAAAAAGACCCCATACTCTTTGACTATACCATTCACTACACTGCTGTATCACGTGTTGATGAGATAAAAGATTTGAGCGTGATTTTCGAGCGTAAGCTCCTCTTCATTACTCACATCAATTTTATTATTTCAAGATCATTTCGTTTATTAGGCTTTATCTTTCGCACCTGTAAATCGTTTAGGTCGGCATCTTATATGAGTCTCTATTATTCTTTAGTAAGGAGTACTCTCGAGTATGCTAGTCAGGTTTGGAGTCCATTTTACTCTTTTTTTAGTGCTGAAATTGAAGCTTCCAGCGTAGATTCACCAGAGTTTTATTATATAAACTAAAGAAAACCAATCTAGAGTATCATGAAAGATTAGCAAAATACAACTTAATCACACTAGAAAGTCGCAGAATCTACTTGGATAGTACATTTCTATATAATATTTTAAATGGTCGAGTATATTGTCACTAGTCTCTAGTATTGATTTGAACGTCCCCCCGCGCAACTCGAGATTCCAGACCCTCTTCAGACTACCTACTTGCAGATTGCAGAGCTAACATTAAGGAGAAATCACCTATCTACAGAATTACTAGATCGTTCAATACAAGATTTAACAATATAGATATATTTAACACTATTCCCCTGACATTTAAAAAATTTATTCTCCGCGAGATCGGTTATTAACATCTTTTCTGTTTTGCATTACTCTCTTTTTACTGCTTCGCTTTACTAATTCGCTTTACTAATTTCCTAACTCCTTAGCATTTGTTGGCTTCCGCTTTCCAACTGTATTTTAGTCTTACTTTCTCTATTTGCTTTTTCTTATTTTCTAGTAATTTCATTCACGCTCTTTAGATTTTAGATTTAGCTTAATTATTTTTTGTAATTTTTTTTTTTTATTTTTCTTCCTCTCTCTTTTTTGACATTATGTTTTTAGTTTTATTTCTTTAGTTATTAGTCTATTTTTTTTTTGTTCATTTACTTCTAAACATTATTATTACTTTATCTTCTTCTTTAAATTTATTAAAATTCGTTACCCTTCTAATTGTAAGGTAGTATGTTATTGGAAATTTCTGTTTACTATCTTTTTAACTTACAAAATAAATAAAAAAATAAAATAAAATAAAATAAAAATTATATAAAAATATAAGAAGATAAAAAAAAAGATAAACAGATGATTCCTTACGGAATGACCAACCCTTACCGCACTTTACTTACGGCAATCTGATATTTAAACTTAACGAAAATTCTTTATCGATGCCTTAAAGTTATTTTAGGTACGTCTATTTAATTTAAAGGGGGGGGGGCGTTTGCCTTACTTACGAATACGCCCCTTGTGGCTCAGCCTTAAGTCAAATCTGCTGAACGAATTGCACTGAGAAAATGAATTTTGTGATTTGATTCTAAAAAGTGAAGATGGGTTCGAAATCAGGGTGAACAAAAACGTTGTATCCTCTGCTAGTAACTACTTCAAAGATTTACTAACACTTCCAATGAAAGAAAAATACGAAGAGTGCATTTCACGGCCACGTATAACTGCAGATATTTTAGAAAAAATAATTACGTTCATCTACATCAGCAAATTCGAGGAAAATATCGAAGATGTCGAAAAAATTATATCAAAGATGCTGTGATTTTTCAGCTTCAGCAATTAGTTGATATTTGTTAACTAGCTTTGAGCGAATCAACTACGGCATATGTTTGGCATATATTGTTAGCAAAGCTGATCATCTTTTCGAGAGCTCATTAATGACTGTATGTACTTGCTGATAACAGATTATTACATCTGTACATGGTGACGAAAATACGATCTGTAACCATGTCTGGAAATGGACTGAAGATAAAGTTTTAGTAGTAGAAGCTCGGAAGTATTTTTGAAGTTGTCGATTTATTTCACTACGATGAATTATAGAAGGAACTTTCTTTTCAAGAATTTTTTTCAACGATGATCTAACAGAGAATAACAAGATATTGCAGATGATTATTAAATTAACTAAGCAAAAGTATAAAGAAGTTCCAGATCGTTTTATATATCTGTTAAACATACTCAACGTCGGTTATTGGGTTTGACATCAAATAAGATGTTTGTTGACATCGGAGAAGAGAGCACCATAGAAAAAGAACTCAACCTTCAAAGTTATTTTAATTGTATACAACATTCGACAATAAATTGTTAATATTTGGTGGAAAGAGCTCTCTTTGTGAGCTCTTCGAGCCAAATATACAGTAGTGGAACAAGTTTCCATCTTTGAAAACAGAGAAGCAGTAGCGTTCATATTTTGGCAAAAAAATATCTATGCATGCGGTTGAATTGATAGCAACACCGTAGAAAAATTTGATGGAGAATTTTCAACTAATTTCATTTCTTTTCAACAGATTTCAGAAATAGTTACTCTGACAATATTCAACAAAAAATCAACAACTTTTAAATTAAATTCAACATTTCTTCGTAATTCTATTAAAATAATTCACCAATATTTTTAAGATCAACGTATTTTAAGAAATAAATCGCAATCTCAAACTTAGTTCTATTAGGTTAATAGTCACCCTGCAACGGGCCAACGGCTGTATTTAAATTTGTTATGTGTATGTTATGATATGAGTATAAAACTGCAGCAATAGGATTAAATGATAACAAGGTCAATATTTCTCTTAAATTGATGATATTTCAAGTTCGCTTATTTTTACAACAAGATTAGTTGATATATGGTTAATGGCAGCCTCGATGTTATCACTCAATCTGATTGCCGGAATTTTATACTCAGAAGAAATGTTGACTTTAATTTAAATTTTGTTTATCAATTTGTGCAAGTTGTTGATTTTTTGTTGAATATTGTTGAAGTTATTGTTGAAATCTGTTCAAAATAAATTAAATTAATTGAATTAAATCTAAAAAAAAAAGGTATATATGCCAGTAGGGGCCAATCTGATAACGTCGATATTTTAGATATACTAACACAGAAATGTAAAGTTGTTTACAGAGATTGTCGTATTGACGACTATTTGCATGTTTTACTAAGCAAAAAAGATTTTTACTAAGAAAATGAGATTTATCTTCTGAGCTCGAAATTTAAATTTACCGACAAAATTTGTTGTAAATGTTTTGATTTATGTTTTAATTTATGTGAACTTAACGGTCAAATTTATGGCTTGGGAGTGTTTCCAACTCTGAGTTAACTCTAGCAGCTAAATTTAGCTAGTTCCCAGCTCCTTGGTAGCTAAACCAGAGCTGGGCAAGTACCAAAGTAAAAGTACTTAAGTAGAAGTACAAGTACCGAAGGTCTGAGTACTTCAGCGTAAGTATGAGAAGTACTTGTAACTAAGTACTAAGTCTATAAAAAGTACTGAATACTTTTTGAAGTACTTTTTTAGAATCTTTGTACGTTGGCAGTAATATAATAAAGTTTATCGAGTTCAATTAATAGATATTACTAAAAAAATACCTTTTGAAAACTATAATATGTATAGTAACCAGTGGCTACTATTTATAGTTTTTTATAGTTTTCGGCACTGCAGGTAGAGTAAAACTTTCACCTCTAATTTCTACACTCATAAAAAAACCAAGCACCTATTATTCTCCAATAATGCATAACAATTCTAAGGTAAAAATTTCCAGTAAATTTCTAAGAAAAAATTGACGCCTTGCCTACATCAGGTCGAGGTATCGTTGATTTTATATTAGAGCGAGGCATTGTTTGCTTACCCTTGGTTATGTTCACTGACATATATAATATGGACTGCATACTTTTCTATTTCACGAGGGCACAATTGCTTGTGTCAAAAAGAGTTCTTACGTGTCGGTGCCAACATTGAAAAAATTATTGGTGGAAAGTTGAAAAAGTGCGCACGCAGCTTGGAAAGTGATTTTAATAAAAGAATTTCTTCTGCGTATCTAATCAATATATTATCTTTGGTAAAACAGTTTATATCGCAGTAATATCCCTAAATGATTAATTTAAAATCATGTATTTCGACGAATCCACTAATTTATTTGTTGTTTTCAGCTCTCTCTCAGTTGGTATTTGGTGCTTATACTAAAAGTGTCAGCAATATAGAAGTGAGTCCACTTTCTGCAGTGTATTTCTATGAACGTAGTCAGTCCATATTATACATGTCAGTGGTTATGTCATCAAGTCGAGGCATCATCGATTTCATATTCGAACGAGACGTTACTGGTAATTGTTCTACTTGCCCAGTCTTGTTTGTATATTATTAGTTTGCCTAAAGTTCTGCCTTGACGCATGAGTGCGGCACATGTTTTGACAGTTCTTTGCGTGCTTTAGAACTCAACAAAAAAGGAGTAGCGCTAAAGATTGTGTTTGCTTTTCTACGAAGAGTTAGATATTTGTAGGTACTTTATAGACTCAGAAATACTTAAGTAAAAATCTTGGTACTTAAGACAAAACTAGTCTTAAGTACAAGTAAATAGAAGCAAGTACTTATGTTCAAGTACTAAGTAGGGGCATTTCAAAAGTATTGAGTAATAAGTCTTAAGTAACGAAAATGTACTTTAAGTAGTACTTAAGTCTTTTTTTACTTAAGTATTGCCCAGCTCTGAGCTAAATTCACAGCTAAATGGTAACTCAACATTTATACATGTATTATACATATTTCTTCATTAAAGCACGTATAATGTATTTATGTAAGCTTTATGGAATTTTTATATTATTTCTAATGTTGTATGGAACCAGTTTCACAAGATTTGCTCAAATTAATTTTTCGAATTGATTTTAAAAAATTAACCATGAACGACAGTGTATTATGTATGTCAACACGTTCAGGAGGAATAGAAGGAAATTTAATAAACTCATCTACATGTTATCAATTAATATAATCATTCAATTATAGAAATAATACTAGGTATATTAACCAAAAAACTTAATTCTTGTAAATTAGGAAAATAAGTATATTTATGACAATCAAAATAAAAAAGTTTTAAATAACACAGACGGGTTAAATCCAAAGAAGTCAAATCCAAATAAGTCAAATAAGTAATACATTAGGATCTCTCAACAGTTCTGTAATATCTACATATTTAAAGTCTGTAAAGTACCATTTTTTTTAATAACAAGAGTACGAATTTCATACTCATCGCAACTTTTACTATACTTTTGCTACCCAAATCAAATCGAAAAAATTGAATTTAAGGTTTTTAATTTCATTTTGTTACGAATTTGTTTTTGGTAAAATATTCATGACGCTTATATTCTTCCACCAGCAAGGAAAGGTATCGATTTAATAACAAACTGACAAAATTCTTTAAATGGATTGTTTCCCGTATCCACTGAATCTATAAATTTCAGACCACAGCTTTACAGGTTCTTACTAGTTTACATGCTAAAAGAGTTAAAAATAAATAAATAGAAATACTCTAGAGGAATCAAACTTAAATAAAATACACTTAGACGAGCTAAGAACGAAGAAGGAGAAGGTAAAAAAGTAAAAAAGTATAAACAATAATAATACAAAAAATAAAGAATATTATGAAAGTTTACACAACAAGAAGGCAAAACTATAAAAATTTTACAAAGTTACAATATAAAAAAAACCACTAAAATGACCAGTTTATTGCAGAATCGAAGATGCCGTGGCGAGCATAATTACTTAGTACCTAGTAAAGCTGAAACCGAATGGCAATACGAAATTAATTAAGCACCAGAGAAAATTGATTTTAAAAGTGATTTGAACTTATCGACGGAACCGGCACCTTGAAAGGTTACGGGTAGCTCATTTCATGAGCGTGCAGCCTGAACGAAATAAAAGCGCTCCAGAATAGATCGATGAAAACGAGGAATAAGAAGATTGTGGTTTCGAGAGGTACATATGTAAGAACTGCAATTCATCATACAGATAACGTGGAGTCCTAGAGAGTGAATCAGAATGTACAAAGAGACCAGCATCCTAATCGCACGATGGTCATCTAGAGAGCATTCCAGCAGATGGGACTTAATTGTTGGACGTGATCAAAGCTTCTTAGTCCGAAAATAAAGCGGATGCAGTCGTTCAAAGCGACGTTAAGCCTGTGAGCGCATGAAATATCGAGCCTGGGAAAAATTAAGCTATCAAAATTAAAATGGGGAAAAAGAAGTGCTTTAACTAGTCTCGTACGTATATCTGTCGATAAAATATCAGCTAATAACCAGAGCTGACGAAGGCCTCCATATATTTTCTTCAAGATTAATGTGATGTGGTCACAACAGCTCAAAGTAGAGTTGATTAATACTCCCAGATTCTTGACGCGGTGCACTCTAGAGAGGATAGAACCATTTAGCTTCACTCCTGGAAAGTCATTGATGTTAGAATTAGCATTGTTTTGAAGGATCATGTATTGAGACTTGGCAGGATTCAGCATGAGTTGATTTCTCATTTCTATTAAGATCATCATTTATGCGTACCAGGCAATCCTCCATCAGCCCAATTGGTCTACTGAAATAAAGCTGCACATCGTCAGCATACAGGTGAATTTTCACGTCTTCAATAATATTAGGAAGGTCATTTATAAAAGTACTGAACAATAGAGGTCCCAATATAGAACCTTGTGGAACTCCACACCGGATGGGTAGAAGGTTAGAGATATAACATTATTCGTGTTCACTTGCTGACATCTATCCGATAAAAAACTACATATCAATTCGGTGGCTGAAGACGAAAAACCAAAGGGAGCAGATAACTTAGACAGCAGGATGTCATAATTTACACTGTCAAATGCCTTTGAAAAGTCGAGCAACACCAGGACGCCTACATGATTATTATCAAGAGCTACTCGGAGATCGTTAGTAATCTTTAGCAGGGCAGTTTCACAGCTATGCTGGGAGGGAAAACCAGACTGCCATTCCGTGAGTAGCTTTTTTGCCTCCAAATGTTCGAGCATTTGAGCATGTATTAGTCTTTCCAGAACTTTGGACAGGAAACAAAGTATACTAAAGTGGATAGAAATCAGTCAACTCTTTAGGACACGATTTCTTGGGAAGTGCGAGAACAGTGGCTACCTTCCAGGCAAGCTGGAATATAGAACAAGTGAGACATGAATTCAGAATATATATGTACCAGATGACTAATAATCATAGGCAAAATTAGTTTAACAAAACGAGGGTGTATTTCATCTGGGCCTACCGAATCAGATCTTATAGAGAAAATAGCTTTAATTACCTCGTCAATATCCACACACCCGAAGGAGAAGCTAGATCGAGGAAAATTAACTAAGTGATCACGATCATCTGACAAAGCCCGGACGATTCCCTGTGTGGAGGTGAAAAAATTATTTAAATCATTGCAGCATAAATCGCAAGTAAGACCGCTATCCTTAGATTCAGATACACACAAAACAAACACGTGAACAAGATTGCTATCTCGATCTTAGACAACCGAGGGCGATTTTCTTCTATTTGTGTAATTTTTTTTTATATAAATTCAATGCAGTGTGCAAGCACAATTTTTTTTAATTATAGTCAGGTCAGTAATTTAGTTAAAGAACAAAATAGATTTCAAGTATGTTTGAAGACATTAATATTATAAATTTTTAAATTTCCGGTTTAAAGGTTCCTTTCACGTTTACATTGATGAATAGAATCAGACCGTTCTTTTTATAAGTTAATATGAACCAGTTTAAGTCAGTGAATAAACAACGCAGCTAAATTAAGTTATTATCAATCAATGTAATAAAATAACTATATTTACATTAATATCATTTCTGTAACATTCTTAATTATCTTTAAGAGGCCCAAAAATATGCGAGCTATGCTTCACTTTGGCACTCCGGCCTTAGAATATAGAAATAACAAACATGAACGCTGATAAGCTGAATTAACTAAAGCCAGGACCAATATTTTTGTTGAACTTAAGTTTTGTAATATGAAAGCATAGTGAAGGTATAAACAGCGAGCAGAATTCATGAAGGAGGAATCAAGTTATTCTAATAAGAGTGCAAATTTGTTAACATTTCTACACGCTTCATTTATTACACCTATGGTGGTCCCACTTGTTGGTTTTTTTTTTTGTGGTTGCATCTTTGCATCTCGTTATCATCGACCCCTTCGAGATATTATGAGGGGTTTTCGGCTTCATTCATGTATATGAATTTTATACGATACCCGCATTCTGCATGAGATTGAATATGTAAAAAACTAAAGGAGACATCATTGTTTTTATGTACCATAAATTTTTGCGTGCCAAACGATGTGATTTTCTCACTTTCTAACATATGGTTATATCTTTGTCCACATGTACCCCACCCAGTAATAAGGTATGACTGCTATAAGCCACGATCCACCATCTTGAACTTCACGGTATCACACGATTGTACTAAAGCCATTATTTTTATATAAAAAAAATTATCAGAATTTTTCATGTGAATTGATGCCGTGACGTCACTGTATCACCTATCAAAAATCTAGTGGTCATACCTTATTAATATCAGTATACCGTGCATGTACCCTAGATTTCACTTTCGTTTATGTTCAGTATTGAGCCCGGGCAGCCAGATATGACATATGTATAAGGACAAGCAATGATCAATGTTTGTCATTTGTCGTCAAATATGATTTCAAACTGTGATTGGTTAGAGTTGACGCCAATTGTCACGTAATGACCCGTATTCCTGAATCCGACGGATTAATGATTCTCGCCGCAAGTAAAACCGTAGTCACACGGGACATATCAATGATCATTTACGGAGCAATGATCATTGCATAGCTCGTGTGTCACTGCATCATTGGCGCAATGGTCATTTGTTTCGTCATTACACCAATTACGCCCCCACAAGCTCATTCGTTTGCAATTATGCATTGCTTGTCATTTCTTTTAGCTATAAGCGCGCTTTCAGCGGTGAGGAACTGCAAATTATTGGAAAAATCAGCTGATTTTCCAGCCATCATTGTCAAATGTCATTTGTGAAATTGGCTGATACATTTTTCAAAGTAAATTTTGCATGTTTCCCAAATTATTGAATTCTTTAAAAAAAATTCATTAATTATAAATAGAAAAAGAGACGAATGAAAAAGAGACGAAGAAAAAAGCAAGATTGTGGAAAACTGCTGAAAATTATAAGTTGTGCGAGCTGTGGCGCATTTATATAAAAAATCTGAGAAAGGCACGAAGAAATAGCGACATATACGCGGATATGGCTGTGAAATTTAAGGATATGGGAGTAATCGCCAGTATGCACAAGTGACACATTTAATGGGTCAAATCTAGTCTGTCAAATCTAATTACGTGAAGACCGTCATTGCTGTGTGCCGCCCCGAAACAGGAATGATCATTGGTCCAATTACGTAATTGAACCAATGATCAAAAAAATGTTCATTGATATGTCCCGTGTGTCTAGGGTATAAGACTCACTTCACAATGCGACTTTTCAATCTGCCGGCGGAGCTGCCACATTCAGTATTATAATTCGATTCACTTGTTTCTTTTAATCAAGGGATACTTAATTTTTTCGCTTAGAACGTTTTCGATAATCACAAACTGGTAAATTCGCAATAGGGGAAAATATGTCAAATAAACAATATTTAAGATTGTCACAGTAATATTAATAAATTCTGTGACATTTGATTCACTTATACATATTTGTGACATTTAAATGTCGGTATTTTGTCAAAAAGGAATAAATGGTATATATGTAGGTATTTAAAACTTACTTAAATTTTATCTCGTCTAGCGCCCCAGCACTTTTACGATATCTGAAAATAGTGAAAAATAAAAACAATTGAAACTGGAATTATAAGATGAATTTATAATATCAATTTATCTATATTTTTCTCTTATAAATTTATTTTCTTTTAAAAGGACGTTTTCAATATTTTTCCATTCGAATAATTTTCCACACAATTAATCGCACACTATTTGTCATCATACAATGAAATTCTGTCACACTTTGTTCACAGTTTTTCGTGAAATTTTTGTTCATAAAAACAAATAAATGTCAAACTATTGTGTGACATTTAGTTTTCACAATAATTTTTTCTATTTTGTGACAAATTTTCGACATTACTTTGTGATGACATTACATGGCTACCCGGGAAATGTATCCTAGCTCATATCAAACGGAACCCTTTTTTTCTAGAAAACCACATGACGTATAGGCATTTGAAATTTGGCAGATTTTTACATCTTTATGACCACCATAATTTCTTATGGGGATGAATTCAGCCCTCCAAAAAATGTTTTTTTTTGTGTTATTGACATATTTCCTATGATTAGTTTGTAATTTTAAAAAAAAAATTTTAAAAAATTTTAAAATTTTTTTTCAAAGATTCCAAATATTCTTGGTGGCTTGGTTATACAGATATGGGCCAAAATGTGCGAAAAAAACCGTTCTCCCTGATCAACTAGGGTTTTAAGGCTAAATTTTGATAATATCGTTAGTAGATATTGAGTAATAAATAAGAGGAAAATTGCTACTGTTTTCATTAGTCTCATAATTAATAGTCTCATTAATTTCTAATACAACTCTTATTAATAAAACCCACACTTATAAGAACATTCTTGCGTTCGCCTGTTTGAATATTAGTAAAATTTGATAATACAATAATGTTTAAAACAAATTAAATAAAGGATGAAATACAATAATCGATAACGTATTTACTATAATGTTTCAGCACAATTCACAAGGAAATTTAGATTAGATTTAAATCGACTGTTCGTTGATAAAGGTCTGGTACGGAGCCCTGATTGCGCGATTTCGACTTGCTCTTCAGCCATTTTTTATGTTTAACGTTTTAAATTTTTTAGTACACCATAGAAATTTTTACTATTATTTTCTAATATTAAAAAAAAACTAGACTAAGAGTAAATCATAATATAAGTATGGAGATTATTGTAGTATCCACGATAATATAGTTTATGTAGGTACCTACGCCAGGGTGCCAACTAACTATTAAGATCATAAAGGATCGCAAGAAAAATTAGCTAAATCTAGGATAATTTTCTCTATCTGACTGTTCATTTTACTACCGAGATAAAAAATATGTTGGAAATGACTTTTTATCAAAAATTTGTTTAATATCAATTGATTTTTTGATGAACATTACGATAAAAAAATATCTTGTGAAAAAGTTTAAATGAAGGAAAAAGATCGCACAAGAACACAACTCCCATTAAAAGGGTCGACATTTATTCCATTTTTTTGAAGTATATCAAGAATAAAAATAATTTCAAAAGATTTTTATATTGATTATAAATTTTTAGACTATTTTTAGCGTTATTTTGGCATCTTTAACGATTGCATTTTGTTTAATTTATATATAAGAAATTCGCAATTTATAAATAAATTTTAATTTAAGATTTTATTTTTAATTCAGAAGGCATTTTATTTTTAACGGGTTAAAAACGAAACTTTAAAAAATGAGTCCGTACTTAAGTAGTGTCGACCATCTTGATATTACACGAATTGGGAATGGGCAGTTAATATTTAGCGGTTGTAAAGTACGCACGTGGGGGTATACAAAATTTACGAGCCTTTCATTTATCGTAGAGAATATAGTTTATTAGAAATTAATGTTCTCCAATGTTGTGTCATAGAAAATTACAAAAAAAAAAATATATTAAAAAAACTTTTTAAAATAAATAACTTTCGTAAGTAAATTGAACTAAAAAGTAAAAAATATTTTTTACTTTTTACTTAGTAATATACACAAGAAAAGTTTCGTTGCAAAATAAGAAATGCTACAACTTAGATTAAATCTTAAAAGTTTGGGCATCCATAACTATAATCACAATTGTCTAACTACTGCAGATCATGCCCAAACTTTTAAGATTTAATCTGAGTTGTAGCATTTTGTGTATCTCACTGAGAAAGCAAAAATTATTTTTTACATTTTAGTGCAATTTACTTACGTAAGTTATTTAATTTAAAAGTTTTTCTAATATATTTTATTTTCTATTTTTTAGTCATCAATTCTATAGACTGTCTCCATTGTCGACTCTCAAAACCCAGCCCTCGACTCTCAAATGCCGATTCTCGAAACCAGGCTCTCGAATCTCGACTCTCAAATTTCAAATCTCCAGTCATATCACACACGGCCAAATCGGACAACCTCAAGGGTGGTAGTTACCACCCCCACCCCAATACCCCCAAAATATAAGAAAATTTTACCCCCATCGGAAAGCTCCCCATTCGCGTATTCTAAAGAGTGGAATAGAGTAGCGTAGAGTGGCAACTGGCATCCTTTTATTCGCACGCAGTAGTGCATATGGCTATCTCTGTTTGGCTCAGAGTAGCGCAGAGTGGAGCTGCATGAAATGTGGAGCTGCATGAAAATAGGTTTTATTCTAATTTCACGCTGGTATTTCCGGAAGCTTACAAACTGGAATTTTAAGCTACTAGCATGGATGGTGTGAAAAAGATCCACACTTCTTTTTATTAGAACTAACATGTTTTAATGTTATTTTCTGATTTAATATTTTTTATGAATGCTAATAAAAAACAAGAGGTATTTTTTGCAAACTTTATGATTTAAAAACAAACAAAAAATGACGTTAATTTTTATCTAGTTTCGAAGCAATATGATGGTGCAACAGGTGTTTCCTTTTTCGAAGTTATTCTTTTGACAACGACAAGCATGTTGATTGGCGTTGCTAATGGTATTTTGTTATAATAATTTCAAAGTTCGTTGTTGATTTGGCGTTTTTGCGTTTAACTTCAGAGTTCGAATTTCATTCTGCGCTGTATTGTGAACAAGTTTCGCTCTGTACTCAAAGCTCACTCTACTCCACTCTGCATTGTGAATGCGGCATAAATTCGTCACGAACGAGACTCGCAGGCGCTGAGACACAAAGTTTTTTAGTCAGAGGTTTGTGAGTTGATAAGAGTTATTTAAAAATACTATAATTAAACTTTTGATCGAGAAAATCCGGAAATTTGTTACTACGACCTCTGTTTGTCATTTTTGTTTCTATAAAAAATTCAAATGATTCATCAGCTTCAAGAAAACGATCTTATCAATATAGACGAGAGTATAGTGAAGTGATGATACACCAATTCAATGGAAATTCCGAATTTTTTCGAAAAACCTCATAATGAGTGAATAGGCTGGCTGCTCATTTTGTTCCTAGTAAATGGTCGTCAACAAACAGAATTGTCGTTATTAGGAAACTGTAAATTCTTATTTAATTCATGAGCGACCATTAAATCCCCGTAAAGTTATGTGTGGCTGGGAATTTTTATTTGGAGGTGTCATTGCTCGTCTTATTTTTTAAATATGTCGGTGAGTAAATAAAATTTGTTCAAAATTAGGAAAATTTTATCTCCCTCAAAACGGATGCATTTGGTCTGCAAATTGGATGTCCATATAACGCATAAAACAATTCAATTTATGAAAATCATGCTTCTAGGTAATTTGGATTAATCTCAAAAAATTGTGAAAGTAATATTGTCTACGCATTTCACCAAACCTAAGAACATCCCATTTCTTTCTCTAGATTTTTTTAAGTACAAAAATTTTATGCTAATAAACCAGCAACAATTGAACAATTTAAAGAGCTGCACCAATGTCATCTTTATGTATGGGCCCACTGGGTGCAGGTCCCTGGTACCTGCGATAGTAGACCAACGGATGACCAATTTTGCGGTCCGTAAAACAACCTATTACAAGTTAGTTTAGCTGTTTGAATTTAGCTACTGAAAATAGACCCTAGAATTTATTCGCCATTCTATGCATGGCACAATACTTCAAGATTGAATAATTTGTCGTGGATGTTTATAGGAAGTGATCTGCTTAATGAAATAGACTTTGTCATTCACATGATTTTGCATATAAAAAAAACAACAAGAGAAATACTTACCTCTGGTAACAGTATAACTTTTTAAATATGTTCGCACTTTTCAAATATTAAAAAAGGGATTATAACTGAAATTTTGTTTATTCCTGTATTCAACCAAAGACGTTTAGGAAACAGTTTCTGTTAAAGGGCCCTCACTGTGCTAAAGACAGCCCTGAGCTTAATTTAACATTATGTAAGTAACCCAGAAATCTTCACAAATGTCATACAAAATGTACTTCAAAGAGATTTGAGCAACGAATAGAAGGCGATCATTTAACCGCCGATATCGATTTCCACATTTAATTTATTTAATATGCAGAGTCCAAATTGAAAGCAGCTCTTTTGAGTAGTTCGTCTATTCTCGAGAAACTCCAATTAAAAGAGTTTAAGCTTGTCTATAAGATGGACGCATAACAGGATTATTCCAATGAAATAAACGAAAGGCAGATTGAACGAATCTTTACTAGACAGTCTCAACGCTATTTATGTAAACCACATTAACCTATATAAATGAGACCAAATCGGACTAGTATACTCAACAATGGACAAGGCGAATAGTAAAGAAGTTTTGTTATAAATGGATTATCAAACTCCTTCTTTACAAAAACCCAAAATAGCGTTAACTTTGGCAGCAATTGAAATAATATGATCTTTGAAAGAGAAACACCCAAATTTTTAATTATATCAAGTCTAGTTAAATATAGTATCAATATAAAAAGAAAACTATAGTAGGAAAAAAACATGTCACATTTAAAATTATTAGAAGACTTCTGTATGAAATAGAGAGGTGGATTCTTTTTTTTTTGTAAATTCCTCTGTAAAATCCATATTTAAAAACTCTTTGAAGGCACTACATAATCATGACTTGAAATTTTAAAAGAATAGTGAATAGTTAATTACAAATTGCTCCCCCCCCCCTCACCGTCCCCCTTATAATTGTGTAAATATTACAAAAAGTCTGAATAGTTGCTTGGTAGTTTCAGTCTCATAAGGGTCACAAATGACAAAAGCTAGTTGTTTTCTTTCTTATATCCCTGACTGATATAAGTGTTAATTTAGTAATTTTAATTAAGATCAACGATAGGTTAGAGCAGGACACCTTTGCGCTGCACATGTACCAAACCAGCTTAAGGCTTCTATTTTGAGTTTTGACACATGTACTACCAATACGAAGCAATTTTCCATTTTTCACGTACTAGCGGGAGCAGGATAGGTTTCAATTGTACACGTACCAACTAAAAGCTCCCGTTTTTACCACATGTGCTACCAATAGCTTTAAACTTCTCACGTACCGGCAGATTTTCTAGAAATTATGAATATTCTTCGTTTTCCCGACAAGCTAATTCAAATCAGATTACTTGGGGAATGGGATGGTAAGATGCAGAGCTGGGCAAGTACCAAAGAAAAAGTACTTAAGTACAAGTACAAGTACCGAGGGCCTGAGTAGGCTTCAGCGTAAGTACAAGTACCGCATGTATGAAAAGTACTTGTAACTAAGTACTAATCTTATAAAAAGTACTGAGTATTTTTTGAAGTACTTTTTAATGTACTTTTTTAGAATCTTTGTATGTTGGCAGTAATATAATAAAGTTTATCGAGTTCAGTTAATATATATTAATAAATAAATACCTTTTGAAAACAATAATATGTATAGTAACCAGTGGCTACTATTTATAGTTTTTTTTATAGTTTTCGGCTCTGTAGGTAGAATAAAACTTTCACCTCTCTTTGCTACACTCATAAAAACTATTAGAGGTCCGCCCATAGCACCTATTATCCACCAATAATGCTTAACAATTCTAAGGAAAAAAATTCCAGTAAATTTCTAAGAAAACATTGAGGCCTTGCCCACATCAGGTCGAGGCATCGTTGATTTTATATTGGAGCGAGCCATTGCTTGCTTACCCTTGGTTATGTCCACTGACGAATATAATATGGACTGCTTACTTTTTTATTTCACGTGGACACAATTGCTTTGGTCAAAATGAGTTCTTCCGTCGGTGCCAACATTGAAAAAATCATTGGCGGGAAGTTGAAAAAGTGCGCACGCAGCTTGGAAAGTGATTTTAATAAAAGAATTTCTTCTGCGTATCTAATGAATATATTGTCTTTGGTAAAACAGTTTTTATCGCAGTAATATCCCTAAATGATTAACTTAAAATCATGTATTTCGACGAATCCACTAATTTATTTGTTGTTTTCAGTTCTCTCTCAGTTGACACTTGGTGCTTAGACCAAAAGAGTCAGCAGTCAGTCCATATTATACATGTCAGTAGTTGTGTCATCAAGTCGAGGCATCGTCGATTATATATTCGAGCGAGACGTTAATGGTTTTTGTTCTACTTGCCCAGTCTTGTTTGTATGTTATTAGTTTGTCTAAGGTTCTGGTAGTTGCACTAGAGATTGTGTCTGCTTTTCTACGAAGAGTTTGATATTTGTAGGTACTTAATAGACTCAGAAATACTTAAGTAAAAATCTTGGTACTTAAGTACAAAACTAAGTCTTAAGTACAAGTAGATAGAAGCAAGTACTTATGTTCAAGTACTAAGTAGGGGCATTTCAAAAGTTGAGTAATAAGTCTTAAGTAACGAGAATGTACTGGGAAAAAAATTCAATTTGTCTCGCCGTCGAGAGGTAATAGACCCATGTATACCTTGAATATAACAAAAAACCAACCCTTTCTCTGCACCAAAAACTGATACACGTCCCTAGCGATTTGTACTTTTTCCCACTTCTCAGTTATGTTTTCCTTAATTCTCCAAGCATATTAGTGAATTGCCAATGGAGAATTAGGGATAACGAGTTTTAATCGGCAACAAATAAGTCATTTTGCCTTATGTATATAACAATGTATTTGGTCATGTTTAGTATCGGGCTAGTAGGGATGGGCAAAAATAACCGATTAATTGAATAACCGGTTAACCGGAAGCACAATAACCGCTCAAAATAGGTTATTATTTTTCCCCGGTTAAACGGGATGATAGGTTATTTTTCGCGGTTACTCTTGCTGATATGTAGTCAGTACTTTCCTCATGAAAAATTATTCTCTTGTTTATATTTGTTGTTATTTTTTACCGAACAGATAAAAATTACAGCCTATAGGCAGAATTTAAGCAGAGAATTTAGTATAAAATGTGTTTACGCACAATAGAAAGAAGTATTTGCACTTCAAAATTGCATTCGTTTGCGAGAAACATAAAAGTCAATAGTTTTCACTACCCAGTTGCTGGAAATAATACAGATTTTCAGTAAATGGGCGTTCCATCCATAATTCATAAATTTCTGGATTTTTTTCATGGCATGGGCACAAACGGTAAAGATTTCTATTGAATTTCCATGAAAACAAAAATGCATGCCTTCTTGAAATGTTGTTTTTTAATTGTTAATACAGGTACATAATCCAGATAGTGAAGTGCAGATAATCATAAAGTGGATGGAGCAGGAATTTTTTAAATTATTAAAAGGTGTAATACATCCTTAATAAATAGAAAAAATCCTGTAAAAGATCAGTAAAGAAAGAAATAATTAGAAGGCAAAAGGAAGGTGTCAACTGTCAGGTACAACGTACTAATGAAACAACTCACATTTTCCGCTTCAAAAATATCAAATATAGGCAAGAATCCAGACGTATCCGTCGTAAATAAAAATTCAGATCCAATTCAGTATTGGCTAGATAGTAAAAATGCTTTTCCAGCTACATACAAAATAGCTTTAAAATATTTGAGAATTTTAGGATAATCGGTTTCCTCTGAGAGAGAAGTATCTGCATTAAATAATGTTTTTACTGACAACAGAAGTAGATCAACCCCACAACATCTAAATGAAATAATTTTTCTTGGATCTTTACCTACAAAATATTGGGAGATGTAAAATAAAATACAATAAATTATAAAAATAAAATTGATAGTATTTTTGTTCGCTTAACCGGACAGTTAACCGATAACCGGTTATATTTTGTTAACTGCCCATCCCTACGGGCTAGGTCATTGGTGTTCTTTTGTTACTTGCGCTGATTAGTAATTCATACAGTCTGATAGAATATATTTATATTTATGTTTATTCTCTAGTTCAACCATAGGTGGTCTTGGGTTACTTACACCAAATGATAGTTCATTTTGTTTGATTGACAGTATATAGTTATGTCCAATCTCAAGTTATTCATCTTGCTTGATGTATATATTAATGTATATAGTTATGCTTAGTCTTAAATTCAACCATAAGTGTTTTTTGGTTACCTACACTAAAAGGTAATCCTTTTTGTTTGATAGTATGTTTATGTTATGTTTAATCTCTAGTCCAACCATATGTGTCTTTGGTTACCTACACTAGTTGGTAATTCATTTTGTTTAATGTACATAGTTAATTTTAAGTTTAAGTTATCCTTTTAAGTGCTCAGTGTTAACAAGTTGCCTATACTAGATATATTAGTTAGTCGCCAAGACCCGCTGTTACTTGTCGCCTTTCTATTATTATATATCTATTTTCTGGCAATATGTTATATCATATTGCAAATCATACTACAAATCATGCTACAAATCATACTACAATTTTTGTGTTCTTGCTATTGTTTTTATTGTTTTCTTTCTTATTAATTTACTATGGAATTATAATTTTTCTTTTGCTGCTCTAACGTTGCTCCATGCTACTATAGTTGCTCTAAGCCTCCAATGCTTTGCTCTTAATTGTTTGTGTTCAATTTTGCTAATATATGTTTGTATCTACTATGTAACTCGCTAAGATGTGCCCAACGCTCAGCGTGCTTTTGGCACGGGTGCTCAAATAAATAAATGTTTATGTTTACGAAAATTCTCATATCCCAAATTCCCTAATTCTCCATATTACAGAATCCGGCTCCAGCCCCAGGTCGTATCGATGCTGTAAACTGCTCTTTCATTTGTAATAAATTTTTCTTAATGCAGAAAATGCATAGCATGCAAATGTGTGAGGATGAATAATTCTTCCTTCTTTGTTTTAGCACAATTTCAAAATAAAAGAATTGAAACTAAAAGCATTTTTTAGAGAGTCTGAAAGGTTTCCTTTGCAAAATGGCTTGTTACCTTTTTAGTCTTGCCATAAATAAACGTGAAATATATTAATTGGATTAAACTTAAATATTTCTTGTTTATTTTTATATCCTAGATTAAATCTATAGGGTACACTAAGTTTGTCATTCCGTTTGTAACGCACAGAAATAATGTCCGTCCGTCTGTCCGCCTGTCTGTGCACACGATAACTCGAGAACGCGTTCACTTACAAAGCTGAAATTTTGTACACTGACTTTAAAAAGAAACTAAAATTAAGTTCGAAAATGAGACAAATCGGGCAACTCCTTCGTGGGGTTGCCATACAAAAATTTCGCTTTCCACTATATTTGGACACTGCCCGAGAACACGTCTGCATAGAGAGCTGAAATTTTATACATGATGTTTTTATAGTAATAAGAAATAAAATTTCAAAAATGGACTAAATCGGGCAACTCCTTCCTGGTGTTGCCATATAAAAATTTGGGTTTTTTACATATATGTACTAAAAACTTCTTCAGAATACGAAATCCTATAAAATTGGTTATGATCATTTTTTCTGTCCGGCGAACCGTTCTAGAAATATATGCGAGAAATCGCTTCAAAAATCGAACTTCCATAGATCGGTGACCATATGAAATTTTATACGAGCATTCATCTAGGGTATCATAAGAATTGGTCTTAGACCAATTCTACCTTTTTAACTTGTTTACACTTTAAAATGAAAATTACTTGCGCAAATTTTCACAGAAAGGATTTTTAAGAGCTAACAAATTTCTTGCTCTTCCACAATTTTCCCTAGAGAAACAAAAATTGCGTTATAAAACGCAACATGGAAAAGGGAAGACTCCACAGGCTGTTTATGCCAGTGTGATCAACAATTTCTTGGTTAAATAGCAATATAGCATAAACACCAAGAGCAAACGCATGCAGAAAAGCAGTGAGAAAAAATGCCGTATTAGTTATTGCATTGCATGTTGATTGAGTCCTAGTTGAGAATGCGCCTGAGATTTACTCGCTTCTCTGAATTCTCCGCCGGTATGTACAATGCAAGTGCAAGTACAGAACAGCTTCCAGAGTAACGAAAATTCTCACTCACACATTATTAATTCAACTAAATTTTCCTCTCAATTTTGGTAGCATTTTTATCAAAATTTTCTCTTGAGAACTGTCATCCAACACATTTACAAGTACTACGGCAGAAGCAAAACAGCCAGAAAACATGGCGATTTCAGTGTTCAGTGCTTCACGAGCAATTTCTTTAATTTTAAGAAATTCATATAATTCTTGTACACGAGAAAATTCATTAAAGGTTAGTGTTTCTTAATTTTATCAAATAAATTGAACAAAGTGTTGCGAAATTGTAAATTAAATACGTGACATAAACTACTGCGAATTATTCTTCCCGAGAGAGGAATTCATAAATATAATTATTTTTCTCTGTGCGATGTTTAATCACAATGCTTACAAAGTGACAATTTATACATTTATAACTTTGTTTGCGAATGTATTGGTTGGTTCGTTCTTTATAGAGTAAAGAGTATGTAGCAACAATGCCAGCCAAACCCGAGCCGACATCTTAAAAAGAGCGCTCAGGGGAAAATGGAATCTAAACAGAAGGGAAATTTCGATAAGAATAATTCGTAACTTACCCAAAAATAATTAAAAACTGTTTTTTTCACTTTTCTATACACTCTGTTTATTCACTGAAAATACTGAAAAACTTTTATCTCGCATCGTTAACAAACCTTCTAATTTAAATCGGCTCAATGCACGCTCAATGAAAATGTCAGAAAACATTTTTGTAAAAATGTTCTTTTCTGGTTTTTCATATTATTTGACTTTCTATGAGCATCGCACAAATACTACTTGGCTGTGTTTGGTTTGAGTGGCTCGGTTACACACATTCACATAAAGCATGAGAATTTCAAATAAATACATGCGATGAGGACGACGCGTTGCACGTGCACGTATAGCTGATGTGAAGCAAAGCTTGGGCTATGATGCGGCTTACTGCAAGTTGCATAGCCTCGGATGGAATAATGAGGGAGCCGTGAGCTTTTTAATTTGAAGTGATGCGTAGCTATTTAACCGCAACAACAGGCGATTTACAAAAAAATCACTTCCTTTTTGCCCTTTCTTCCTTGATTATTTGAAAAGCTTTTAGTACGTTTCCGGATTTATGCATTTCCTCCCAAAATTTAGATTCCGTTATTTCAGGTAAGTCATGTACCGTAGTTTTCTCATTTGTGATAATTTATTCTGTCGTTTCATGGTGAATTCATTGGTGGATTTGCTTTCGTTCGACTTTCTCAGTTTCTTTTATATTTTTTGTTTGTTTTTGCACTGTGAGCTTGTTTTCCGGAATTATACGGTAGCGGTGGATGAACTTTCAAACCGAGCTTTTTTTTCGTATTTCAAAGCTTCTAAAAGGGAAATAGCGGAAATTGGAAAAACATTTATAATAATCTCTCTCGACACTTACATATATACATATGTATGTAGGTTAGTAAGTATACCTTGATTAGGCTACGATAATTTAGGTTTTTTTCTGGCTGTAGTAAATGAGTAAATTCTAAAAGAGTGACTCGTAAAAAATATTCTTTAAGGCATGTGGACAATAGCCATTGATAAATGAATTTTTTTTTTACTATACTATAGGTATCTATGAGGAGTTGTATGATTTTAAGTACCCAGTAATCATACTAAAAATATTTAGTCGCAAGGTTAACATTTTTTACTTTTAGTCGAAAATTCACCAGTAGCGGTACATATTGATAATGGCCGGTGGTAGTACTTTTTCAGTACTTTACTGGTACTTGTAATTACTGGTGTTTATAAATGGGTAATAAATTTATACGAACTAGTATTTGTAAGTAAGTATACCAATAAATTGTCACCCTTTAAGTATTTTATAGTTTACTATAATTATTAAGAAGCATATTCTTCCAAATCGGTCCCATATATCATATTCTTTATTTTCTCCACATACCTACTCTAATATACTCCAACCTTGACTTATGTTGAAAAAATCCTCATAATAAGCATCAAATCTTTGTATCCCAAAATTAATTTTCACTACGCGCTATAAATCATTAAGCAATTCGAATGGAATTCCGGTCCTTTTCCTTGTCACTTTTGACGAGTTTACCTTTAAATCCGTACTATTTCCGCGCGGATTTCCGCTTCTTTAGCCGTAGGGAATTGCGTTGAGATTCCAAGTCTTTGATTGTATTGGTAGTAGGCAGAGCTAGGCAAGTACCAACGAAAAAGTACTTAAGTACAAGTACCGAAGGCCTGTGTACTTCAGCGTAAGTACAAGTACCGCATATATGAAAAGTACTTGTAACTAAGGACGAAATCTATAAAAAGTACTGGGTAATTTTTGAAGTACTTTTCTAGAATCTTTGTACGTTAGCAGTAATATGATAAGTTTATAGAGTTCAGTTAATAGATATTAATAAATAAATACCTTTTAAAACTAAATATGTATAGTAACCAGTGGCTACTATTTGTAGTTTTGTATAGTTTTCGACGCTGCACGTAAAGTGAAACTTTCACCTCTCATTGCGACACCAATAATTCATAAAAATTCTAAGGAAATATGGAAGCCTTCCCTACATCAGGTCGAGGCATCGTTGATCTTATATTGGAGCGAGGCATTGTTTGCTTATCCTTAGTTATGTCATCAAGTCGAGGCATCGTCGACTTTATATGGGAGCGAGACGTTTCTGGTTTTAGTTCTACTTGCCCAGTCTTGTTTGTATGTTATTAGTTTGTCTGAGGTTTTTCCTTGACGCACGAGTGCGGCACATGCTTTGACAGTTCCTTGCATACTTTAAAATACAGAAAAAATGAGCTACGCTATAGGTTGTGTTTGCTTTTCTACGAAGAGTTAAATATTTCTAGGTACTTAATAGACTCAGAAATATTTTAGTAAAAATCTTGGTACTTAAGTACAAAACTAAGTCTTAAGTACAAGTAAATAAAAGCAAGTACTTATGTTTCAAGTACTAAGTAGGGCATTTCAAAAGTATTGAGTAATAAGTCTTAAGTAACGAAAATGTACTTTAAGTAGTACTCAAGTCTTTTTTTTACTTAAGTATTGCCCAGCTGTGGTAGTAGGAACTGAACGTGGAAATCTAACAGATTTCCATATTATTTCCTTATTATTTTCGCATGGAATTCCCAGACTTTTCCGTATCATTTCTTTGTGGAATTCCTAGGAATTTCAATGCTTTTTCTGCATTTTTAATTAAGTAAAATCCAATATATTTTCCGCTCGTAATTAAACAGGGAAACATAAATAATTTGTAGAGTGAATAGCAGTAAAAAAAGTTTCGAAAGTATAGAGAAAATAATCAAACTGCCAAGAATTGAATCCTTGCAGAATGTTAAAATTAGCTTGATAAATTCGGAACAGGTAAATTCGGTTTGACAGGTTTAGCGTTTTGTAAGAATTACAGTCATGGGCGCACCTTGATTATTTTCTAAATACTTTCAAAACTTTTTCTACTGCTATACATTCTACAAATCAATTCAATTCGCAATCGCTTGTGTTTTGCCGAATACTACACGGAACCAAAAGAACACATCTGATATAAGCCATTAGCAATTTTTCGTATACCTCCAACACACCTGCTGTGTGTCTGAGGATGTCACACTTTTTCCACTTGAATTCTGTGATAAAATTCCACGTCTGGAATTTTTGCTTATTGTGTTGTGGAGTATTGTAGTGGCGAATAATGGTAAGCAGTGGTACACACCAGTACCAGTTTTCTTACTGGTATGTACTCAAAACATTTTAAGTATCTATCAGTAAAAAATACTCACTTTTACTGGTAAATTTATTTCTAGTATCAGTACTGGTACTGGGACATGTAATGAGTAACAATTTACTTGAATATCATATATACTGCGAACAAGTATTCAGTTTTTTTTTCTTTTGATGAATTTTCTTAAGAATTTTACTTCACTATTGGTGATGGCGCGTGTCCGGTAGAATTTTATATGAAAAATTTTAGATTAAATCATAGGGTATAGGTACTAGGTTTGTCATTCCATTCATAACACCTAGAAATAATAATGGTTGAGCAAAATGGATTGGATAGCCACGTATAATAATAAAAGTTATTTTGATTTCTGTATGATCGTCTGTCCGTTCTCACGCTAACTCAAGAACGTGTGTACTTAGAAAGCTGAAATTTTGCAATGGGGCTTAAAAAAAAAAAAAAGTAAAATTAAGTTCAAAAATAGGACAATTTGGGTAACTCGTTCGTAGGGTTGCCATACAAAAATTTCGTTTTTCACTATAAATTTGGACACTGCAAGAGAGCACGTCAATGTAGAGATCAAATCTTAGATTATTTAGCTATATAATCTATGGATCAAACTAGCACTGATTGGTGACCATACGAAATTACATACGAGTATTCATCTAGCTAGGCCAGGTGTCATAAGAATTAGCCTTAGACCAATTCCATGATACAAGAAAGATAACAAGGTATTGCCGATTCGAGAGGAATTTTTTGTGTTGCTACGTCATGAGGTGACAATGTCATTTCCAGCGAATTTATTTTGACTTTCTCGTATTTTAAATGCAAAAAAAAAAATCGTTTTTACTTTCTTCATTCCGGGAAAATGAAAACAAATTGTTGTTATCGAGGCCGTGAAAATAATAATAAATAGATGACGAGTTGAAAAGCCTCTTTGTATTGCAAAGGTCTGTATGATTTAAAGCTTTTCTCAACTCTTCAAAGAATTGTATGCTTCCATTTTCAGAAGAGGAGAGAGAGAGAGAGAGCAATTTCACATAAATTGACATTAAAACAGGACAGCGTAGCGACCTGAAAAATAATAGATGAAAATGCTGTAGATTTTCCCACTTTTTCATAAAGTTCTCTGACAATCTAACGATGATCTTGTGGTATGTTTTTTAGCATCAGCTCCTGCGCAATAATCCTCTTCGAAGGATGCAATTTTTTTATATTTTTGATCACTCAAAATAGGTAGTTTGACATATCCATATATAATATTTTCGCCATATAAATTTGAAGTCATATTTCCAATTAAAAAAAAAAAATTAGACAGAATCGAACCTTGAGGCACACCAAGTGTTAAAGTGGGATATAGTGTGAAAAAAGAGTAGTCATCCCCATCGAGTGTATAATTTAAATTCAACAGAAGCTATTTATTTGAATTGAATTTCATTGACTGAAAATAAAAATATTTTTTTTTCTCGGCTCTTTCAGATTCTATCAACATTACCCGTAGCTGCAATTCAAACTCGTCATTCCAGCTATGGTTCGTCACATAAAGTGCGAGATATCAATGAATATCCAGAGGTAGAAATAGTAAAAAATCCACCAGAATGGAAATTCGTGGAAAAAGTCCTTCCAATAGCGGTGGTACCATCGGTAAAACCTAAGGAAGAATATCCATCAGGATGGAAACCGCCAAAACCAATCGATATAAATGCAAAATATTATGTTCCTCGTACAAAAAATCACATGATTCCAGTTTATCTACATAGATCATATCGTGGTGGACGAATGATTACAGTTATACGTCGAATAGAGGGTGACATTTGGTGTCTAGAAAAAGATCTTCGTGTTGTTGTAGAAAAAGTTAGAAAAGGCAAATTATGTGCAAGCCGAGTGAATGAATTGAGCTGCCAAATATTTTTTCACGGAGATTATGTAAATGCTGTTAAAGAATTTCTACAGCAGAAGGGATTTTAAGGCAAGTAAACGTCGGGGGTTTTGTTTTGAATGATTTGAATAAATTATTGAGAAATTTATGAAAATTAAAGTCGAGATTATTTGATTTTTGTGTTTTATATTTGTAAAACTGGAAAATTGTAGCATTCCTTCCTTTGTGCCCAGTAATGCTTGGCACTCCCTAGTCCACCATTCCCAGTTTAGTGTACATTTGTATACCATAGTAGTCTTTCGCTTGAGTTATACGGAAAGAGGACGCTCTATGATGTTAGCAGCACTCTGAAGAGTGCTTTGAATTGTGCGGATGTGAATTACATAACTTTGCTTCTACTGGAGATGAACGGCACGCTCACAGCCCACGGCGACCTTCGGTAAACTCCAGATGGAGTCATGGCAGCATTTTGCGTTTGGGCTTGTTATAGCCGAAGCACCAATGGGCTATTGTTAGGAGAGGGTGGTACTTCTATTGAAGTTTTCATGCAATGGCCTGCCCTGGAGTTGGGCCAGGCCAATTTGCAGAATATTTTTGCCGGCGTTGACGTCCCGGTTCCACGTGATACGACAGTTTGTGCAAAACTGGTACCGATGTGGAGACCGAGACAGCTTCGCCGTCTGAAAACAATTGCTACACAGCTACGTTGTGCGGAACTCATCCACTTCGAGGACACAGCAATGCGATTGTAGCGCCCGCACGTAGCCGCATATTGGCGAATTTGCGGTAATTTTGGTGGAACGGATTGCGTTTGGGCTCAAGATATTCCGATGCCAATTATTATATTCATGGAATTGTGATGTCTCACTCAGAGGCCAGTGGTTAAAAGCCCACCTGAAATAACAGCATTTGTGAAACAATAAATCTCTCAATCTCCGAGGAGTTATTCTAAAGAGTTGACGACGAAAAAGTATCATATTATCTTCCTATACAAATCGCAAATTACTTTGTTTTTCCTTCATGACATATACGAAAGAAAGTTGGGGATGAACAGGGAAATAAATTACGACTAATTAAAATTTAATAAAACTATTATTTTTTATTATTACCTTAACGTACTTTTTGTTTCAGATAATTACAATTGGAGAAATGCTATAAATTCTTTCATTTAGTACCCACCCAAAACATGAAACTCTTTTACAAAAATCCTAGGCCAGCATTCATCATTCTCTCTTTACATAAATTGCAAACAAAAGGAAAACTATTAACAGAGGAAATGGAGAACCTTAGAGGAAGCCTGCTTATTTTAATTAGTATTATTATTACAATAGGACTACCGAGAAATTAGCTATCAAGTAGGTGGTGGCGCCGCTGCTGCAGATCTTTTCAATGCTTTTCGAATTGTTGTCCAATCTTCTAGGATATCCTCTTCGTTTAGCATATAAACTATATATGGACCTGAAACTGTAACTGCTTTTTTACGACCAGGCCCACGTACTTTGCTTGTTCTCGTATTTGTACCCCAATCGGCCCATGAAATGTCTACATTATGACGATCCTCTTCGAGGCGACGTATTTTTTCCATTAATTCTTCGTAAATTGCATCCATAGCTAAGTGTTTTTCGCTCTACAAAGAAAAAATAAATATATTCAAAATTTTTATTAAAATTTTCATTAGAATTTGAGTATAGAAAAAAGGAAGGTTTCAATTAATGTGCAGACAGTATACATATTTTGCGTCCCTATAAGATGATGCTCCACGCATGGAAACAGCTAGTAAAGTTTAGAGCCTATCAGAATAACATCAAGAATTTTTCGCATTGTATATAGCATGCACAGATTTTTAGTGCTCTATGCTAGGAAGAGAGTAAAGACATTAACCTCGTTATAGCAAGTACAACTTTAAATCTTTAGGTCAAACAAAATTGACATAAGGTAATGCCATCTCAGAAAAAACATTGTGCTCATCAACAAAATGTTCCAGTACAAACATTAAGGAAGACAATTTTGATTGTATACGACATCGCTATCAACAACATAAAAATTTTAAAGAACTTATGATGCAAAATCTCACCTCAAAGTGTTGCCTAGCAGCTTGTTCTTCTGATAAGAACTTATGATTGATATTCTCTAGCCTATACTGCTTTAGAACTTCAGCAACTTCAATTCTAGTCTTTAAGTTATCATCAAGCTGTTGCAAGGGACCAAGGTACTGCTGTGATCTACCTCCACGAACATCTAATAATTGCATATCAACTTGATTAATACGTTCCCGATAGAGTTGTTCTCGAAGGATTGCAAATTGTTTCTCTAAATTACCTGGAAAAGAAAAACATTCAAGCTCTCCAGAAATCTAGAAGTATTAGCATGAAACTTACTTAAATTTTCTATACAATCATTTCTACGTCGTTCACATTCACTTTCATCCATTTCAGAGGAATCATCTGAATCTGGTTCATCAGCTTCTTCAGCGCTAGATTCATGCCCCTGGCTGGAAGCAGTACGCTCCGATTCAGCCCCAGATACATCACCTTCGCCATCACTTTCACCTCCCTCATTTTTTACTGGCATTTTATAAATTCTATTTTTTGAACTTTTTTTATTTTACGGCTCACTTTATTCTACTTTATTTAGATAATTCAATAGATATTCCCATAAAAACTGATTAATTTTGAAACGCATATAAACAACCTGGTGTCACCCATATAATAATTGTGACGTTGCTGTCAAATATTTTTTGACAGCTTATATGATGATTGAACTTGTAAATAAGAGTTTATTTGGATAGAGCAAAGATAGAGTATTTAGTATATTGCGGACTAAAAGTAGTTATTTTATACTCAAAACAGTTCGAAGCAAAAATTTTATTTGACAAAATTTGGAACTCCAGTAATTCATTTACTTTGATTCTAAATAGGTAAATTGCACTTCCTATCAGGATTGGCATTAATTAACTACCCAAATAAATTTTGTTTGTTTGTTTTTTTATTAAACAAAGCGATTATATTGCTATCTACCTCCGCAAAAATTGTATCTTTATTAGTTTCCTGAAAATTTCTTATTTTCTCATTAATAATTTCAGGAATAGATCTTCTATTAAATGCTGATATTTGTTGAAGTGGTGTTGCATATCGACGACTTCCATTAAGGACTGAATAGTATGACAAACTCATCAAACTCGTGCAAAACATCTTTTACCTGTGTAATTTCTAATTGGTCGGCTGTACAGTTGTTTACTTTCGATTTGAGGTGAAATTCTGATACAGTAATTGTTTATATCAAAAGCTGTAACTTAATTGAACACGCACAAAATTAATGTCGTTAATCGACGTGTAGCAACATTATTTTGCTGGTACAATTAGGGGAGGAAAATCCTTCCTTCCCTAAAAACATCTCATGTGGGTTGACCAATTTCATGGCGTTTTGCGCTATGAGAAAAGTTTCAACTATTAGAAGGTAGATGGCACTGTCGAAATCAGAGGTACTACCAAATGTTCAGATTTTACTACAGCCAGCTCCTCTGTGATGTCATTTAGATAGACAACTGACAGCCCACAACATTTGACATTTGAAATTTCGTTGTTTTCTACAAATTTGTTGGCTGTATTATTTCTAATCTAAATAATACGCAGTCAATCGATCTTGAAAACTATGAATTCCAACAACCCTGAAGATCTATTAAGTTTCAAAGAGTTTGCTCCAGTACACGGAATTCAGGGAAATACTCCACCTACAGCACAAATCAGTATCAATTCACCGCAAAAATCATACGTTGCTACCACAAACGAACCTGCAACAGACCCGCTTCAGGATTTAATAAGTGACATGTCGGCAAGTGTTCGAAGTCTAGGACTAGGAGGAGTAGGAGATCAACAAGATCTCACAAATCAACAGCAACCAGATCTAGAGAATGAGACTGCTGGAAAACCAACATATTCCTTTTGGAGTATTGAATATTATCAACAATTCTTCAATGTCGACACTATAATGGTTGTAGAGAGGATTGTAAGTTCAATGATACCGAAAAGAGCTCCACCGAATTACTTAAAATCGCACATTGGACAAAATCCTGATCTTTATGGTCCATTTTGGATAATGGTAACATTGGTAAGTTGGATAATTTCAGATTTACAACGTTTTTAAAGATTTTTTCTATTGCAATTAGTGGAAATATTGCAAATTACATGCAATATGCCCGTCAGGATTTTGAATGGAAATATAATTTCCATTTGGTGTCATATGCAGCTACAGCTATTTTTATGTACTCCTGCTTTATACCAATCACATTGTGGGCTGTCCTTAAATGGAGTTCTCGACCCGTTGATGGTGATGTCGAAGCAGATTCGGTATTATAATGCGAATATTGCTTTATATTTTTATTTTTACACACTTTTCTTTAGAGTGGGTATGGATACATCCCTGGAATTTTAACTTTAATGTGCGTCTATGGATATTCTCTTGCCATATACATTCCAGTTTCCATTCTTTGGGTGATTCAGGTGAGTTGTGCTGATTTTCTAAGAGAGTTTGAAGGATTTAATAAATTTTTTAAAATGTATTTTTAGATTTCATTCCTTCAATGGCTTCTAGTCATAACTGCAGCCCTACTATCTGGCTCTGTGCTGATCTTTGTTTTGACTCCATCTTTACGTAGTTCAAAGTTTTCGCTATTTTTAATTATCGGAATTTTAGGGGCACACTTTCTACTTGCTGCCGGTTTTATGTTGTATTTTTTTCACGTGCCTAGTTCTGTTGGAACAGAAAATTTACATGCCGTTACGGAAGTCATTAAAAAAGCTGCGTTAGTAGCCACCTCAAATGTTACTACTAAGACTGGGTAATTTATGAGTTTTTTTTCCTTTTTTAGTTTGTTTATTCTTGCGTTTATTTGTTGTAAAATTAATAAATATTAAAAAAAAAAAGATAAATTTTGAAAGAAGAGGATTTACTATACGTCCATGATTGGTCACACTTGAGAGTACATTGACTCTGCCAAGATTATGCGAATTTAAAATATCTTTGCTACGTTTATATTAGATTGGGAAAATTTATGCCAATTATCTTTCATTAAGTTGTCCGTTAGACGATTTTTCCTCATCTAGCTAAGAGTTATTTTCAGCAAACTTTTCTATTTGTCAAAGACGACCGACCTTTCTTAGGTACTACATATTTTACATTTTTTTTAAATAAGCTCTGATCAACTATCGAATTCAGTGCCTCGATCACGGAAATTTTTTCGCAGTTCGTCTATACCAGCTCGAGTACATTATAGCTCAGGTATGAATGATCGCCCCAAAAACACATCTGTGGGTCATTATCATAGTACTGCAAAAAGCGTCTGGACCTCTGCAGCTTTGGATGTTTTTTTTTATTTCCTCACTCTACTTTCCTTCATGTTAAGGCCTTGCAACAATACATCATGGGCATAGAAAAAATCATTTTTATTAATTTCGTAACATTTTTGTCGCTCATTATCTTTACACTTAATTCATTTAATTACTTTTACATCATAATTTCAGGAAAATACCCACTGTACGAAGATTTCTTACCACATCATTTAGACGTGTTATTTATTTTCTGTTACATCCTTGAAATGTCTGTTGATGACCATCCTGATGTCGGTCGATAGTAAGTACATAAATAAATGTGTGAATCCTCATCCTCACCTAATAAGAAATTTTGATGACAACACTTGGGACGCTCTAACTAACTAAAATAAATGAATCTATCGCGCAGGTTGCTCAAAACCCATTTAAAAAATTCAAAAATCAATTGCTATGTATGCCAGGAAACAGATGAACTGCTTCAGATATCCTTGGCATATGAGCCTAGAGATTGATAATAATTACTCCAGCGATTTTGCAACTGTAACATCTTGGAAATGTGTCAATTCGATGAAATTAATTTCTTAAAACTACGATGTTAGGAGGCCTAAAAGTACAAACATAAAATTGAGAGGTAAGAATGAAGATTTTTCTAACTTTTGCTGCTTGTAAATAATTTCAAAGAATAAATAAAAAAAAGTACTGTGTAAGGACCCCTCCTACACATACTTTCGTACCAAGCAAAGTGATGGTCAACAAAAAATCTACTAACTAATGCCGCAGTGTTGGGACTTTTTGGTGATATATAAATAGTTTTTCCTTTGCTGCATTTGTATTTGTACTATCTCTGAAATGTTCAATGATCCAATGATTCTTGAATATCTAAAATTGACCCTATTCTGCAGATACATTTTTAGATATAATAATCTTAAGAGAAGATCATCTCGTTATGGTAGTAGTTCAATTAAATTCAGCTGAATTACTCCTGTGTGCTTATTTAAAGCCTAGGCTTTAGGACTTATTATCATCGACAAAGCGATGATGAATTTTTGAGGTTGTCCCTATATCTATAAAGTTATCTGCTTACCTTCCGCATCAAGAGATTTTTTATATATAATTGATGTTTAGGTTAATGTTAGAAGGCATGGGTGACTAGGCCACTAAGACTCTTTGGACACCGCGATCAGATTGATCAATTTCTTCCTCTCGTAAAGTTGGTTAAACTAAATCTAGCCCCTTTACGAGCACGATTATTCCCCTTGGGATTAGCATGCAAACCTTATTTGGAATGATAAATTCTTCTCTAGTGATTTGAATTCTTAAAAACAACCATATTCAATATTCATAACCTGCCCATATTTCCATTTTCTAATTCGCCTTTCATTTAATTTCAATTTCAAAAAGAAAACATTTTTATGACAGCCTTAACTGGATATTTTGCGCTGCTAAGTATTCTATGTCAGTCTTCTATTAAATTTGCATTTTCCACCCTCAGCCTGAGTTGGTTGCGGGTACATTTTTGATTTCCCCTTAGAAGAAAGCTGTGCAAAAATGAAAGCAAGCAATTCTGCTTGCACTACCCTTTATACCGCAGTTGATTGCTTTCCACCTAATCCTTGAAGGCAGCTAGCAAGCAAGCATTGGACTTGAACGACAAATTTATTTAAATATAGAACGCGACGAAGACGACGACTCATATTTAAATGCGCTCAGCTGATTTAAAAAAAAAAACAAAAGTAAAGGGGTTGCCGGGTGATAGAATAGAGTTGGTCAGGATTCGTTGCGTAACCGGATTCCGATCTGCTGAAGCCAGAGGCATCATCATCAATGCATGCATGAGTTTTAAAAGAAACAGGGGAATCCTCGGGTATTAAAAAGTTATGCGAAGGGTTGAATGAAGAAGTGAAAGTATATGACGAGTGTATAGAAACTGAATGTATATGCACGAGAAGGCCTACATCTAGTGACAATAGACTGTGTTTAGCAAGACACGTGTCAGAGAGTTGGGTACAATAAACAAAACTGGGTGACTTTTTTTTTGACAACAACAGAGAAAGAAACAAAGATTTTTTTTCAGTTTTGTGGGGATGATGATGATGATTTTAAAAATGTTTTAGAAAATGACTTATCTTCTAGTTTCGTATGGGGGGTCGGGTTGGGAGGAAGCGTGCTTATTTGCATCCCTTGAATGTATTTTAATTATCTTACATCTGGATTTTATGGATTTATACTGACTTTGAATTTAATACAATGCAAAAGAATTCCCAACAGATTTTTTTCAGTGCTTGCTTTTAATATGTCTTTCAACTTGATGACTTCATGCTACTTTTAAGTAATGTGCGAAAAAGAGGCAAAAAGAGAATTGTACCTAAAAAGCCAAAGTCTGATTGGATGAATTTCAAGTGTGAAAAAGCTTAATTCCAATGGTTTTCTTGTATGATGGTCATCCAGGAGAGGCAATTTCTAATTTATATCCTTGTTCAGTGCTCGTCCATATAGAGGTAAGCACGAATCACCAAGGCAACAGGGCCTTACTAAAAAAAGGAATATAAAAAATATACAGAAATTCCCAGGCGTGTTGCAATTTCATTTTATTTAATTAATGCGCATGTCTATTCCTGGATGAATTTTATCTATTTTTCCAGTGTATAGCTACACACATTGTTTTGTGGAAATGGATAGGAAGGATATGTATAGAAGGAATGGGGAAAATTAGTTTCCATACAAATGCTACAGGGTGTATATGAATAAAATGAAATAATGGATTTTTGTTGAATACGGGTCAGAATTTTTCAAATGTATAGAACATTTTTTTGGTCTGTACCTATTACTTGTTATTGGTCTTATACGTGTTTCTTTAAGCTACTTTTGCTATCAGAGTTACTGAGGTCGTCTGTAAATGAGCTGTATGTCCACAACAAGGTGTCTAATCAGTGGGTTTCTGGGCACATGGGGATTATGGTGAACGAAAGGGCTGACCTTCTAACCAGATCTGGCTCTGGCTCTCTCTTCCTTGGACCGGAACCCGCTGTAGGCGTTGCCACCTCGGTTATCAGGTCTGTCATCAAAACGGATGTTCGCATGAAGCATAATCAGAGATGGGCGAACCTGAGTACCTGCAGGTGTACACAAATTTTTCTTGATGGGCCTAATAGGAACTTCTCCGACTTTCTCTTGGGGCTCGGGAGAAAACAATGCAGAGCTCTGGTTGGCATTATAGCCGGCCCTAGCTTGCTTTACGTTGATCTAATAAAGATGGGAGTCGTTGACAACCCTGAATGTCTGTCCTGCCTGGAAGGAGAGCCTGAGACAACCGCACATTTTCTGTGTGCTTGTCCGGCCTTTGCCCGGATCGGGCTGAATACGCTTTGGTTTGCCCTCCTATCTTGGATGAACAAAAAAACTTACCTTACCTAGACCTGATGCGCTCATTCAGAGGACAGGGAGGTTTTGGTGAGAGGTTGTTTCTAGGCCGCCTTGGTCTCCGTGCTTGAGTTCGCTGCGTTTGCCTGCATTTGCAAAAAAAAGTAAAAAAGCTTCTTTTAGATGACTTTCAAAAATGGTTTTGTTTGTTTGTTCATATGCAATATATTGCCTTATTGCTCTGCTCCGGTCATAGAACCTGCCAGTAATATTTAGACCTTTGGACAGTCCACTGTATTGTGTTTGGGCAAACATAAATCATTCTTGGATAACTCTTATTAATGTTGTTTATAAATGATCTACTCTCATCAGTTAGGTACTGAATCGTCTATATTTATTCTCCGGTCGGTACGTGCGTGGATGAAGAGGAGCCTACAAAACCTATCATAATTAGAAAATTGTTCAATATTAAGCCTCATATCCACGTTTTTAATTTTTTTCCCATAGTATTCATAGAGCAATTATGTCTTGTTTTTTTTTAACATTTATTTTTCTCGTTCCATCTTCTTACGTTCCTGGAAAGTTTCAGCAGTGATAGCTTTTGTAGATAGCTGAGGGCTAATTTTTGGTTTTCGATGATAGAGAGTCTGCACACTAATATCAATCAAGTTTATGATAAGCCTTACAAAAAAATATATGCCTGGGTTCAACAAGGGGCAATACTTCGGTCATGGCTATTTCCTTTATACATTTAAGATATAAATGAATTGCAGCAAAAAGTTTAATTTCTTTTATTTATTTGTTTTTCTCTACTGCAGTATTGCACCTTGAATGTTTCTGCAGAGATTTTAAAAACATAATACAGTTGCACCATCTGAAATTTGAGGATTCTCTCTCTTTTTTTCATACGTTCAAATTTGTTTTTTTTTCCAAAAATTTTATATGGTGGACTGCGGACGATGTGGAGGTTAGCTAAAATATTATCTTAAGCAAGCAAGTTTTTTGGAATATTTTGTACATCCCAAGCTTGATTGGTTTAGTGCTCGTAGACAATGCTGCCAAGTTTACAACTTATTATATTCCATTTAAGCTCTCTATGTTTTTGGCTACAGTTTTAAAAACCTTAATTGCTTCACACCACACTGTCTACCTTTTCGAACATATTGAATTTTTACGCTTAAAAATAATTTCGCAGTTTACTGAATACCCCCTCCCCCCCCCCCTCCCCATCCACTCCCAATCTGAGGAAGTCAAAGATTGTTCGAAAATTTTCCAGCATTATCAAAGACGAGCGATTTGGATTTCCATCGATTCCCAACCCTCACCCATCCCTCCCCCTACTATCTATTATCTTATTCTAATTGTAAATATTTACCCAGTATCAGTCGATAAATAATAAGGATTTTTTCGAAATTCTTTAACACTAGAATGCCCGGCACTTACAAACCCCCAAATGGAGTCATTTTGACTCCTATATCAGGCGCATTAAATATAATAATATTTTATATAGATTTTTATGAAATGATAATATATAATATAACATTTACTAAAAACAAAAACAGTATTATAGTAAATTTTATTTGATTCCTCTTAGTTTTCATAACATTTCTTGCATTGTCATTTAATTGTAGCTGTACGAGTCCCACTAATTGATTTTGTGCAGGTAGTATATATTCCCACTGTCCTATTTTTTTTTGCAATGTACCTTAATTTGACAATACTTAGTCGACTGTGTAGGTTCCTGGTCAAATTCTAGATTACACACGGGAGTAGGAGACACATTTTCACACCTCATATTCGGGTCCATAAGCTCCTCTGCTAACTATTGCAGGGAAACTCTACCGGAAATTTTTCAGAGGTAACTTCCTTATATATGATCCACGCGTTTATTGCAGCTAAATCAAGAGTGTTCTGAAATGAGTGAAAAGGCCATCGCCTTGTACTTTCAGGATTCAACACTTTCGGGTGTTTTCTTCGCATTATTATATCTGAGTGAAGAGTGCTCAGAAGCACAAAATTTTTTCTTTGTTTTGCCCTGATAGACAGTTAGAGTCATATCATCACTTTTATATACGACTTTTATATAGCGACTAAATCGTTTATCAAAACGAAGAAAGCGCAGTATTTCGCAGAAACGATTTTTTGACATGGCCTTTTTACACAATGGTAGACCCCAGTTATCAGCCATGCACTTGACGGGTTACCAGCGGTTCCATTTCTCGTTGTATACTCTGTGGGCCCGGATATTTCCCTGAGCACATTGTGCTGCGCACGTCTACCTGGCACACCCTCTCCAGGCGTAACTAATGTCCATTGAGTACCGTGCGTCAGCTCCAAACAACATTACGGGATCAACGTCAATATCAAGATTCAAGTTCTCATCGTTCTCAGATGTATGCACAGCATGTTCAGCCACTGTAGGATTAGGAACATAAATTGTACTTGCTGAGTTTCCAACTCGCCTTCTTTTTCGAACAGTAAGCGAGGAATGTTCGAGGCTTTCTTGTCGGGCACCCATATCTAGTTCCACGAGCAGCTCGACAGAGAAGCCTACCATGTCTCTGTCCCCGATTAGAAGTTGTACAGTAATCCGCAGAATGAGTGCCAACTATATTTACATTCTTCAAATCAAAAAGAAATCTGAAACAATATCAAACCCTCACCTTCATTATTGTCTTCACTATGGGAAGAGGTATAATTCTTACGACGTACAATAACAAAATCTTCATCAGACTCATGCCCGTCATCGCTCCCAATCTCGGACATCATGTCTTCGGGAATTTCTTGCAAAGCTGCAAGAGTTTGTTCTGGCAATTCACGTTACAAGCACAAAAAACGTCCTTCACAGAAACCAGCACCAAATTTTATGCTGAATAACTACAAGAATACTTTTTCCCCAGTAACACACATGTAGCTTATCACGAATCGAAGAAGATATAATTTTTGTTTTTGCTATGAAAAAGGTATGACCTACGCTGCATGGCGATATAATTTTAAATATAATTTTGCAAATAAATTCATTTACTACGCAATTTTGTATTAAAATAACAAGGAGTCCATATAACTCCTTTGGGCATTAAAGGTAAATTAGAATAATTTAAGCTTATTATTCGACGACGACTAATTTTATTATTTGCATGCTACTAAGCACCGAAAATGAATAAAAGTCGCGAGAGAGATTTTTGCAAAACCTATTTAAAAGGAAGTAACATGAAAAAGAATATGCGCGAGGAGTCAAAATGACTCCATCGGGCATTCTAGTGGTTAAAAGTCGTCAAATAAAGAGCTGCATACATTTATGGATGGGTAAAATTGTATAAGTAGCGTGGGAAAAATGAGAAATTTCTAATATTGCTAATGTGAAACCTCAACACCTTATAGAATATAGAGAGAACAGGATGTCTTGATACATATAAAATTCGTGTACAGAAGCGTGGCTCTTTTGGGAGGTGCTTGAAGTAGGACAGTATATATTGAAGAAAGAGATACCTTACGAAAAATGCATGTTCAGCTCACTGACATATATAATATGGACTGCTTAACTTTCTATTTCATGTGGGCTCAATTGCTTATGTCAAAAAAGTTCTTACGCCGCCGGTGCCAACATTGAAAAAAAAAGAGCGTGCAGCTTGAAAACCGATTATAATAAAACCTTTCGAATCTCTGCTGCGTATCTAATGAAAAATTTCATCAGTAATAACCCTAAATAATTAATTTTAAATCATTTATTTCGACGGACCCACTTATTTATTTGTTGTTAACAGTTCTCCTCAGTTGGTACTTGGTGCTTAGACCGAAAGAGTCAGCAATATAGAAGTGAGCCCACTTTTGGCAGTGCATTTCTATGAGCGTAGAGTGTCCATATTATACATGTCAGTTGGCTCAGCTACTTGATTTGTTTACATTTGAAACAGCTGAGAAACTTCTGAGGTACTTGGCGTAGTGACAGCGACTAAGACCATTTTCGGTGGGAGCAATAGCTCGTATGGACAACATTTTTAAATTTCAACTTATTTTCTTCACATTTTATCTCTCAATTTCTAGCAATTTTTTTTTTCAAATTTGTATGAAATCCATTTCACACGGAATCACCCTGTTACATGTGCAAAATTACTGCAAAAACAAAAGAACAATTTTAGAAAGTTTCGAAAGCAAAAAATAAACAGAATTTCGCTAAGCATCATACGCCTCATCCTTTATCAGAAAGGTTACGTTTCGCACAACAAAAACTCTTCCTTCAACGAAAATATAATCGATAAGGAGCCAGTTTGGGTGGGTGTGTCATAAACGCACACGAAACTGTTCAATTCTGTTCTCTGCAAATTTAAGTATAGATGCGGATGCAGCAGCATTGTAGGAGTACCAGCACGACCACCAGCACTAGCTTTAGTAGTAGTAGTAGTAGTAGTAGAAAATAACTCCTTTCAGTAGAAGCTTTCCACTATAAGAGCTCCTTTTACCTTCCACATTTTCTTTTGCGCAAGGAGCAACATTCATCATTGTCAGTCTTCTTGGGGCACACCGGATTGGAAAATCGTAGAATTTCATAAAAACAATTTGAGTTCATTTTATATCCATGAGCTCCATGAGCCGCCATCAGGAGTCTATATGGTTGGGGAGGGGGGGGGGGGCGGTAGTGTTCATCGAAATACACTTGTATGGGTAAACATATATCCTGCCGACTGCAGGATGTTCATCCTGCTGCACGAACACGAACACCCATGCTCAGTACGAGTAAAGCGGTCTTCAAGTCTAGAAACGCGATCTAGAGCGCGTTTTGTTATTCTACTCATAATTTGTTTGCGTCGCTGTATAATTTCCCTTTTTTGATTAGAACACGATTTTCGGTTAGTTTTTCTCTTACGGTTACACCATTTATATATCCATCAAAAGTCGCGCGCCCCGGGACAGCATCCAATCTACATACCTACAAAAAAAAAAAAATTAAGGATTGACCGATCTAGGAAGTAGTGAGAGGTAGTAGTAGTAGAAGAAGAAGACCAGAAGGAGCATTGATGCCAACATAAATCAACTGGAAATATTAGCGCTAGTCCTACTGCCTGAAGCAAGGAAGCAAAAATCATCGTTTGACGCTCAGTAGAAAAGTTATCATAGTCAACTTAGTTCGCCCAACTCTCGCGAAGGGAACGCCGCCGCCGCCCGCCACCGCTGTAGACGTGACCGGTTGAGGAATTTTTTCCATCATTTCCGTTTTAATATTGTTTTCATTTTCTCCAATTTTTCGCGGTAGTTTTATATGGTTTATAAAAAATATATAAAATATATAAAAATTGTAGTAAAAATCAAGCAAGAAATCAAGTCGGCTAGTGTTAACTGTAAAACTATTGCTACCTACATATTATACGAGGGGCCCCGCCACGAAACAGTTTTTTAACAAAAAAAAAAAAAAACAAAAAAATTCATCGCCAGCAACGAAGTGTGATACCACCCTGTGGAGAAATAGAGGGAGATAGAGAGAGAGAAAGAGAAGGAGAAAGAGTTGAGAAGGTGCGGAAAAAAAAGGAATAAAAAACAAAGAAAAAGGAGCAAGGAAATCGTCCCATCGATTGCATTTTAAAAGTATTCCGAGACTAGGCAAAGCTTATCTTTCTGGAAACATCTCATCAAGAAGACGAGTCTGAATAATTTTAAGACGCGCGACCTAGCGGAAGTGTAGCCGGAAACGCTCACGTGGAAAAAAGGTAGGAATGCTTCTTCTTTTAATGGACTTAATGGGATCTATGTAATACCTCGTTTCCTATGATGGGAAGGTGTAAAGTGGGTTGGGGAAGGGGGGGGGGGGGTAGAATTTTTCTTCCATGGAAAGTTCAAAGTTCATACCGGGTTCAAAGCTTTTACAGGTCCCGGAAACACCGTTTCCAGGCTGTGCTTCTGGCAGCCTTTGCTTCTACGCATGCATCCATCTATAATATGCAACGGTATATATGCCTATTCCTGCTCATATACTAATGGGAGCATATATGGATGTATAATGTATGTATAGTCGTGAATTTGGTAAGAGCCACACGATGGCTGGAGGAGCGGGCTGCACAGGAGGCTCTGCTCTGCTTGTTATTCCATGAATTTCCATTTAAGCGAAATACTTTTGTTGCTGCAAATTCCAGGGAAGATAGGGTCCTTGTTGTGCAAGAAATGGTCTTGAACCGATTAAATATTTCCTTGGCATCTGATCAAAAGCAGGTTGATCTGGAGAAAGCAGCTATGGTAATAGTTAAGAGCAGGTGATAGAGTGCGGGATGAGGTTGAGAAAGGGGTTATGTGGTTGGATGGGGGGGGGGTAAGCATTGATGGAAATTTTATTTATCTAATTTTCTCTGGAATAGAAACACAGCAGCACTTTGTTGCATAGTGATGAAGGTATTTGATTCGCCGGGGATTTTTTTGCTTTGTTTTTTTTTTATTTTTTTTTTTTTCATTAGATGCTGATGCTCTCTCTTTACGCAGATGCAAATTATTTTCATGGGTGTGAAAATTATGTATGTAAAAAAAAAAAAAGGTTTGGATTTATGCAATTTTTTTTCGCTGCTTAATATGAATTTGAAGATATTTAAAAATTTGTATAAAATAACTGCCAGCGTGATTTTGCTCGGTTTAAAGATATTTCAACAGCAGTTTTAAATGATGCTGGGCATATAATTTGCAAATTAAAAATGGTGAATTTTTTTAATTAAATTTGTTTTTCAAAATCGTTTTAACAAGATTTTATGTTCGTACTTATTTATCTTTTAATTCTTGTAGTGACATTAGTTATACAAACGGTTGCTGTACTTCGTACCATGTTTCGTGTGACAGCTTTCAATTCAATCGGTTTTTGTACGTACGCTTCTCCGCTAAGTCTCCACCTTATACTACCGGTTCTATTCCGATTCAAATCAAGGACTTGATTTGCATTATTGGGTAGAGCTTGTAGCCAATATAATTTTATTTATTTCCTTTTATGATTGTGCCAAATCTATTTTGATATTATCCTCTACAAACCTGTATATTTTTGCGCTAGATCAATGCAGCAAATAGGATCAGTGGAAATATCTTACTAAAAAAGGCTTGCAGCCTGCATGTGTTATGCATTGGAAGACAGTTTTGATTTTGGATACCTACGGAAATTAAGTAGTCGCTTGCGGTACATTGAGTTTCTAACTTCCAGCCTGCCTGAGCTACGTTCTACTAAGATTTTGTATTTTATTATCTTAAGGTCCTGGTGTTGTGCAAATTCGCAAGGACTTCGTTAATAACTATAAAAAATAGGAACTTCGAGTGAATACATTTCTGTCGAAGTACAGAATTTACTTTGAAACCGAACAATTCTATCAAGGTTAAGTAGGCTATAAGGATCGTTTACTAATTCTACTGTGTTCTTTGAGGAATTCCTTGTGTCATGTGTGAGAATTATACCAACACCATTCCTATATTGTACAGTTGGTCTTCTACCAGAGTACCTACTAAAATATGCGTTTTCAACATCTCTAAAAATATATTCTCTTACATTTTGGGCCATTTGGTTCATATCTCTAAAAATTTCATCCAATTTCCTATTCCTTGTATAGGTAAGAAAATCAAAAGTCAGGTAAATTAGTCCACCAGTTATCTTTTTGATATGTAAGCTAATCTTGATGTTCCTAGGGCACAGTCTTCCTTCTTGATTATTCCGCAACTTTATAAGATCTGAGAATATAAATTGGAGAACCGATTTCCGGTTACAATTCGGTCGATAACGTTTTATTTGATCTTTCGTCAATAATCTGTTTCTTTTGTTTAACGTGCGTTTATGTGATTTTAAAAAATGTTTAGATTGTTTTTGGTTTGATAATCTTCACATGATTTTTCGAACAAGGGTTGTCCAACCTTTTCCAAAACTCGTCAACGAAAGAATATTGTTCTCATAACCCGCTAAACATCTTATATAGATTTTCCTGTGACGTATAGTAATCAGATTTCGATGCCTCCAATTCATTGTCGTACATATAGCCTTTCGTTCAAAGAGGGGTATGTCTATTGGCGTACGTAGGTCATAATATGTAAAGAAATTTAAAAATGTTGGTGAGCGATGTCAAAAATTCATTCATTATTTAAATACTTCTGACCAGATGTCTGCATTTTCTGGACCCAACTTATATCTACGCTACTGACTCCTTCATACTCATACCAAAACTTTTGTGTTATATTTCCGTTTTATCAGATTTTATTTAGAATTACTGGAATGACTATTACTGTGGATCATACAAAGATTTTGGAAGAAGCGGAAGGATTCAAGGATCATAAATATAAAATGTTTTCCAAAAGGACTCCATGGTTTCCGAAAGAAACGCAAATAGGCGATAGTATAATTAAGTAAAAATTCAAGGATCGTCTTCTGCCATTTTGTCGGGAAAACGTGGATCCTTTTCGAAAATTCCTTCAGATATATAAAACGTTGAGAGTATCTTAATGCCGATGGCTAACTAACCTAGCTGTGGTTACTAGTGTTTTGTCTGCTGTTGTTGTTGTGTAACCGTAGCCAATGCGTATGCAGATATGTACATAAAATCCAAATGCATGGTTTTAATACCTTCAGAAGCCTCCGGCTGATTATTATTAATTTTATAGACACCGAGCACTCTTCGGAGATATTTTAAATATTCGAAAAAATTCTATGTTTCATATATGCCTACATATGTATACGTAAGAATTTTAAGCCCTTGTATTATGCTCTTCTACTTATGAGTTTGTTGCATCCTGAAAACTTACAACTGCACTGCATCTGTCGTCAAGTTCCCAAAATTCGACATCCACGTTACTCTAATATCTAATTTATTTAGTTTTTTGGTAGAACACACCAAATGTGTCTCTGACCTTACCCCCTTTTTTTCTATTTTCTGTGTTACCACAAGGCTCCATACTTGGTCCTATTATATTTTTTACATTTATATAAGTACATAAATGACTTCGTTAAATATATTGAACTTTATGGCATTCAATTTTATGCCGAAAATGATGTCGGGCAAAAGGTCTATGCCGCAGATAACAAGTCATAGGCACTTTATTTTGCAGAATATTTGAAAGTTTATTCCAGTAGATAGTCAAAAGACGTGGGGTAGGTACTAGTTTTTTCGAATCTAGTCCTAAATTTTTAATTTAATCTTTTAAATTTTATAAAAGGTACTTATTTTCTGCCGTATTCGCTTTCCAACTGAATACCACCCTCAAAGCTCACTTCACTTATAGAGAGACAGATGATTGATTAAAAAAAAAAGCAATAACAAAAATCCTTCAGGCCAGGACTAACCCTTTAATATGGGGCGCACATGCTAAACAAAAGTCAAAATGAAATTTCGCTGTTTACCTAACATACAAAAAAAAAAAAAAAAAAAAAATCCCCGCATGTTTCTGCAATTAAGCTTTGCTGCTTTTGGGGTGCAGAAAGTTACCTTGCAACAACTCTCTCTATACCTATACCCACAATAGTATGCGCCTTGTCGTCCTTATCAAGAACAGAATCACCCCAACTCAAACCATTCTGCTTGACGGACGGACGTACACACAAGTTGGCTGCCCAAAACCTCCACACAACTCTCCTAACCTAACAAACATAAGCTGGACGAGACGCTAACTAACGTGTGTGTAAACACATTACAAGCATTTTCCATCCACCCTAAGTGGCCTGATGCATTTATGCAAATTTAAATTTCTAATGGCCTCATGCCAGTGTTCCGTCGTTGCTAACGGAAAGGGTCAAGGGTTCCAGAAAACTCATATACATATATACTTGTAACTCGTGCCTACTTATGTAGATAAGTATTATATAGTCATAGTCATAGGGTATAACGGTTATAGAGGGTTTACTATATGTGCACTGCTGCTGCTCCTTGTAATTACGAGTTTTCTTGACAGAATGAGTGCATCACATGTGGCCAGGGGCATCTCGATTCTGGTGGAGTATAGTAGTGTACTTTTGTAGTACCCTCTAAGATTTGGGTGTGCCTGTTGTTTGGTTTGGCTGTTGTAAGGCGAGAGATACATCCAATTGGTACTTGCGCTCATCAAGATCTCTCCCCAATAGCAGGACAACGAATCCAAGGGGAAAATGAAACGTATAGCGTTACGAAAGTTCAATGTCCTTCCTTATTCTGGTGGGCAACTTTTAGCGAATTCAATCTCCTTTTAAAATAGGTCTAGGAGATTTTGTAAATTTGTTTTCCTTTTCAAGGGAGATGGAAAACATCGCTGAATGCCAAAAATTCAAAAATTTTCTATTTATTTATTTATTTTTTTTGTTTTTGTGACCGATAACCAAACCTAGGTTTTTCTTATATATTTTGTAATAATAAATGTGTCTCCAACCCTGGTATGATTTCCAATCGATTTTCTTCTACAAATTGAGCACGCAAATTTAGAACCTTTTCTGATTTTCCAAGCGACTGTATATGTGTGTGTATATATACATATGTATGGATGCGTATGCATAATTTAAGGGTTTGTTTTTTATTTGTGTTTAGTTAACGATTTTTGAGCGAGCTTGATTTGTTTCTATATAAACGCATTAGGTAGTACCCGGCTGTCTTGCAACCAGGGCAAACTTTTGTTGAGTTTTGAAAAGATTTTAATAAAACCAGGAGAAATGTTGTCAGAGTCAGATCCATTTTTATTTTATTAAAGGATTATCTACGGATTTTATTTGATTTATATAGCTAATCTTTATTTTTCTCTCTCTGTCAATCCCGCAAAAAATTGATAATTATTACCATGGAAGAGTTGATGCCCCCCCCCCCCCTTCCTATCTGAGAATAGTGCAGATGACAAAGAAAGTAACAAAAACTTTCCCAAACTTTTAGAAAGAATTTAGTCTATTAATTTGTTTAAGAACTTGTTTTCCTTTCCTCTTAAATTTATCCACTAATTAATGATGTCCTCCCCATCCTATAGATGTTTCCATTCATTTTCTAATATTCACTCTGGCCCCCTAATAAAGAAAAGGCTAGGATTGAATATGTAATTTCTAGAATTTAATAAAGATCTCCTTAATTCTTGCTCAAAAATGCTCAAAATTCCGTATAAATTTATTATTAAATTTTACAAAAAAGAAAAGCTTATTTTAAAATGAAAATTTCGCGTTTTTAATATCGTAAAATTTGTAACTCGGACATTAAAGTCGAGTTTGTAAGAACGGAATTAAAATACTAGAAGAAAAAATATCCCTGAAGATCATATATCAGGAACAAAATCTTGGGAGAGAAGATATCAGAAAGATAAAAAGCACAGAGACATACGTGTATCTTTTTTCCGCTCCGTAGATCGAACAGATTTTTTAGAACGCTCAGAGCACTCTGGAAAAAGATACAAATTCAGAGTGCTCTGATTGTTCTGGTAGTTTTTTTTTTATATTGGCAACACTTATGATTTGTGAAATTTGAATTGATAATACAAGATTCTTTATAAAAATATATAAATAATAATAATAGAGTTATAAAAATAAGTAAGGGGTGAAGGAACGGAAGGAAATATGGAATTTAAAAAAGTATTCACATTTTCAATAGGATTTTTTTGCGCTCTATTGGTATTACTGACGGATTGCTCCAAATGCTCCGAGGTTTATCTACGATCAGTTAGAGCACTCTGAGCAATAATAAAGATACACGTTCAGAGCGCTCAGGGTACTCTGAAAGTAAATAAAGATACAAGAAATCGGTGTTCAGAGCGCTCGGAGTGCTCTGAGCAGAATAAAGATACACGCCGCCAATCTACGGCTGGATACGATAAAAATAAAATTCCAGAATTTGATTTATTCTTCACTTTTTAGAAAAAAAGTGAAAAGAATTTTCTTGGAGATGGATTTCTGTCAAGGAATGCCTGATTGCCAGACGTGTGTGAATCATGAAATATAAAATTCCGTATTTAAAAATATCGTAAATGAAATTTTTTTAAATATTGGTTGCAGTTAAAAGAAGAATTATACATTTTTCATTATGTAGTTTTGTCACAATCGTTCTGGAGGCAGAAACAATTTTTTTTAATTTCCCACACTCTTGTTGTTGTTTTATTTACAGAATTCTGCCGATAGGGTAGAAAAACACTCTAAAACTACGTTCTACTCAAATTTCAAAATCTTTTGAAAAATGTAAATTATCGTGATCTTCTTCTCTGGGAGTTTTTTTTTATTTTGATCACAAAAATTTGTGAGGTTTTAGATAGATATATATTGATGGACACTATATACATATAGATATTTCATGTTTTTGTTAAATAAATCTTTCGAGATTTAGAAAAATTCCCCCCCCCCCTCTCGCCATACCCCACTTTCCGAGAAATTTAAAAATTTTACGAGATTTTGTGTTTCAAAGATTCCAAGAAAACCTTAAAACTCAGAAGTCTTACAAAATCTCAAACCAAGATATCCCGGAATAGTCAGAAAACCGGAAAATAGTCGAATGTCTACGAAAACGGGTTGGTGAAAGAAAATAAATCCCCGCAATACAAGAACCCAGAAAATTAAAATATTAAAATCTTGCAAGTGCAGAATAACCACAATATAAAAATTTCTAGGTCACAAAATCCTGGTTAATAACCGATCAGGATAATGCGTAAAATTATTTTAAAAATTATAAAAATAAAATGTCAAATTTTGTTTTTTGATTTATTTTCCGTAATAAAAATATTTTTAAAAGATTCCGAAAAATAATTTTATCCCGGTAAATGCCTAATTATTTTTATTTGGGATTATTTATAAAGAAATTTGTTTTCCAGAATTGTTTTTCATAATTTTGAAAATCATGGATTTCGAAAAATAATTTCATACAAACACATGCATAAATTCAAAATATTTGCAATTCGGGATTTTTTATTTTCGTTATTTTACATATTTCGGGATTCCATATAGGTATAGATTTATTTTGTTGTTGGAATTATATCTGCCCGGATTTTGTAATCGTAATTATAAAATCCGGGATTTCATTTTTAAGCCATAAAATTTTTCGGGATTTTATTATCTGTGATCTCTATACGATTTTCTAACTTACACTTCATGGAAATATGATGGTCATTCAATTAACTGTAGTTATATTATTCAAGATGCATACTAATCTTGAAATCGTAGGGTATACTAAGTTTGTCATAACGTTCGTAACGCATAGAAATAATGATTGTAGAGGTAAATGAATTGGACACCCAATATTAAAAGTTATTTTGATTTTTCCAGGTCCGTCTGTTCGTCCTTTCGATAACTCGAAAATGCGTTCACTTATAGGCTAAAATTTTTCACATGCACTTTTTAAAAAAAAAAAAAAGTAAATTTAAGTTCAAAAATGTTACCAATTAGACAACTCCTTCGTAGGGTTGCCATAGAAGATCTCTTTTTTCACTATATATTTGGGCACTGCCTGAGAGCGCGTCAACGTAAAGAGCTGAAACTTTGTACACGGTACTTTCATAGAAATATAATATAAATGTAATTTCAAAAATGGGTTAAATCGAGCAACCCCTTCTTGTTGTTGCCCTGCAAAAATTTCGGTTTTTTATGTGTTGCTGTGAAAACGATCAGTCCTAGATTCTTTTGTTATACAGAAAAGTTCTTCAGAATATGAAATCCTATGAAATTGGTTATAATCATTTTTACTGTCCGTCGAACCGTTTTAGAAATATATGCGAAAAACCAATTCAAAAATCAAACTTGCACAGATGGATGCCAATACGAAATTCGAATTTACATACGGACATTCATCTAGGGCAGTGTTGGCCAACCTTTCAGCTTCCCTATGCCGCATTGGAAGTAGGCGAGTTATATTGGGCCACACATAAAATATACGAACCCTAAAGATAGCTAATGAACAAACATGAAGATATACATACATACATACTTAGTTAATAATTTTAAGTAATTTAAGCTTCATTAATTCATAAATTTTTTATTATAAAATTAAAGAAATAGCAACATGAAATTGATGTGATATTTGACATTATTTTTGAGACAATAATGCTTCGATATTTTGCGATCGAAGTTGTTGTAACTCTCAGTATGTTCTCAAGGTGCTCATAAGTTATTTTGCTCCTATTTTTATTCTTTGTGTGCCTCATCTTAGAAAATAGCTGCTCACAAATGTAGGTGCTTCCAAATAGCAATGGCATGAATTGTGAAGCAAGGGGTACTTTTCTTTGGGAAGATAATTCTTATAATGGTCCAGTAGAGAGATTATTAAATTTTTCTTAAAGTTGAACATCAGATTGCAGCTCTAGCCATTTCATTTGAAAATTTGCTGGCAAGTTAATGTCGACTAAAAATGGAGTAGCAAATATGTCAAAAAATTGATGGTTTTCTTGGAAATCTTGATATCTTTTCTCAGATTCCTGTATCAAATCGAAAATCAAGTTTGCATATTTTTCGTTACTCTCAGGACAGTGTTTAGCCAACGTTTCAAAATACATAAAATTATTTGCTTGAATTTGTGGCTACCATAGTTTCAGTTTCATTTCGAAAGCCGTTATAGTTTGAGGCATAGTATTATGAGTTGTTTTTCACTTTGAAGACGCAAATTTAGCTCATTTAAATGAGCTGTCAAGTCTACTAAAGAAGCAAAATCTGTGAGCCTGTTTTCATCACCAAGTTCTGGAACAGATTTTATTCTTGATTCCATAAATGACTTGATTTCATTTCGCAAATCATAAAATCTTTTCAACATTTTACGCCGACTTAATCATCTTACTTCCGAAAAATAAATAATGTCCCCAATGTCTTCAGTGTCAATTTGACTAAGTACAATTGCACATTGAAAACTTTCTTTGGCCACATTGCGCAATTGTACATTTATTATATCGAGAAGTAACTAAACTACTCCCATGGAAATGTTATATAAAGAGTTTTCCCATAAGAGGTGTTATTTTGATATTCAAAGAAAAATGCCATTTTTTGAGATAAATGATCGGATCTCTATTTCATTATAAAGAGGAAGGTATGCCGTTAATAACAAAAAATAACATCAGCCAAATGACCACCACGACCACGCCTACAGGACCATATCCTTTTCATGAAATTTTTCATAACCAAATCGCAAAGTGGCTGCCCTATGTCCTCGATAGCCTCACGAATTCCATCTTTGAGGTCTTGAATCGACGCTGGGCTGTTGGCGTAGACCTTCTCTTTCACGTGGCCCCAAAGGAAGAAGTCCCAAGGTGTTAAGTCAGAAGATCTCGGTGGCCAATTGTGATCACCTCTTCGAGAGATAACACGGTCCGGAAACTTTTCCCGTAAAAGATCAATGGTTTCGTTGCTTGTATGGCACGTAGCGCCGTCTTGATGAAAGTAAACGTTGTCCAGATCAATACCATCCAATTCCGGCCATAAAAAATCATTAATCATCTGTCGATAGCGCAATCCATTCACCGCAACTGTTGTTCCAGCCTCATTTTCGAAAAAGTAAGGTCCAATGACCCCGCGGGACCATAAACCTCACCAAACCGTCACACGTTGAGGATAGAGAGGCTTTTCAACAATAACTCTTGGGTTTTCCGAGCCCCAGATGCGACAATTTTGCTTGTTGACGAAGCCATCGAGGTGGAAATGGGCCTCATCACTCAAGATGAGTTTTCGATGGAATTCCGGATCATTTTCATGCATTTCAAGGACCCAATCAGCAAAGACTCGACGTTGTTGATGATCCGCCAGCTTGAGTTCTTGTGTTAACTGAACTTTACAAGCCTTAAGACCCAAATCTTTATGCAAAATATGGTGTAATGACGTTTGTGGAATGCCTAATTCCAAAGAACGACGAGGAATGGACAAACCTGGGTTTTCTTCAACACTTTCGGCTACATCAGCAATATTCTCGGCTGTTCTTGAGCGACGTGCACGGGTTTTATTCTTCACATCACTAACTTGTCCCGACAGCTCGAATTTTTCTACCAATTTCTGTATTGCGGTCCGACAAGGTGCTTCACGACGACCCAAAAATGTTCGAGTTTTACGAACCGGCTCTGCCACATTTTCACCATTTTTATAGTGAATTTTAATAATTTCAATGCGTTGTTGAATCGTGTATCGTTCCATTTTTATTAATGGCGTGGTTTCTACTTGTCAAATGTCAAAAAATGACAGCTCCAAAAGTGACATCTACCGAAATAGCGGGCTAATTAAAATAACACCTCTTATTGGAAAACCCTACAGATAAAGAAAATGTTTTATAAAATTAATTGAGAAAGTATTTAAGTATATGAGTTTTGTTGGGCCGCATTCAAAGCCGTCCTGGGCCGCGGGTTGGTCACGCCTGATCTAGGGTATCATAAGAATTGGTCTTAGATCAATTCTAGCTTTTGTACTTGTTTTCATTTTAGTTTAATTTCTTTCCAATAAAGATGCTATGAAATTTCACACAAAATTCTAAAATTTCGATCGCAGTAGACAATTATTTCTAATATTTATACCCACACAACTGACATATATATAAATATATAAATGGACTGCTTGATCTACTATTTCATGTGGCACCACTTTTAATTTCAGAAAGTATGCTCTCACTGTCAATGCAACCAACTGTTGTAAACTGGCGTTATATTTAAATTATTTGGGAATTTACGTATATGCATGTCAGTGGGATTTACCGAATTTACCACAAAAGTATTTGGGACTATTTGCATCGTTAAATTTTAATTATGAGTCGAAGGAAGTGTTTTTTACAAGGATTTTTACAAGCAATTTCTTGTTCCTAATCGTTACAGTTCAGTGTGAAAGTATGCTCTCACGGAAAGAAACAGGAATATGAAAGTGGTGCCATTTGCTTTAATGCATTTTTGGGTTCAACAAGCAGTCCATTTATATACATGTCAGTGACCCACACTTAAAACTACACTTGATCGTAATAAATTTGATTTAAGAGATGAAAGAAAAATTGCTATTTACATAAATCTTAAAGATATTTTTTTTAATTAAGTTGGTTGCATCCATCATATACGGAAATACATCTGCTTCGATTTTTGTATATAAACAAGCCAAAACACAATTCCATTTTCAGTGCAAATGTAAATATTCCACAACACTAGACCTTCTCATACTATATCTAACCGTTTCTTTCACCCTTAAACATACATACATGACGTAGGTCCTTGTACAACCATATATATAGCCATGTGAGCTGCACACGCTTAATTTCCTTATATTTTTGCTCCATGAAATCTAATAATTCATTCAAAATTCGCATGTTATAAAAGTTCTTTCACCCCCCAGCAACAACGACATCGCGCATATTATAATCTCTAATATAGATTCACTACCGCGCGCACCAAGCAAGTATAGTCCTGCGATTAAATATGGGGTGGCAAACATGCGCCGAGGACGAAGGAATAAACGCGAAATAACTCTTGTACACGCACATCCGTAACGTTATAGCCCTTAGTTTCTAGACGTAGACCATTATTTGATCTAAATTTATTGCGTGCTCTCTTATTAGTCGTCAGCTTCAACGTCCTGTGCAGCCGCCGCCGCCATCCACCGCCGCCTCCTGTTCCTGTACTCCTTTCTTCCTTCTGTATATTAAAAACTTATGTATCCCCTTTGAATTAGGGTGTTTTTAAGGTTCTATTGTTTTCCATGCCTACGTAAAACAAGTACAAGAGCCAAGAGTACACTAAAGTGGTAGCAGCGACACGGTGCGGCGCGGTACTATACTTATATTATAAGTAAATTGTGAAGGAACAAAAAAATAGCAGTAAAATTCGCGAGAACGACAATCCACTTCAATGTGAGCCATGATCGGATCTCACAATAGCTCGCCTATATGGAACCAATTGCATTTTTTTTTGTTTTTGATCTCAACAAGAATATTTTACCATTGCGCGATGCGCGCATGCGTTTTAAACCCTTAAAGTGTCCTTCCTTCCTGCCTGCCGGTATACTACACACACAACCAATACATTTGTATCCTGAGGGAGTCAAATATTTTTGTTCTATACTTCGCTGATATATATACAGCATCAATTTTATGTTTAAAAGGAAAAATAGGGGTAAGAGCAGAAGAAAAAAAAATTGTCCATTAATAACCACCTCATTTTCCCAATCCCAGTTATAGCTTGAATGAGTCCTGTCTGTCTGTTGTGTATAGGGATGAGAAGAACACGGGGCGAACGTAAAGCTATATACATATAGTTATTATGGGAACAATCAGAAACTGGACCGTATATATAAGTAATAATAAATATATGCCTGAGGGTTGCTGTAGTAATTTTACTATAGAAGATAGAAGGGTGGGCAGACATAGTGTAACGCGGCGGCGATGCACTTTTTTTTTTGTTTAGGGTGGTTGAACCTGTGACTATATAGACGATAGCGCGCGGTGCTGACTACGACAGATTTGGGGTGTGAATTGATTTTCAGTTGCTTAAAATTGACACAGTATGAAAACCATGATCGAATCGCTAGTCTACCGCTGAACGGAATAGAGAACAGAACTCGCGTCTATATTTCTTCTCTTATTTGTCTTTTCGTTTTGATTTTGTTTAATTGTTTTTCATTGAAATAATAAAATTAAGAAAAAGAAAAAAAAACTTTTCAGTTAAAACAAAAAAAAAAATATAAATAAAAATGTGTAGTTAATAAAAGTGTTTTGATGAGTGCAATTAATTCTAGTCAAATTATATTTTTGGTTTTTGATTTTTTTTTTTGTCTTTATACTTTTTACAATTTTGTCAAAAGTAAGTTTTATTTGGAATATTTTTATTTTTATATATATTTTTATTTTACTTTATATTTTCCTTTATTTTTAAATAATTATTACTTGTATTACCTAAATATCTTATGAAAGTATGTTTCGAAATATAAAAACAAAAAAAACAAAAACAAAATAAATTCAAGTGCGCGATAGCTCTTCAAATGAACAACCCCCAACACCCCCCACACACAAGCAAGCAGACAAGGTCAATCAATTCAGTGACCTGACTGACACCTTTGATGACTTACTTACTTAGAAACACACAAGAATTGAGTCGAGGAGAACATAAGGATCGATTTTGTTTTTCTATTCTAGACATACCTATATACATAGATAGGATATTTTTCAGCAACATTTATGCGCTGCGAGATATATTTTTAACAGAAAGGACTTTCACGTGTTGTTTATTATTATAAAAATAGAAATAAAATTCTCCGTTCATATCGATTTCATGGTATATGTCTACTACTTACGTTGCGGTTATTGTAGTAGGTAGAAGTTTTCTTACATCATTCGATTATATTTAAGGAGTCACAGAGTATATCTGCAAGGAAAAATCAAAAAATCCCCCCATTTATAGAATGGGGGTGCAACAAAAATATGAAGATTTGAATCTTAACTATTTTGAGAAATTACGTACACATAGGAAAAAAAAGAAAAAAAAGGAGAATTTCATAATGAAGATGAGTTTATTTCATGTTTATTTTTTTTTTTTTTGATAACCCTTAAATGAAATCATAGGACCCGTGTACTAAATTTGGTTTAACGTACTTATTCGTTCTGCACTTTTCTTGGGCATGTATGGGTCTTTACATAGTCACTCAGACAGAATTCTGAGCCGCCATTATTTTGATTTCTGGAGTGAGATTCTGTAACTTAAGAGTTTGATTGATTAGAGATGTCATTTTTGAGGCCATTCCCTTTAACTCGTGTATATTTCTTTTTTACTATTTTCGACACTCTCGTAGACTCACTTTTCGTCATTACAGCGAGCTGAAATTTGGCACACCGGTTCATGTCGTGTGACAATTGAATCTATCAAAACCGGAAACTTCCATGGAAAAGCCGGAAAATCGGGAAAAATCATTTGAAAATTTGGTACAAATTTGATTAGTGATAAATCTGTTTCAGGAAAAATGCAGTTTTCAGATTTTTCCGAAAAAAATTTCCGGAATTTTCGGACTTTTCCGGAAAATTTTCCGGTAAAAAAGTTTTCTAAATTATGCAAGATCAAGTTCCCTATCAACTGGGCATCATTACTTTCTCTCCGACAATGGTGAAAACATGCAGAAAAAATCGAGGAAAATTCATGTAAAACGCTTTTCCGGAGTTTTTCAGACCACCAAGGAAGAGTTTGAGCGTTTTGCAACCTAAGACAAAGTTGTAGAGCGAAATGAGTTGCATATAGTTGCTTTGGGGAAAACTCCGTGGAAAACCCGGAAAAGCGGGAAAATCATTGGACAAATTTTCATCGATATGATTAGTGATAAATCTGTTTCCGGAAAAATGCAGAATTGTCCAATTTTTCCGGAAAATTTTCCGACAAAAAAGTTTTATAAGCCTTGCGGAATAATTTTTTTTTCCGTCCTACTGGCATCAATACTTTCTCTTCAACAATCATGAAAACTTGCATGAAAAATCGTGGAAAATTCATGTAAATTTTTAAAAAACATTTCATAGTAATAGGAAAAGTCTGTGGAAAACATTGCAAATCGGGAAAATTCATGTTATATGGGATCAAGTTGGATCACAGCTAAAAAGCGCTGTTTAAAACATAATTTGAATTTCAGAAAACCGTTGCAGTACATCAACGATTTGATACTCGAAAAATTTTTGTTTTCGGATCGGCACCAAACATGATTTAAAAATTCTTTTAAAATATCTCCATGCAGCACGTAATAACAATTTAGTTAACGTGAAAAAGGCAGAAAATAAAATAATTAAAAAAAGGAGTTTTCAAACAAAACTGAGGCCAAGCCGCATGAAAAAGTAGAAAATAAACTTTTCTTCACACACAGAGGTGGACTCAGATTTTATTCGCTGACAATCACCGATATATTTCAAGTATGATCAATCAGAGGTAATAAGTGATTTGATTCATGAAGAGAAAGAATATTCAAGGGAAATGTCCCAATCAAAAAATCTGAATCCACCTCTGTGTGTGAAGAAAAATTTTTTTTCTACTTTTTCATGCGGCTTGGCCTCAGTTTTGTTTGAAAACTCGTTTTTTACTTATTTTATTAAAAATAAAATTCTCTTTACCTTTCCATTTCCTACTTACGAAAAACGATTTAAGACTTTTTCTTACTACTTTAGCTCAATATAGAGCAAACGGAGTCACAGTAGACAGAGTATACGGTCTGCCTACCCACTTTTTGACACATAATTCGTGACGTCATGCTAACAAAAGCCTTAGAGAAATCTAAAAGTACTAGGACCATGCAATGGTCTCGGTCTAGAGCTCTTCAAAAATACTATTGGGCGAAAATCCGCTGGAGATTCCGGAGAGGATTTCTTCAGAATGGGCGTGACGGTTGCAAACTTCCAAGCACTGGGAACGGAAGATGACGTCAAACACGGCAACCCATATTACATTTTCGTACAGGTACATTATAGATAGAATTGATTTCATTTTGAGTTTTATGCTCTTTGTAAGTTGAAAGGAAACAATTTCAAATCACTGAGAAATTCCTGAATATCAATCTTTCTTTTCTTATAGTCTTTCATATATATTTTTCTGCGTTCCTCCATAACTTTTTGTATTATGATATATTTCTAATAAGTGAATTGAACTGATATTTTCGATTAAATTTTAATCGTGGATATGGATAGGGTTTTTGATTTAATTTATAACGAAGAAACGTAATATAGCACTTTATTTGGTTTCAGTGGTTCAGTGGGCAGCTCTTGAGGCAAAATTCGTGATTTTGTACCAAGTATTTGTTTTGAACGCCACTTCACCACCATTTATGCAGATATGTCGGATTTGAACATGATTGTATCATTTTATCCACCACATCATAATAAATTTTCAAATAAACTAGAAGGCATGGTGAAGAGAGAATGATGAGTTTTTGAACATCATGTTGCATTACATCAGTGTATGAATTGTGTTCATACTTTACCAATCATATTAAATAGATTAAAGTTGCGAGCTCCCGATACAGTTGTTTAATTCATGTCAATAGTGGTGTACCTCAAGGATAAATTCTAGGACCATTATATTTTACCCTTTTATTAAAGATCTTTATGATATTCTTTAAAACGTATCCAGTATCCATGTATGCCAACAATGTTTTGTTTTATTTGCTTTTCATTTACGAAAAAATATGGTTCAATAACATAGTGTACACAAAATTCGTAGGTACTAAAAATTCCACACAGCACAAATGTGTCCGTGATATGTTTGTTACTGGGAAATCCTGTACGGATATATAAATTATCCGTGGGAAATTTCGTCCGGCCCCAGTTAACAACGTAGGACATCCCTGCGAGTGACGAATGTCCGGGGTTGGGATGTCGCTGGTGGATCCTATGCATTTCCCACAGGATTTCCTGTGGTTGTACTTAGGCACAGTTAACGCATTCAATAATGAAAAATTCCCGCTACTAGCGTACCTAGGACGTCTTACGGAACTCTTAGTTTGTTGGCAGGATGTACGGGGAATATCTGAGGATGTTGTTTAAGATTTTCTGCGATTATAATTTTTTTTTATGGGTAGGCATTTTTACAAAAAAAAATAATGGCTGAAAACTATATGCCAGACGTGTATGCATTTGCACAAAATAAAAATTCAATTTTTTTAACACAAAAATTACTAAAAAATCAAGTTGTGAAATGTACAACTAACGAACTTTGCCAAAACAAGAAGAAAGTGCAGAAGCGAAGAGAATTCTAATTTAGCTTCACACATGTAGCTGGCTTAAACAACGCAGTTCTCATATGGCTGGCTTCTTTCCATACATATTTTGTATTTCTGTTTGTTTGTTCTCCAAAAACGACCCAAGGAAACACAAGCAACAAATTAGTGCTTTCACCAGAGAACCACGCGAACCACGAAAATCAGATAACATACCGAAATAAATTCTGCCAGGGGGGAAAAACAACTTTCCCATGTTTGTCCCAAAATTTTCCTGCACATCTTGTATGTATTTGTCTGTAAAATACTGAGACTGTTCGCATAGAGAGTACACTTGTGGGAGATCCCAGGGAATAACTTATGGGAAATTTCTAATAACTCCTAGAAATAAGGTCCTAAGTACATACTGAATACTTCCTGTTTATTCCGGGAAAGCTATGGGATCTTTGGGATAAGAATGGGATGGCCCTGGGTAATTTAATTTTGTGCTGTATGGGAACAGTACTTTTTTCAGGATCTGTAAAGTAATGTCGCCTCAAATTCGACAATTTTGTTTGTTGACAAATCGATTTGACCAAAAATGATTTTCATCATAGAATACCAAAATTGAGATCGACTTCCAAGACCTCTCAAATTAAATCTATGAGCAACAAATGGTCAATTGCCTTAAAGCTCTGGATTCAATTAAATTTTATATGTAGGCATATTTGTAGAGTTCAGTCTTTTGTGTGTGTGTTTTTTTTTAATTCGCTAAAAGAGGTTCGGGAAGAGTCCAACTTCTTGCGAACGACGCGTAATCGATAGCTCTGGATTTTCTTAATATAGTTATTAGGTACATAGTAGTAAAGTTTAACTTAACAGCCAGTAGCAATATTTTCTGTTAATCGAGTAGGACGATGATTTGTATCTATTGGTGTTATTACGCCTGACCCTGAACCATTGTATTTTAAAAATGTTATAATACACCGAATAGTGTATACTGTAGGTTGATTATGTTGCCCATAAATTTTACATAATCTACGAAAAGTTTCGTGAATAAAGCTCGAATTTCATCTCGAACGAATGTGTTTCCAACTTAAAAAACAAAAATACATTTTTTCAAACTTTTCGAAATAGTCATTTATTTTATTTCGCTCTATACTAATTTTTTTCCATACAAATTTTACTAGTCTGGGCTAAATCTGAAAAAGAATTAGTTTTTTTAATGAAATTCGATAATCTTGGCTAAATACCAGCCAACTTTTCCATTAATTCAGTATGATCAACAAAGAAGCAACAATATCACGGATTTTATTGATTATCTCTTCAGTTGTGACCTCAATGGTATGGTCTCGGGCGCTCAGCATCATTCGTATTTGTAGCTATACAACCAGGATGAAATTTAGTGAAATAATTGTCAACAAAAAGAAATAACTTTTTTTTTTGGTATTATTATAAATAATTTTTGTTGAACGATTATATACTTAATCATCTGCATTATACACAACCGACATGATTTAATTACTACGTGCTATAAAAGTGATGAACTTTTTGCTTAAGTTCTTCATTAAATTTTATACAGAGACAATAGAATAGAATAAGTTATAGAATAAGTTTATTCGTGGTAAAGTACTATAAGAATACAAATTTCTTTTTTTAGTACAAAAACAAAGCTGCAAAAAGAATAAATAAAAACAAGTAAATATTAATATAAAAGTACGAGAAATGAAATTAAAATATAAAAAACAAAGTTAAATAAATTGGAAATTCAAAAAATTAAATATAAATTCGAAAAAATATATGCTACTATCAACGTAAAATAAAATACTAAAAAATATTACTCTAAAACATCAGATTACAAATACAAATATGTAACAACTAATAACTAGAAAACACAGAGCCAAGACCACCTAAAACACACCCAAAAGTCTATCCCACGACAGTGCTGCAGAGCGTTATTCGTTCCATAAACCCTCGAGTCGAGTTCGAACAGCACGAACAAAGTAAGAATTCTCCATTACTGAGTATTGAAAATTTGGTATCAGCAATTCAAACCGCCTTGAGGAGTTTAAAAATGCCAAATTATTAAACAAATAGCTTGGCTCTGTAGAGTAGATGAGCTTATGAAGAGATGCCAGAAGCCTACGTAAAAGATATAGATTTAAGGAGCAACCAAGAAGATGATTACGATGTTGCGAGATATGATCGAATCTCCTTAAGCAGAAGACGAATCTTGTGCTGTGTTGAACGCCACATTTAGCTTAGTGAAACAGGATGAATACAAGTGAGGGAAAAGGAGACTGCCATAGGAAAAGTACGGGAGAATCAAAGATTTGATTAACATCAAACGTAGACAAGGTTCCCGAGGACAACCACAGCCGACGAAGCCCACCATAAATCCTGCCAGTCATATTATTGACATGATCACAGCATTGCATTCTGGAATTGAGGCAGATTCCACGATTTTTTACACGACTCGAAAATGGTAAAACTGTGTTATTTAAAAATACAGGTGAAAGATTAGATACCTCAACTGCTCTGCGATAGAAGGCAATGCAATGCGACTCTCCAGCATTAAGCAATAAAAAATTGTTATCAGCCCAGTGTGCAATACTGCGCAAGTCGGAGTTAAGTCTATCAATGCAATCCTCCGCCAGTCCTATTGTTCGACTGAGATACACTTGCACATCATCGGCATACAAGTGAATTCTACAGCCCACAACAACATTGGGGAGGTCATTTATATATAGCCTGAAGAGCAAAGGGCCGAGAATAGAGCCTTGCGGGACACCACAATTTAGAGGCAAAACACCGGACACACAATTCTTATCGTACTTAATCGAATGATTTTGTTTCTATGTTAGAAGAGTGTTTTTATTTTTATTTTTTATTTGCTCTTAATATTAGCCCAATATTTTCGGCTGGCCTTAGTTCCAGACAATTTGGAGGATTCGAGAATGGAAGAAGATGCTTCTGAAGATACATACGTTTAAATCCATATTGATTGTGCCTGTTGTTACGACAGGTAATAATTTCTGTCCAAACTTACACATTGCTTACCAAATTAAGTATTTAACGGAAATTTGGTGCACCGACTATTATTCTTAAACTTAGGATCTGAGTCACCCCTCTTTTTTTTCCACAAAAAATTCCTGTCCTGGAAGCTGGTTGAAGTCTGCTTTCACGTAAATTTCATACAAAATCTGACTCCTGGATTTTGGGACTTGTTTGTTTTTTTTCTGAACGTCGAAACTTCGTTGGGTTCTCTTCTTTTAGTTCGATGAACTGTAGCAGATGATGTTCCCGCCTTATCAGCCTATCAATCATATCTCTCAATGGACATGTTGGGATATCGTTTAAAATTGTCTACCACTTCTTTGGGCAATTTTTGGGCTACCGAACCTGATTTCCTTCGTGACCCAGACTTTCTGTGGACACTACAAGATTCCCCAAATTTACTGAGAACATTTTGGATGGTCGTCTTCGGGATTTTCAACTTTTTTCAGAATTTCAATATGTGCGGGAACATTTATTTTGCGACGTTCTTCTTGACTGACTTCCATTTTCACTGCATAAGAACTTCGGTGCACTTAATGGCTTGCAATTATATAGATGCATACTTTTTATAGATGCAATTTTACCAGCGTTCTCTAATTTTGTTTACCTAGTGATGAGTAATGGGAAGGGATATGGGGTCGGTTTTTTTTTATGAATCAGTCCTTATTCCATGTAACTATACAGAATGCCTATAGTACTTTTTTAAAGCTTTTATTCAGTTTCCTTAACAATTTTTCCATGCAAAAAAGTACCAAAAGCTTTATCAGCACATGAAATTCACTTTTTGTCATTAAAGCAAAGAGAAACAGAAATTTTCATCAATTTCGAACGTTGTAAAAAAAATGTTCTATTTGACATTAAATGGTTAATGTTAATAATTAAAAATGTACTTTTTCAATTTGATCGCCATATCTTCTCTTAATATATAAAAAAATCCTGCGTCACTGTGTTTGTATACGCTAATCTCCAAAACCGCGCCCAACCAATTTCAATGAAATTTTGTGTATGTGTTTGGATGGTTCGTCGAGCTTGAAAGATAGGATAGTTTTGGACACGAAAGATGTTGTCGAGGTCTAGAAAACTGCCTGAGAAATTTTCGACCCAGAAAACTGAAATTTTGTGTACGGCATTTTCATAAAAATTGCAAATACAAGTTCAAAGATGGTTTAAAGCGGGCAACACCTTCGTAGAGTTGCGACACAAATATTTCGTTTTTTAGTGTATATTTGGTCACTGCTTGACAACGTGTAAACGTAGAGAGCTGAAATTTGGTATGTGGTGTTTTCATAGCAATAGTAAATAAAATTTAAAAAATGGGCTAAATCGGGTAACCTCTTCTTGGTGCTGCCATACAAAACTTGGTTTGGTTTTTCACTATATATTTGAAAACTGTTTTTGAACGCGTCGACGTGGAGAGCTGAATTTTTGTACACGACGTTTACATGAAAATCGCAAATATAAGTTCAAAACTGGGCCAAATGGGGAAACCCATTTTTGGTGTTGCCATACAAAACTTTAGTTTTTCATTATATATTTAGAAAGTTCTTAAGAACGCGCCTATGTGAAGAGTTGACATTTTGTACACGGCGTTTTTAAAAAAAAAAAGTTAATTTTGTATTCAAAAATGGGACAAATCGGGCAACTCCTTCGTAGGGTTGCTATACAATACTTAATTTTTAGCTATATATTTTGGTACTGCATTAGAACGCGTCGACGTGGAGAATTAAAATTTGGTACTAGGTGTTTTCATAGCAATAGTAAATAAAATTACAAAAATGGTATGAATCGCGGCAACCTCTTCTTGATATTACAAATACAAGTTCAAAAATGAACCAAATCGGACGAACACTTTTTCGTGTTGCCATAAAAAATTTTAGGTTTTCACACTGCCTCACGCGTCGACGGTGAGGGCTGAAATTTCGTACATGGGACTTTCTTAAAATTTTTTTTTTAATCAAGTTCAAAAATGGGGCCAATCTGGCAATTCCTTCGCAGGGTTGCCATACAAAAAAAATTGATACACTAGTGTTTTCATAGCAGTGGTATAACATATAAAAAATGGACTAAATTAGGTTATCCCTTCTTAGTGATGCCATACAAAACTTTCGTTTTTCACTATATACTTGGTGCCTGGGAAGGCGTCGATGTGTAGATATCATATTTTGTACACGGCGTTTTCATAAAAATTGCAAATACAGTTCGAAAATGGGAGTTGGCCGACTTCGTAGGGTTGCCATACCAAAATTTTGTGTTTTACTATAGTAAATATGTTTGGACACTGCATGAGAACGCGTCGACGTGGAAAGCTACAATCTCCCACACATATGAATGTATGCATGCACACTCATGCACGCAAACACACATATACAGACACAGAATGAAACCGTAGAGTACGGAATCGCTCGATCAAGTCAGATATTAGTTTAGATATTATTTATCTCTAACCACCTCACCCTACCCCCACCCATCGCTGGGCAACGCCGACGGGATCCTCCTAGTCTATTATAAAATCACTGAGTTATCAAATTTAGACATTTTGGATAAACGAACTCTGGTGGTATCTTCATTATGTGATCAAAAGTTGAACAGTTTATGATTAATTTAAAATCAAATTTCTTTAAATGTATTTCAGAGGCACTTACTTATGTATGTAACTCGATTGGAGGGGAACTCCCTTTAATATGTATATTGGAAAAAAGAATTGACTTAAAACTTTCCGATTAATTTATAGCAGGCAGACCCAATTCCGAATTAGATCCCAAGAGAAATTACATTTATTTTGCACTCTTAATTCCAGAAGTATTTTAATTTTTTTTTTGAAAGGGTTTCAACCCCAATTATAATAGTGCCCAGACAGTCATATGTGTACAGCCCTAGAAAATAAAAAAAAAAACGTCAAAGGGTCATGATAATCCGTAAAATCATATCTTTTGCATTCGTCTCAACAATGAACCATAACTAATCCATACCGCAGGGTACATATTCGTACCTACATATATGCGGAATATCGTAAAAATACACAGTCCACACATTGAATCCTGCCGTTTTCGAACAGAAGAAATATTTTACAAAATTTTCATCCTTGATTACATGACTTTTACAGAATGAACGAACATGAATCCACAAACAATTCTATACAAATAGCAAAAAGAAAAAAAAATAGGGTCATTTTTCGATGGACATTTCAGTGGGAAGATGAATCAAAACGGATCTGGGGGAACCCCTAGACGAGGTCATTGAACTATTATAACTAGCTATAAAGCATATACATATTTATATTTATATATATGAATGTACCGTATACATAACTAGATATTATGTGCATCTGAGACTGTGCGTGCTATATAAATGCAGAACTGCAATCAAATAAACAAAAATTCTAGGGTAGTTCACCCTAAGCTGATATCAGAGCGAGTTGATTTTTTTTTTTTTTTGGTACATAAAACACAAAAAGATACATATATAGGTATTAGAACATGGAATGAAGACGATAATATAAAAGTCAAAGGAAGAAGTAAAAGAAAATTGTATGAAACACATAAAGAAAGTTATGGCCATAAACAGCTGTTAAGGGATGTTTTTGAGTTGGTATACTTCTTTCTTTTACCCCATGTAAACATAAGGATTTAACCTGAGGGATAGATGGATGCACTTGTCACCCCTGATTATATTGCAACTGTTAAAGTAATTATACCTACCCTCATTTTTTCCGTTGTTGTTGTTTTTGTTCTGTTTTCATTTTCCTTTTTCTTCTTCTTCTTCTTCTTCCTGTATTTTGCTTGATAATAATTAAAGGGAAACTACTCCTTGCTGCATTCGTACGAGATTATTTACGTTTATGACTCAAATTCTGTGTGGAAGATTTTTTTCCCGAAAGTTTCATTCATTGTCAGCAGTTGGATTCTGCACGCGATTAGAATTTTAGGTCAGTGACCTTATACTAGATAGCACCCACCCCCTTTTGATCAAAAGTAAAATTTGGGTTTCGATTGAAATATTACAAAACGAAAAAAAAGAAAAATATAACTAAGAGGGGAAAGTAAAATCTCATATTTTTGTTACTCTTGCGACATTTTGATTGGCTTGGGTAAAACTTTATGCCTAGATTCTTTTGTTATGTTGGCAATCATGTATAAGAGCTCTCTGCATATAAAGGGGAACTGTGAAAATGGCAAATCATTAAACTTACTGAAGAAATAAAATGAGTAGTAAAGTAGGCGGGGGAGGGGACCCCGATCAAACTGATTTTTATCTTATTATTGCATTGGCCAGCCAGGCGGAGATTACTCCCTCTTGAACATGCTTTTCCTCCACCGAACCACGTGTGGAATCTCAACCCCACCAGAATGGTTGTGGACTTTATTAACAGTCTAAACCTACATCACAAATAAGTAAATACATATACAGATCAAGAACGCATATCAGAAAAATGAAAACCTTATCAACATTTCTGGTAACCAAGTTAGCTAGCAGCTACGACAAAAATTGTAGCTAAGAAATGTTGTTATAAACAGAAAATGTTCCTAATACTCAGGCACACACCCAAGTTTCTATCTTTTCAGAGTAATGCAATGCCTCGCTTCAATATAAAATCAACGATGCCTCCACCCCTCATATTTTTCTTAGAAATTTACTGGAATTTTTTTTAAAATTTATACACACTTTTGGAGGTCGACAACAATTTTTATGAGCATAGTCGCACAAATGTGCAATAAGATTGGTTTGTTTTTTTTTTTTTTTTGGAAATTTACGGAAAATGTTTCGGTAGAATTTTTATTCACTTTGGTGGCCGATTGGAGTTATTTTCATGTTGAATTCTTTTCAACGAGCTCTACACCGGTGCAGTGCAGCTTTACGTGTTTTTGTTGTTGCATTATAAAAACAAAAACACGTAAAGTTCCACTGCATAGGTGTAGAACTCGTTGAAAAGTATTCGACATCAGATACAATATTCTAATTAGTTTTGTGCCTTTGTCGGCCTCCAATTGCCAATAAGCAATAATTTCTTCTGCCGTTGTCAGTCTCAATAAAACTTCTAAGAAAAAATTTCCAGTAAATTTCAAAGAAAAAATTAAGACATTCCTACACAGATCGAAGCATCGTCGATTTCATATTCGAGCGAGACGTTGCAAATTTTTTTAATTGACTCGCAACATGTATCTGACTTTTAGTTTTCAATTTTCCAATCGATTCGTAAATAAGTAAATATACAGATGAAGAACGCATATCAGAAAAATGAAAACCTTATCAACATTTCTGGTAACCAAGTTAGTTAGCTACGACGAAAATTGTAGCTAAGAAATGTTGTTATAAACAGAAAATGTTTTTAATATTCAGGCACACACCCAAGTTTCTATCTTTTCAAAGCAATTCAATGCCTCGATTCAATATAAAATCAACGATGCCTCGACCTGATGTAGGAAAGCCCTCTATTTTTCTTACAAATTTACTGGATTTTTTTTTTTTAATTTATACACATTTTTGGAGGCCGACAACAATTTTTATGAGTATAGTCGCGCAAATGTGCAATAAGATTGTTTTTTTTTTTAATTTACAGAAAATGTTTGGGTAGAATTTTTATTCACTTTGGTTGCTGGTTGGTGTTATTTTCAGATAAAATATATACTTTCATTTGTGCCTTTGTCGGTCGCCAAATGCCAATAAGCATTCATTTCTTTTGACGTTGTTAGCCTTCGCTAATGCATAAAACTTCCAAGGAACAAATTTCCAATAAATTTATAAGAATAAAATTCCAGTAAAGAATTGAAGCCTTCCTACTTCAGGTCGACGAGGCATCGTCGATTTTATATTCGAGCGAGACGTTGCAAATTTTTTTAATTGACTCGCAACATGTATCTGACTTCTGATTTTCAGTTTTCCTATTCGATTCGGTATCTGTATATGTATTTACTTATTTGTGCCTACATAGAAAGGAATTAAACGGGGACTCATATATAATAGATCTTTTAGGTCGCTAGTTATCTTATTATTTCCATACATTTATATATAATTACAAAAGCAACTTATTTTAAGAATATTGATTTTTTAAGATACAAAAATCTCGCTACCTACATTTTATTTTTAAATTATCACAAAAATAAGGGAGCACTTGTTTACGTGCGTGTTTTTTGTGCTGTATTATCTATTCGAATTCCAGATCATTTTTTTATAGCTAGAGAGATAGAGCAATAATGGGTCTGATATTGTCCATGCCTAGATTAAGGTTCTTTTGGTAGATTATACCGCGCTCTATAAATTGTCTATATCAATTGTGTGGATGGCATTGGAAGTCGTCAGATTTGAAAATTTTACATTCACATTTGGATAACCGAAAAGTGATTGCGAATAATTTTCTACCAGTTCTGTCAATCGTGCCAGTTTTGAGAATTAAAAAAAAAAAAAGCAAAAACAATTGGAATTTTAATGTGAAACCTTGGCAGGGGAGGGTAAATTACATACCCAAGGCACGTAGATAGAAAAGTAATCTTGTGTCTCCAAGATCAGTGAAATTTTTTGAAAATGTAAAAAAAGAATTGTTACATGGTTGAAAATTGTGCCACTGTCTTTGTTGAAAACCAATTTTATATTGGCCAATCGTAGTGCCAGATCTGCATTTAAATACTATTTTAATGTGAGAAAACACAGATCGCTATACTGAATATACAGGGTAGTTCCGCCTACGAGGTCAATGAAGCATGGGTGATAGTATACTCACCTAGACATCAAAAAATTGTATATCAGGGGGGGGGGGGGGGGATATCACCCGTTTAGGAGTTAAAGGATGATTAAGAAAAAAAGTTAGTTTTTCACAAAATACCAAAAATGCAGGGCGTACAGTCACAGATAAGAGCTCATTATATGGCCTTTTCAAAAACTGCTCAACCAGCCCTGTACTCCTCTCATATCAAAAGTTATTGTGATTGATCTAAACTAAAAATTTCGGATTTTCTTAACTTTTTTTTTTTACTTTGACCTCTATTCTTTTTAGCAGAAAGGTCATTAACATAACTTGTTTTTTTTATAAAAACTGTAAACTGTAGACTCTCTATATAAAGAGTGAAAGGGTAAAGGGTAAACGGGCTGCTCACGCATGCACCTTGCTGATAAATTTCACCCCTTCCATTTCAGTAGTTAAATTTTGGCAGACAATTATATTTCCGTATTGTCCACATCGGGGACGAATGATTTGAGCCTAATATCGTCCGAAATTAATGTTCATGAATTTCTATGAATTTAATTTTTTTGTTATTTTTTGAACTTCTCTCATGATTGATCGAATTGGCAGAAAATTGGTTTCCAATCACTTTTCGGTCATCCAAGTGAAATGAAACCATTTTTGCCATGGAGAACCCTCCATGATTGATATGTATACTTCATTAACAAGAATAATTTATGGAGCGGGGTATAATCTGTCAAAAAACAAAACCTTTATTAATCTATGAACAACACCAGACCCATATTATTGCATTCATCGCTCTAGCTATTATAAACCGACACAGTCCTCCAGTTATAGAAAGCTGCTAATTTTGATTATTTTTACCACAATTTTAAATTATAAATTCGTTTATCATTTTTATTTACCACAAAATGAACTGAAATAAATTTGTAGTGAATAAATGTCAGAATTACGATGGATAGATAGATTGAAATGAGGTTGAGTGAGACCCCTGATGGTCGCTAGAAAGTTGGCCGCAACAAGGCCCATTGTTTACTCTCCAGACTTATGAGCACTTTCTCATAGGTCTCAACCGGACGTTCTTATAAAACTATTGGTCCCCATCCCCAAACCTCCTTGCCGGTGTCATGCAGTTCGTTCAGGAGGTGTGAACCAAGCATTCTGGCATGCTTTCCTGAGAAAGCCGGACAGTGACAAAAAAAATTAGTTACCGATTCGGATTCCTCTCCGCAATCCCTGCATATAGGATCATCAACAAATCTCATGCTGTAAAGGTAACCCATGAGAAAAGAGTGCCCAGTGAGAATTAACACTTGGGTTTTCAGGTTTGTCATGTTTAGTTCCAAAAGTTTATTCGTTAGGTTTGGGCTGGGTTTACCCCACAGACATTTCCTTTGTAGTTCTACCTGAAGGGTCATCTAACGAAAGGCGACTGTACTGGTGATCGGCCCAAACCGAAATATTACAGGCATATTACAGGAATATACGATAAAATGTACGAACAAAATTCGTCAACTGCTTTCGAGGTTGTGTGTGTGTGTTTAGAAATTTGTTATTTTGTTGGCTAGTGATGAAAAGTTAATTAATTCTATATTTCTGTTGAAAAATCTAAAAGACGAAATTTTTATGTGATTAAATGTCCAATTTTATGGTGAGATGGATGTGACTTAAATAATAAAATCAGTCATCAAAAACGGCGAAACTTTTATTGAACTTTGTAGCTCTAACCATAAATAATAAAAGAATTCACAAAAAAAAACTTGATGTGATTCGGTTTATAGAATTCAATATAAAAATTTTGAACACAGGATCTTAAGGATCATTTATAAATAAACTAAACAAGGCAGACAACAAAAGAAAGCCCTGAACTCTATGCACACCAGGTCTAATTTTGGGGTAATTTTTTTTTCCTGCCCTGAAAGATATCCAAATATTGTCAGCCTAAAAGTAATTAACCACTAATTAGTAGTTAACAACATTTTTATATATATTTGTTTAAATATATTTATAATCATTTAAAAACATACAACAAAATTCTGCATAAAATGGTTGCATCTAATAATAATTTTCATCATTTTATCTTTTACAGGACTTAAATAAACGAACGTGTGTGTGTTGGCCAATGCTTGATAACAGAAACGAACCGCGAAGAAAATCAACCGATTAAAAAAAAAAAACAGAAATATAATGTTCCATTAATATTAAAAAAAAAAACAGAAATTAAAGTTATAGAAAAAGAGAATAAAACAAATATATTAAAATATAAATTTTTAAAAGTATTTCGTATAAAAGAAAAAATAAAAAATCATATAAAAAAAATATTAGAGGAAAAATTTTGCTGTCTTTTTGCATTTTTGCAATTTTATATAATATACATATTATCAAAATATTGATAAAAAAATAATATAATTGAAAAGATACGAAAAGTATTATTATCAATAAACTTAAAACAACAACAAAAACAAGTATATATTTAAGGAAAAAAAATACATATTTAAATTAAATGTAATTCAATCGTTTAGTAAAATTTAATAAACTTAATTCAGAAAAAGAATAACATTTTAAGTAAAGAAATTAAACAAAAGAGCTACGAACTGGATCGTTTCGATCTATATAAAAACAAAAACAAAAATATTTTTATCTTAAAATCATAACAACATAATTATTTCAATTAGAATTAATTAACTAATTTTTTTCGTTTTTGTTAAAAAAACAAACAAACAATTAAACAATTCCGGGCTTGTGCAAAGCGCAATCTTATTATAATATAAAATAAATTGAAATACGACGTTCTATTGTTTGTTTTTTCTTCGTACATTTGCGATTTAGTTAATTTAAGGGAAAAGTGTTAATATTGAAAATATTAAAATAAGTTAAAGAAAACGAAACCCCAAAAAAGTGAGATTATTTAATCAAAGGAAACTAAAGATAATATTAGAAATATTTATTTAAAAAAATTTAAAAAAAAATATAAATAAAAAATATTTAAAGTAATTTAAAAAATAAAAAAAAAATAAAAAAAAAATGACTAACACAATGGAGACTGTAGTCCAGAATGGTGGTGCCAACGGATCTGTAGATGGAGGTCAGGAAGAGTCTAAAACTAATTTGATTGTAAACTATTTACCCCAAACGATGACACAGGAAGAAATGAGATCATTATTTTCCAGCATTGGCGAATTGGAGAGTTGTAAATTGGTTCGTGATAAAGTGACCGGTAACTAGACAATTTTTTTTTTTAATTTTTATTAATAAGTTTTTGCTACAGAAGTTTTTCTGCTTTTTTTTTACTTTTTTACATATTTACTTATTTCTTTGTGTACATATGTATAATTTATTGAAATTTTATTTTGCTTTACCTAAGCAATAATTGTACACTGAAAAATAGATAGTTCACAAAAGTTGATTTTTTCTTATCTGGAATATCATTTTAGTATGAATTTGCTCTAAGGTACATGAAAGTGGATAAAGTTAGATCCTTATAGGTATCTCAGTAAATATTTGAGCTCTTTATTTTGAAAGGAAGTAACTACCTAATATCCTACCTCTTTTATTCAATAGAGCGGGGTATACTCGCAAAATACATGTTGGACGGATTCGATTTCCTTCGAATCCTTACAGCTCCTGCAGAAGTCGTTCGCTGCTATTCTGGCATGGTCTTCTATGGCCCAGTTACCCGTAATGATCCCTACTAGATTTCTGGTATTTGTTCTACTGTAGGGTCACAATTGCCTTGCAATATGGCAGGTTTCCGTGTTGATCCACCGGAGGCTTGTCTTTTGATATTTAATAGATGATGCTTGCTTTCAAATCTTTCTTTTCCCTTAAAAAGTTAGCTCTTTGCGTTACAGTGGAATGAGCAAGAAAAGATGTTTTCGTGTGTCTACTATGTTCACACTTATGAACTTTACTTGATAATTTTTTACTTAATATTTCTATTTATTTTCAAATAGAAATCAGATGGTATAAAGCTTAATTGTCTAAGAGCAGAACCAGTTAATGGGATATCGCAAAGCTGAATCCTACGGGTACACAATTTTTTTATTTGATTAATTAATGATATTCTTTCGGTGATGAGTGTGAGTCTGTCAGTGTACATACATATGTATGTATGCTAGCCACGTTTAAGTATACATAAATGTGTGTGCCAGCCTAAAAGTTTTTTTTTTACAGAAATACCCCTTTTTTTTTGTTTAATGAAAATGGAATTACCGATAGATTACCAGTGGTTTTGAGTACAGCAGTCATAAAAATTCATTGGCTATTGTAATTTGGCACAGTGTCAATAAGGACAATTAAAGACAACAATTAATTCACATTGACTCCAAAAGTTTTAAAACTTTGATTGAATGTTGGATGAGGTAAAAAAAAAAATTGTATTTTGCAACCATTACTGACATCATCCGAAAAAAATTTCAAAAGTCCTGCAATGAATGCCTTACATAACGCTCATGGTCCTTGAAGCCTACCGATTAAAGTTCAAAGTATAATTGTTTCTAGCATTTGCCCATTTTTTAAGTTGGCGGATCTTGTCTAAGGTTTTAAACTTATCAAATTGTGACGAACGACAATTGGAACGTTTGCAGATTTTCAGAATTTGCATTTTGTTGTTTTGCAAATTAACAACCAAGAAAACAATTGTGCTACCGTTTTGCAGCAATTTTGATTTTTTTTTATATATTTATAACTAATAGAAATGGGTATTTTAGATATTGTGGAAAATATTAGAGGTACAAATTTGAAAGAGCTTTGAAATTCTTTTTATAAAAAAAAAAAAATGTTTCCGCAATTTTTTGCATGTTTCGGACTGGGTTGGGAACGAAATCCAGAAAGACAAAATCCAGAGTGACGAAATCCAGACAGACAAAGTCCAGAAGAAACAAAATCCAGAAGTGACAAAATCCAGAAGAGACAAAATCCATAAGTGACAAAATCCATAAGTGACAAAATTCAGAAGAAATCTTCTTCATGAACTCAGAACTTTTTCGTTTATGTTAAAAACAAACAAATTATATATATTTTTTACATTTATTCACCTCACACTACCAGTTCAACAAACACAAACAGATTGTTTGTTTTCTTAAAAATCTTTTGAAAGTTTCATTTGTAATCAAAATAAATGTAATCATGATTACGGTTACATTTTCCTAAGATTACTCGATGTAATCATGATTAATGATTGATGGGTAATCATGATTGATGTAATCATGATTGATATGTAATCATAATTGATGTAATCATAATTGATGTAATCATGATTGATTTAATCATTTTACTTTCATTTAATCTGATTACAAATGTAGTTGATTACGCCCAACACTGCTTAACCGCCGTTCACAAATCGTGACCCATGTGCCAATGCCTGGGTTAGCCTATTTCGTTCACAAAGATGCTAGGTTTCCATTAGATGAATATGTCATCACAAGACTCCCAACTATATTATTAACACAGATTAATATAACAACAACGACGAGTGTAAATATGAGATTTGCGAAGCCATTTTTAAAATTTTAATTATAACAATTTTTACAATTTCGAGATTTTAACATTTATGTATTTTTTTTTCATTTCTGAATTTTGTTACTTCTGGATTTTCTCATTTCCTATTTTTTTTTATTTTTTCTGAATTTTGTCACTTCTGGATTTTATACTTCTGAATTTTGTCACTTCTGGATTTTCTCATTTCCTAATTTTATTTATTTTTTCTGGATTTTGTCATTTCTGGATTTTATACTTCTGAATTTTGTCATGTTCCCTTTCAGACTTCAGTGATGGTTGCAAGAAGATTACATAAATTTTTTTTTACCACATCCAACATTCTGTCACAGTTTAAAAAAACGTTTGAAATTAAAATTATTAAATGCTAGAATATATTTGTCTCTATTGACTAGCCCCGGCCTACAAAGAAGCCTCCTAATTGTATCGGGGTACACTTCTCTCAAAATATTTCTATTTCTATATATAAATTCAGAAAAACAAAAATTAAATCTAGTTTTTACACTTTTGTGAATTATAATTGCATTAGTAGTAAAATTAATAAAATTCTGCATGCTAGAATTACACAATTTTTATTTATTTTTTAATTAAATTTAAGTTGTTAAATTTTCTTATAATTTACAATAATTGAAAATAAAAAATATAAATTAAAAATAAAATAAGCAAAAAAAAAACAAAACTATATCATTTTACTTTATTTATTTTCTGGTTTCTCTTCTTTTGATTTATTTCCAGTTTTACCCGCCTCACTTACTGCTTTAAATCCTGCCCTGCAGCAAGGTATGTTTTTTCTTGAATTATATTTAATTTACAAAAAAAAAATAAAAAAAAAATATAATATTAATAATATTTATATGTTGATGAATTTCAATGCTAAAACAGTTAGCAATTTTTATTTTTTTTTTATTTACTTGTTAGCTGTTCTCTTTTACCAAACTTATAAAATTTAAATCAAATCTTTATTTCTTGTCCTAATAAACATAAAACCATATTTTTCTATTGTATGTCTACATTATGTAGTCTATACCTATATCTATATTTTCTTTTGATATGTTTAAAAATATTTTCTAATTTTATTTATTTTTTTATCGTATTTTTGCTTCTTCTTCGTCTTCAATTGTACTTCCAACAAAACACAACAAAATCAAAAACCAAAAAAAAAAAAACATCATACTTAGGCCAAAGTTTGGGCTATGGTTTTGTCAATTATCAGCGTGCTGAGGATGCTGAAAAAGCAATCAATACCCTGAATGGCCTCCGTTTACAAAATAAAATCATAAAAGTTTCGTTCGCCCGTCCGAGCTCCGAGTCTATTAAGGGTGCTAACTTATATGTATCGGGTCTTCCCAAAAATTTATCACAACCGGACTTAGAGGCGATGTTTGCATCATTTGGCAGGATTATTACATCTCGTATACTCTGTGATAATATAACTGGTGAGTGAAATTTTTTCTTTATCCATATTTTTCCACATATAAGTATGAACTATATTTATGTATGTAGAAGTTTTTATTATTTACTTATACTTTTTTTTTTGTATAATGTAGAATTATTTCATATGTTTACTTTTTGTTACTTACTATACATATAATATACATAACTTGTTATATACTAGACAAATTTATACATAATTAATTAATTATTTTAACTTGCTTGAAAGATTAAAAATTACTTTGTTCTTAACTAAATTATATATTTTGGTTGTTAACTTCTTTTTATTAAAATCGCTTTTTATTATTTATAGTAAATTGAAAAAACAAAAAAAAATCATCATCATCTTTATCATCCTCATGAGTAGGTCATATTTTTACCTTGTTCTCATCCGAAAAATATATTCCTTTCTATATTGCCTGCATGCGCCGAATTAGAGTTGTTAGACTGCAACAAATAGATTCTCGTACCAACTGTATGACAAGTGAAAATGAACAATTCTTGTACAGTAGGTTTATCGCGAAGTTAATAAGAAATCGGGGCTAAATTAAAATTAGAAACAATTAAGTAGTAACATTTTATTTTACTTTTTTATAAGAAAACTTATGGATATCTTCCAAAAAGTAATATTTGAAGTAAGTTTTAAGAGGAGTCAGTACTCATCAAAAATTTCAATTTAGATATCAGCGAACCTGTATGCAATAAAATTTATTATACGTAGGTTTGTGTCTTGAAAGTGAGAAAATTCATATAAAATTAGTCTAGACCTGGACCACAGACTACATTAGAGACATCTAGCGTAAAAAACAGAAACCCAACATGCGACAAAATTATACAATTTAGAACGAAAAATGAATATTTGCAGTTTAAATAAATTGAAAATTATTATCGAGAATTAACTGTCCTAAATTTTTTTTGCACTTAATTGTTAAATATGCTATTTTGCTTTGTTTTTCAACAACCTTCAACGAAATATTGCAATTTCTCGTTGGTGAAATATCGGGAGAAAAAACAAGTACTATTAGAGTCAAATAATTAAAAAAAGCGAAACTAAAATTGAAAAAAACTCGACGTTATTTGTTAGATCTAGGCCTTGTCTTTCTAAAATAGTCACAATCTAAAGAAATGAGAATACCTACTCACAGGAATTTGATTTAAAAGACTTCAATTTTTACGATTTTTTACAAGTTTCAGAGCTAATATCTCCATTCCAATACACTTTTTTAATTTTTGCTGACGTTATTTACTAGATTTCTTTATTATCTTTAATTTAAGATATAAATCTTCACTTTGCTACAACTAGTTTGCCAGAAATTTGCAATGAAAAATGTACGAAACTTGAAAATCTTGGTACTGACTCCTCTTAATGCAATGAAAAATTTGTATAAGCTTTCTAAGGGATACTGTTCCTAAAATAAAAGATATTTTGATATTTTAATACAGAATCTAGATTACGAATTATCTGGATCCGGGTCAAAATATAGGTCAAAATTTTCATCAGGCCGCACTGTACTTGCAGTTGTTATTCAAGTATAGCAGAGCCGACGAGATATGACTTATCATTTGGGTTGTAGGTTTGAAGCCCCAAAACAGTAATCTTTTGACTGTGTCTTGATACATTGAGCTAAATAAGTTACTTACTCGCCGAAATCATTGATGCAACCAAGATGCGTTCTGTTTATTTTTCTTAAATTATATTTTACTGGTCTCTCTTCGTAGTATTGCCATAGTGTAATAACTCGGGTTTTGAAAATATTTGACGCCGAAATTCCGAAATTTTCGTAATTTCCCGTACGAGAATACATTTTATCTCGTACATCGTACTTGAGTAGAATTGCGCGTACATGTACAAGAATTAGCGTAGTACGTCTAGCAAACCTGCGCCGACTAACCAAATGACAAGGATTTATGGATGAATGCAAATTTTTTCATAATTTCTTTCAGTCTCAAGTCCAAATTGGAATCGGCGCAGCAATCCAAGACTAAATGAAAGCATTAAATGCAGTATAGGAAACTTTGTAATATGCTAAGTTCTTTTATAGTTGAAATTTGTTTACGTAAGCAAAACAACTTACTACAGAGTTTTGTTTTTTTCTATAATTTTAATTTACTCGATTTTCTTTTAAAAAGAAATCATCCGGAGGAAATATGGGTGGTATTTTGTTTAATATGGATGTATTTATTTTTTACTTCAGTATGTTGCCAGAACTGTTGCATCAAACATCAAATTTTGAACTTTTTCAAATCGAGCGGCAAGCATTAGAAAAATGTTCACAACAAAGCACTAATGGGTCTGAAAGAAAGAACGATTGAAATATATGCCAACTGTAGTAACTGGGGTGTATGTCACCCAAGTGTATAAAAATGGGTTTTTCGGTCTCTAGAAAGTTTTCTGAATTGGGAAGAAAAGTATATAAGTGGGTAGTACTCAGTGAAACCTTTAATTTGATATGCAATATGTCATATTGGAGCCACCCCCATCCCCGGGGTTCCCAACCCGCACTCTAAAAGTATTCCCGGTAAAAAGAATTTCTTCCACGAATTGTAGCTGGTAATTAGCTGAGGAATAGTGAAAGCTGTTTTTCGATCGGACATAACCCTACCGAGTTGGAGTCGATCTAAGGTGCGCAAAATCTAGTACCTCAGTTCGAATAGAAAGAGGGAAATACTAAAAAACTGAATATGGAGATGGAAAGATCTCCGAAAATAAAGAATGCTTTTACTTATTTAAAAAATAAAAAAAAAATACTATGCCCCCCACGGGGAGTCAAAGTTTTGTTTAGAATATTTTGACAAATTTAGTCCAGAATCGAATAGCCCAGATCCTGAGAAGAAGTTTGAATATCCACACTCCTGCCTGTCCTCCGAGGTTTCCGAGGTCATATGGCTGAGTTAGAATTTAAAAACCCCTTACCCTCCTAATTTTCCCTCTCGACCCTGATAGATATATAAAATAGCCTTATTTTTTAAACTTTTCTCCCCTCAAGCTTCTTTACTAAAACTATTATCGGGTAGCTGCTTACCCATACTAAAAAAAGGCTCGGGTTCAAAGGGTTAAAGTGTTATTTTAAAAGCCTTCCAATATAATTTAAATTTATCTGAAGTTCTATTCATTTTCCATAAAATTGTATTAATTATTATATTAATAATAACTCTTTACACATATTCATCGCAGCATTTATAAAAAGCATGTCTATTAGATAGCAAAAAAATAGTTCTACATACCTATTATCAAATAAAATATTAGCTCCACATATGCTTTAGTTTTTTGTTTTATTTTTTTTTTTACATTTTTATTTTTTGCCTAATTTTCAACTATACCCCACCATCCTTATCCTTCCTCATCCATTATTAAATTTATTCACAAAACAACAAAAACCTTTTTTAAGTGAGCATTTTGTTTATTTTGTTTTTCCTATTCTTTTCTCTCTTCAGTAAACCAAAATGTCACAGAAACCGGAGATAAAACAAGTCCTGGTATGTAACAAGTAAAAGTTCACTAAGGCTAAAAAAAAAAAAAGATAAATAAAATAATAAAAAAAATAAATATAATGAGAAAAAAATAATAATAAATTAATAATGCTTTGAACTAAGAAGACGCAACAACAAAAATAATTTTATTAAATGTTTTCAATTTTTTTTTATTATTTATAACTTATTAAAAAAAAAAAAAAACAAAAAAAAAATTTTCTCCTTTTTTCAGGTCTATCCAAAGGTGTCGGATTCATTCGATTCGATCAACGTCAGGAAGCTGAACGTGCCATACAGGAGCTAAATGGAAAAGTACCAAAAGGATGTACGGATCCAATAACAGTTAAATTCGCCAACAATCCTAGCAGCAGTGCTAAAGCTCTTCCACCATTGGCAGCTTATTTAACACCACAAGCAGCTACAAGAAGGTTGGCAGGCGCTGTACCACCAGCTGGCAGGCTTAGGTTAGATTTGTATATACAAAAAACAAAAAACAAATTATCGAGATTAGAGTATGATATACATTTCGATTACCTTTTTTATATAGTGTACAAATTATACATATTTTTATCGTAAATGGAAATTTTTTTTCTATACATTATTTAAAAAAAAACATCAAAATATTATCAAGAATCGAGTTGTTTTCTATTAAAAAAAAAATACTCGATTGCGCCGGCGCGCATACACTGAAAAATAATTTTGATATTAAATATTTAACTTTTATTTATGTTCTTATTCTTAGCAATTATAACTTGAAGTTGTTGTTTACGTTTATTTTTGACCTAAAACACTTCATGTATATACACGTGTAAATTTTAATTGACAATTACCTTTTGTACCTTGGTTAATTTTTTTACATTTCTTTCATAATTTCGAGCAATTTTCAAACAAAAAAAAAACAAAAAAGCCTAAGCCAAGGAGAGCGGATATACAGAATTATAATTATAATGAGAAAAAAACACAAACACAATTACAACTAAAATCAAGTTTAAATTATTCAAAAAAAATAATAAACGTATCTCGAATGTTACATAAATACTTTAAATTTGATGTTATATACAAATCTGTCCATTATTGAATGCCAGCTTTGGTTTTGTGTGATAAATTTTGAGAAAAAGACAAAAAAAAACAACCAAAATTTGGTACATCCCAAAATTAACCACAGTGTAGCTATCAATTAATTGTAGACCAGCCATTGTACACTTTCTGATAAAAAGGTGTAATAAATTGGGCACTTCAAGGCAGTTATCCATTTGTTGAAGTTAGGGTAATTTCAAAATAGAATTTTTATTAATTTAAAATGGCAGACGAAAGTTTTTAATTTTTTGATTTATAGTTTAATTATACATTGAGGATCTGTCCTAATTCAACTTCACTTTATCTTGCTATATTACGTATAACTTTTAGAACATCTCTGTAATGTGATAGATAGGCTGTGAAATATCAGAATTATATTTAAAATTTCTTCGGGGTTCATTCATCCAACCCTCTGCCGGAACCGTGCAGTACTGTTGTGTGCACTAAATTTTAGAAAATAAATTTTTGATTTTTATATTTTGAAATCATTGTTAAAAAATTGCGTAAATTTTTCATATTGTGTAATAGGAGAAACCTTTTTAAAATAATTTTTTCGTTAATTTTAAAAATATTTGAATTCCTAATATCTTAAGGCCGCTACAAACGCTCAAGTAAATCCAACAACTTGTACATGGCCCAGTCGTATGATTTGCATGAGCGTCTGTAGCTAAGGTTGGAGCTTGAATTGAAACTAAAGTCTAGTAAGAATGAAATTAGCCAAAACTATTGCGTACAAGCAAATATTACGACTTTGCTATAGAATTTTCATTTTTTTCATTTATTCTTTTATAAGTGGCATTGTACAAAAAGATATAAAACCTTATTTTAGTACAAGATTAATAGGTACATTAATTGAACTAACCAAAATCGAATGTTAGCTTTTGACTCCACATGTAACGAATTTTATGCAGATTTTATAGTTCAGTACTACAGCAAAATCGTAATATGTGCCTGTACGTAATAGTTTTCGGCAATTTCGTTCATGCCAGATTTCAGTCTCAACTCAAACACCGACTTTCGCTGAACACGTTAATGCAAATCGTACGACTTTGCTTGGGTATGTCAAGTCGTACGAATTGCTTGAGCATTTGTAGCCGCTTTTAGATAGACTGGAATATTTTAATCTATAATTTAGTGAGAACATTAAAAAAGCTTAACGTGAGTTGTATTCGTCAATATGTAGGTAGTCATAGTCTTTTTAGTTGGCTTTAATTCCAAAATATACACTTTTAATTTTATTCAATCTCGAGACTATTTTAGAAAATATTGGCATCATAGTAAATACACCAATTTGAAAATAATTTTTATTTTTTTGGATGCAAGCTCCAAGCGTAAATTATGAAAAAGAAAAACTATTATTTTTACTCATAGAAATCCGATTGTTTTTTTAATTTAGTAATGAGATTGCCCATTTACCAAAATTTACAAATCTGTTTTAATCAGAGTTCAATATCTTTCTATAGGCCTGAGCCTTCGTACGTTCAACACAATCCAACTTTTCCGGGAAGCAATTCTTTCTGTATGCACTTGTTAATATAAATTCTACAGTGCGTTCATAAAGAAAAAGCAGCTCTGCTCCGTTTGTCACTCTAACAGTCTGTACCAAATTAAATATTTCATGTGGAATGAATTTTTTCCGTACAACTGAAACGTATTTTTTAATTAATAGCATAATAAAATTGAGGAACTCGGTAAAGCTTTAAAATCGTATTTAAAATCTGATTCATCATCCATAAAACCCAAAACATTAATTCGTTGTGTAAAATTACACCATAAATGTAATTATATACACTAATTTTTTTTTTTGAAACATTTCTCTAGAATACAGCATTTATATAAATAAGTGCATCGGCATAGCTGAGGAAAATTATCAAATGAGTTGGCGCTTGATTTACACATTTCGATTGAGTAAACCTTAACAGTTTATTTGATGAGTCAACTGTAGGAGTAAATTTACACTATAGCGCATTACGAGATATTTTCATCGAAAATTTAAAAGTTGAATGAACCTATAGGGCAGACTTTGACTTAAATTTATTTCTCTCTTAGGTAATATAACTTAGTGCTTTGATTTATCTTCAGGATTTCACTTTGGATGTGTGATAAATCATATTATAAGTGTATCATTTTAAAATTAATCATAGACATACAAACAATTTTGAATATATAAACCTCTTAAGTGAATTAAAAAAAAAATGTTTGGGTCACTTCATGGTGTCAGATAATTAGATAATCACCAACGTTGATGAGATTTTCACTTTTCTAATAGCTTGATCGAGAAGCTCCAATAGTTTTTCTTGTAGTTCTTTTACTATGCTTTTTAAATTCGCTGTGGAAAAATGTTTGCTTATAGAAATTATTTAATCTCTTCAAATAACCACCACCGTCTTGATGTATCAGTTTAATACAATATATATTATGTACAAACAAAAATGTCATACTAACAATATTACACATCGATAAAGTGTATAATTTCTTACATGGCACAGTTTACTTTGTATTCTTCACACTATATATTAAATCTCAAAATTTTTAGACCGCATATGGAGTTAATTCTGGGATGTACTAAATTTTTGCTTTTTACAATAATCATTTAAAGTCAAATACTAATTTAAAAGAAAAGAAAAAACCACTTCCTTGAAAATATCATTTAACATTAAAAATTCGCTTAAAAATTTTCAGAATTTTAATAATTTTTCATTTCATTTGAATCCTTGTGTACAACGTAGTGAGATTTTTGCCTTTTTGATCAGAAGAACTTTTTCATAACACTTTTTTTATAATTTCTCTATATTTTTTCATTTTTTTATATTTTAGCATTGGAAAAAGCCCGATGTTAGCCATTAACAAGGGTTTACAAAGGTGAATTGTTTTTTGTAAATGTTTCTCGTTTTTATGTATAATAAATTATGTTTTATATTTATATTTTAAATGTAGGTAAAAACACCTACTGTAGATACATTTAAGTTTTTTCGCTCGATTCTATTTTTTATTTTTTATAATATTGTTTTTATGCACACACATATAATTTGTTTTATAATCGCGTCAATTATTATTTATTTAATTATTTATTTATTTATATAGGAAAACATTTTTATTATTTAATATATTAATTAAAAAAAAATTACTTAGTTACATTCATACATACCTATATTGTACATAAGCTCACAAAAACATACATAAAATAAGTTATATAGTCTCGAAACGAGAATAATAATTCATTATTTCCGGATTTTGTACTTGATGGTTCTCCAAATTGATTTAAGGATCTTACAGATTGAAATATGGGTTATGGTAAATTTAAAATATTCTAGAATCTGTGTGACGAAATAATAAACTATGAAGAAAGAATCAAGGGTGGGGTGGGTTCATAATTTAAAAGAGCATGCCAATTTTAAAGTTTTGTGGTGATTTTTATATATTACAAACACAAAAATATAAAAAGGAATGAGGGCGTCCAAAAATGTTTAATTAGGGTTGTCACTGTGGTATTTTTGATTTTCTGTACTTAGGTGGGGGCAAAGAGAAGTTGATAGGATTATATTATTGGTACACATTTTGTGTATTTTTTAATAGTACTAGATTTTCAAGATTATTCGAACTCACCAAAAGCTGTCCCTCAGCTTGTTTCATAAAATTTATTGTGAATCTCATATTTTTCAATCTCCAAAGGTTTCCGAAAAAAAATCCACAGACCGCTATCATACCAGATGAGATGAGAGAATGAGACCTTATTGTAATACTCAAAAATAAATTCTTCCTCGAAGTATGCCTGCTCATTATGTGATGAGATTGAGGTGTGTGCTAAATCTGAATTTATACCAACAAAGATACTCTATATCATCCATTGTTTTAAAGACATGGTAAAGAGTTAAAATTAAAAACAACGATTTTCTCTCACAATTTCCCTTATTTTATCTAAAAGTATCGAATACAGGGGATCTCAGATCCAATTTCTCCTATTCCCTGTAAAAAAATTAGGATTATTCCCTAAAATTTAGGGAATATTCTGTAAAATTTAGGGGGAAAACCTACATTTTAGGGAATATTCCCTAATCTTATCGAAAAATACCTAAACTTTGTGGCACAAATTGTTGGAAATTTTTCATTGTGTAGACGTTACAAAGGGTCCAATCATGCTTTTTTATGTAATACCCTGTATTAATCTAATTACGCTAGGTAGGGATACCTTTCATGCCTAAGTATTTTATAATGATTTTCTTTTATTAGTTTATTATTATTATTAGTTACGGGGGATGCAGACAGAATTCCTGCCTTTCATCTTGTCACCGCGACCTATAAGATCTATTGCGACATTACCCCTGGATGCCCTAGGGCGCCCATTCGAACTTAAGGTCTTTGATGAAGTTTATAATATTCTTGAGGGCCATTTTTTCGACATCCTCTGGCAGTGGAAATGTCTTTCCTATAGATGTCTTAGCCTTATGCGGCACAGAGCTTCACAGTCACATAGGACATGTTCAGCGGATTCATCCACTTCCATGCAGAATCGACAGGTCTCATCATTGACTTTACCCATCTTCTTAAGATGATATCTAAGTGGACAATGCCCAGTAAGTAGGCCCGTTATGAGCCTTAGTTCCTTCCTGCTGATTGTAAGAAATTCTTTTGTCCTATGTTGCGAATACTTTATAAACTTCTTCGCTTGTCTCAGCCCCGGGGTATTTTTCCAGTATTCCTTCTTAGTTCTGTCCTCCCAAAGCCTGATCTGAGCTGAGAGGTGACTTTTTGGGTGTCCATAGACAGACTCAGGGCCCATAAACGGAGACCCCATACCCACATCAAATCTCAATTCCAAAAAGTAGAAATAAAAAAAAAATCAAATATTATCGCTTTTGAGTAACATTGTCTAGTCTAAAATATTTAAAAAGATTTTCGAATGGGTATTTTGCAGAAAAATTCCCATTTTTTGAAATGTATAGAATATTTTCTAGTTTTTTTAATAAACAAAAAAAAACTAATTGCTGAAATCGTTTGCAATACTTGGACGCAAGAAATTCATTTTAAAACTTCACTTTTTCGGGATTCGAAAATCAATGAGCTCCCAATTATACATAGTTTTAAAATTTAAATTTTGGAATTCTTACGACCGAATACTATATATTTAATTATGCAAAATTTTAAACGTTTCCAAAGAACAAGTCATGTACAACAGAGATGAAAATTTCCTACAAAAAGATCCATACACCTCGACATTGACCAAAATTAGGGTTTTTTGTTGTTGTTGGAAAAGTCACCACTTCCGTTACTTTTAGTATGTACATAAGTCCATTGCCTCGTGCCTTATTAGCTCAGTTGTCTATAAGGTCCCAGCATCAAAACTAGAGCTGAAAGTATCCGGATAATTTACTATCCGGATTATCCGAGATAATTAGGATCCGATTCCTCAAATCCGGGTATCCGGATAATCCGGATCATACTTCCCAACTGTCCGGATCCGGATCCAAACTATCCGGATCCAGACAAAGCAAAAAAAGGCCAAATCCTCCAGATTGCATTGGTTAATTGGGAAAATATAAATTTCACAATACTTTCATTTTCTCAACGAAACAACACAATTTTGAAGCTTTTTTGCTTAGTCTGGATCCGGATAGTTCGAATCTGTTTCTGGATAGTTCGGATCCGGATCCGGATAGTTCGAATCTGGATTCGGATAGTTCGGATCTGGATCCGGATAGTTCGGATTCGGAACTGGATCCGGATAGTTCGGATTCGGATCTCAGGAATCGGATAGTTCGCAGATCCGGGTATCCGCATATCCGGATATTAGCAAATCCGAATCCAATTTTCAGGTCTCATCAAAACCCGAACAAGACAAACCGTGCTGCCTTTTCTTCTTCTATTTAATGATTTAATTAAAGTCGTTAAAGATTAATATCTGATGATCTGTTGATCTTTGATAAGAAAATCAGCTAAACTTGTAGTCAGGTTTGAAAAGATTTTATATGAATTTGTTTCCTGTGTGTCAAGCAAGAATCTGATTAACTTTATTCCTTTTATATGCGATTCTTGTAATACTTTCTCATCTAAGATCCAATTTCAAAGGACCTTTGACCGTTATTTAAGTCTTTATCTTCAAATCTGATTGATAGCACTGTTATAACGATTTAGTTTCAATCTGTCGTCGCTTTTGTTTTTGTTTTTTTTTTTTTTTTGATTCTGAATGATTCTGAATGCACCTGAATTTATCTCGAATTCAAGCAGAACGATTTTCATTTTGTATTCGTGAATATATTGTTGTTGTTTACATTTTGGTCTGCTTAATAGTTGATGTTAAGTTTTCTTTGTTGAAAAATGGCTTTGGTTTTTTGATAAACAACAATTGTACGAATTTCTACTTGCTTTTGTAAATTGAAAGAAATATTGAACACTTGAAATGGTTCTGTTTCGTACTTTTTTATGTGCACAGAACTTAATTATGACATCGTTTACAGATTAATTTAGAACCAGAAAAGGAACGCCGCAGACGTTTCGTTTAAACTGGTTTTTTCTTCAAGGTTTTTATAACTTTTTTTTTTATAACAAAATAGAATAGATTTTCACTCTTAATTCATGTTCTTATATACAATTGGTGCAAATCTCTACTGATTTCTGTCACAAATAGCTAAAGTTAGGTATGATGTCTTTTAAAATAAGAAAAGTTATCTACTTTAAGACCTTCCGGATGTTTTAAGTCTTTAAATCTTTATTGATAAATTTTAAATAAAAACAAATAAATTAAAAACTCGAAATCAACACTGAAAAACACACAAAATTGCATGTGATAATTGTATACAATAATTCATCATACATTTGTCCATAACAAAAAAACAAAAGTATCATAATTAATAGTAAAACTTTTTTACAATATTCTTAAAAAAAAAAACAAAATTAAACAAAAATCTCTAAAGAAAAATATTATTTTAATCTCTTTCAGATATTCTCCACTCGCTGGAGATTTATTGGCAAGCTCATTACTTCCTGGCAGTGCAATGACCGGCTCTGGATGGTGCATATTTGTTTATAATTTGGCTCCAGAGACCGAAGAGAATGTTTTATGGCAGCTTTTTGGACCATTCGGTGCCGTCCAAGGCGTCAAAGTGATTCGTGATTTGCAAACAAACAAATGCAAAGGATTTGGTTTTGTCACAATGACCAACTATGATGAAGCTGTTGTCGCTATACAATCTCTCAACGGCTATACGTTGGGTAATCGGGTGCTGCAAGTTAGTTTCAAAACAAATAAAACAAAAACTTCTTAAATTTTTCTTTCTTTCGATTTTTTATTACTACATATTATTATTATTATTATTATTAACCTTGTAATTAAGGAGAGATATAAAATAACACACTTATAAGAAAAGCAAAAAAAAAAAAACAACAAAAAACAATCTTTTCCGTTCTGATTCTGTCTCATTTAAATAAATCAAAACAAAAAATAATTAAATAAAAAAGAAAAAGAAAGAAAACTAAAAAATTAAATAAATTAAAAAAATACATGGTGAACATAGTGAAATAAAACATAAAATTAAGAGAAAAAGTCAGAAACACCAAGAAAAAAAACTTAACATAAAAAAAAAGAAGAAATTCATCAACGTACATACATACATCAACCTATACGTGTTTTTGTACGTTTCTAGTCCTGTAAATCAATGTGAATCAAATATAGATAAAAGTGTATAGGAAAATATTGATAAAAAAAAATGATAAAATTAAATAGAAAACTTAATATTCAAAATACATATTAAAAATGAATGAAAATGAGAGCTGCGCTTTCATTGCATTCAAAGAAAAAATAACGATGGCAATATTTTTGGAGGTTGAGGAATTTCAAAACTTTTTAACAAAAAAAAAACAAAAAAAAAACCTAGAAAAAACTAAGAACAAAAAAAAAAGAAATAAAAATAAAAGCTAAGCACATTATCAGATAAACACAGAAAAGTGAAGTGGAGCGTGGTATTATATAATAATAATAATAATAGATAGCGAGCGACGAATCTGAAGATTATCTAAAACCAAAGAAGATAACAACATTTTTATCGAGAAGATGAGATTATATACATTAATTAGGGGGGAATGAGAGCGTCATCAATCTCAATGTGAAAATCCTGCTTCCAGACTTAAGATACTAGAAATAAGTGTTTACATAGTTTTTTAGGAAATTTTTACGCGCAAAATGAAACAATGGGAGAAATGTGAATTTAACCAGATTCGTTTTATGTATAAAGTTAGCTACTTTTTTGTATAAAAATTTTCATTAGGACTTTGTTTTAGACATTTTGGACTAAAGCCCACCATTGCAATTGATGCGGCCGGCCTCTCGTCTCGAAACTAAGGAATGATCCTTGTGTTAGGAGCCAAATTATACTATAATTATGGACACATACATACATATGTGTTTAGGCTAGGTAGGGATATGCGTTAATTGTTCACTTGAAATATATATCTGATGTAGTTAATTTAAAAAAAGACATTACTACTACTACTATAATTGCTACACATGGAATTAATTACATTTATAGGCGAATTTTTTATATGTGGAAATTAAATTTTTTTTTTTTTATGTATGCTACTAGAATTCTTTAGTCTCAGACCTAACATTAAGTCTTATATCCTAAGGTTTAAGTTTTCAGACCTTCGGCATTAAGATTTAGGCTTGAGGATCTTTATTACCCAATAGACGTTAGGATCTAAAACATAAATTTTATACTTTAGGTCTTAGATTAATCACAAGTCCTTATAGTTAGGTCTTAGACTTTTGCCCTTTATTCAAGAGCTCAATTCAAAAAAGTTCAAAACGTAAAGTTCTAAATAGAGCACACTAACAACAGAACGGATAAATCTTATATTTTACCTAACATGGCAAAATTATACTCCAAGTTGAGTTGATTCAATGAATTTAACTATTTTATACAGTTAATTCATTATTATTATTATTACTATTAATATTACTACTTCTTTTTGAACCTTGACATGGTCATGCCAAATATGAATGTTAATTGAATGCAGTCTGTGAACAAGTTTAATAATTTGAATGATATCCCAAAGGTTTGCAGTTCAGCTTTAACTGAACAATTATATAAACATTTAAGTTTAAAGATGTTTGTATCTGCTATGTATGTATATATTAGAAGTTCAGCTTTAAAGAAAAAAAAGCATGGTTAGTAGTCCCGTCCTCGTGTGAATTGTAAAGTTTCTTCTTGATTAAAATTAGAAAATGTTTGACGACTTTTAGAAATGTTGTGATTATAGCCTCATATATACTTTAGTCTTTTTAAAATTTGAACTTAATGACTATTTTATTATGACCCTGAAGTGCTATGAGACAAACTACTGTCAATATAGTAAGAACATGTTTAGCACCCGTTAAAAAAAACACACACATACAGAAATACTACAATTAAAAGCCTGCTTGCTATATTATATATGAAGTGAAGTGCTGGATTACACTGAATTCAAATTAAGAAGTTTTTTTTGTTTTAATTTCGACCTCCTCTCTTACACCCTTTGCTGAACTACAAGCGTCTCATATCGTTACCCCATCCTCTGCTCTTCCGAGCTGGATGGAATATAATACATCTTGTAAACAATTCTGTTCTATACGAATATTGTAAAATTTATTCCGTTAAAACGCATTAGATGAACAAACAAATAATAATTCTCCACCCTCCATATCCTAGAATGGCGCCATCCATATAATGTTGACATTTGATTACGTTACACAATTCACATAGTTCTATTTGTTGCTCTCCTTCTATCCTGGTATATTTTGAAAAAAAAAATTTCTAAGACTTGGTTATACCTTCCGGTAAACAACTCAATGGGAGCCATGGCTACATAATAAGCTTAGACTGGTGGTTAAGCCGAAGCGTTTACGTGCTATTTCCTGGTCAGAGGAGGGGGTACTTCTCGAAAAGTTTTGGTGCAATGGCCTGCCCGGAGTTGGGCCAGGCCAATTTGCAGGATGTTTCGGCCGGCGTTGACGTCCCGTTTCAACGTGATACAACAGTTTGTACAAAACTGGTACCGATGTGGAGACCGAGACGGCTTCGCCGGCTGAAAACTTATGCTGCACAGCTTCGTTGTGCGGAACTCATCCACTTCGAGGACAGAGCAATGGCATTGAAGCGCCCGCAACAATTTCGTGTGTGGCGTCCGCACGTAACCACGGATTGGCGAATTTGCGGCAATTTTGGTCGAGCCAATACACACCAGAGTTTCACGGGCATTGTTCGTTATTTCTTTCGCCAATTGATGCACTGCACTCAGTGCAAATATACTGTTTGAAGTACAAACGCGCAACATCTCCCTGCCTATACACCTCTTGACGTCTTGAAAACCATTGCAGACGTTCTTTCGTGTACGCCACATAATCTAGTTGCATGGGGGATTGCGTGGACATTACTGCACTTGTAGGAAGTGATTTCGTGTACTTCGCCAACGAAACTTTGCGTGCATACATAGAAGTGCTGTAATGAAATGTCGAACTCTTGATTTTTATTAGATCAACAGGTTCGTATTCATTCGGTGCTCGTACACCGCCAGCGATTAGCCGACAACCAGCATCTAATCCAACAAAAGATTTGAAATAGGGCGAGTTTAGACGGCATAGTTTTTGCGCGCCGCGCACGAAAATGTATTGGTAACGCCGTGTTACCCTGCGTACGCCTCTTACCCACACATTTTCGTGCGCGGCGCGCAAGAACTATGCCGTCCAAACTAATCTATAGCCAGAACGAAATTTTTCCTGGATATCGCACATCGCTTTGTCATCGCGTACCTCACATTTACCCGTTTTTTGGTGTTTTAACGGTGGTTGCGGCTATACTATTGGCACTTCCTTCTTCATTGAAAAGGTCATCGCTACACCATCTGTGGAAATGGACCAATCAAACTTTTTACGCCCTACCGACGTCGGTAGTTTAAAATATTTCGGTCATTCGTCTTCGCGAACAAAGTTTTTAAAAGGGTCCTTAAACAATTTTAGTCCGCATAGATGTTGCCAGAGCGCATATGAATCGTACCGCACATGGTGCAGCCCATGCTTGTATATTGGAATGAGAGCAAAATTTTTCAAGTTATTTGTCTCGTTGTACAGTTGCAGCTTATAAAATATCTGCAAATAATTGTGTGATTTTTGCTTAAAGTTGTAAAACTTCTTATCATCATCAACATAACCAAGATGGTAACTCATTTGCTGCAAAAGTTCCGCCTTCGGTACAGATGTACTTCGGCGTGTGAACAAATAATCTAACGTTTTATAAATTTCTCGATTATCTCTTGAGAAACGATATAAGAATTTTGTCAATCTCTTGTACGCATGCATCCAAATATTATTATTATTGCCTGGCTTCAAACTTAAAAAGATTCGTTTTATGGGACGTGCCTCGTAGAAACCCCCTTCAATGCGAGAGCCACGTAAGCTTCCGTACGCACACACTATAGTGTCTAGTTAGATTCCATATGTAATTCGTCTATAAATTTTCTCATTAAAAAAATTCAATAACTAAAAAATAAATGTAGCAAAAAGTAAAAGTAACGCAAAATTTCTTGTGCAATTCGCATTTAGTCAAATGATTTTCATCCACTTCGTACATTTTTTTGTTTGTTTTCTTTTTCTCAATATAATTCTATTATAATTACAACAACAATTTCCTTAATATTTAGATATATTTCTTTTTCTGGTTATTTTAAGACACAAACTTTAAACGCACTTAGATATACGCTTTTACGAACCTATGTTTACCTGGGCAATTTTTAATGCATATATTATCTATTTTCATAACACATACATACATATATTCAACCTCCGAACAATAAAAGTAAAAATTCTATGTGTAAATTCAAATTTTACACATGTGTAGAATAATACAATGTATAACATAGTATTTATGTAATTTTTTTTTTTAATTATAATATTATTTATACTGCCCAGTTAAGAAAAAAAGAAAAAACCAATAGTAATAAAATATTTAACGCATAAAACTTGAGCCAATCTTGATTTTTTTTTTTTTTTGTACGCACAATAATAACAACAACAGTAAATGGCCCCACATAAATAATAATAATATTTTCCTTTTTTTTTTTACTTATTTACAAAGGCATTTAAAGTAGAATTGTAAACAAGTTATACTACCTAAATATTTTAATTTTTCATTCAACGAACAAAACAAATTCCACGTAAAAACAACAGAAACAATAAAATAAAAATATTAAAATCAAAAGTAAAAATGAATATGAAAAAGGATAAATAAAGCCCTGTTGAGCGAAAGAAAAAAAAGAAAAAAAAAAAAAAAAAAAAAAACAATTCCACTGTGTTATAAACTTAAAAAAAAAATTTTTAAATTTAAATATTATTACATGTTTTCACTCTTTTTCATGTCTCTATATATATTATAGATACTATCGATGTTCAAATTACCATTTATATGAACTTTAAACAAAAAAACATAATACCAAAGCAAAGCAAAGTAAAGCAAAAGGAATCAGCATACGATGACAATTTTTATTAATTAATTACCCTATTATTATTATTATTATTACTTAATTAATAATAATAAATATAATTTAACGTCTAAAATTATTACTTAACCGAAATTCTATACAAGTCACACACATACCTTAGTCGAATTATTTATTGCAAATTTTTATACATAAATACTTATTTACTATATATATTCTTAAATTTATTTACAATATTTAAGTGATTTATTTACACAAAATAAATACTCTCGATGATGATATTATTATTATTATAGATGTTTTTTGCTCTTTTAATAAAATACACCTATTTCTACTATATTTAAATTTATATTTTTTACGTCTTATTATACTTAAACTACAATTTGTGTTGTGTGATCTGTATTTTGTTTTTTTATCTTAACTAATCTTCATTATTCGTATAATGATATTTTATATTCATTACCTATTCCTATATTTATTCTAATTTATTCAAAAATCAGTTTAATTGTATTCATATTATTTACATATTTATGTATGTATGTATACGCTCACAAAAAAAAAAACAAAAATCTAGTCTATATTGTGTAACTAAAATGTGAGAAGTGAAATTCAAATTTTATATTATTATCTATAGTCCATTTGCATTGATGTATAATATTATTAATTATATATGCATATTTATGATTTTTATACGTCATAATAAGTGTAATCAAAATTCAATTTACATAATATTATTCTTATTTAATCTTATTTATTTACTTATTTATTTATACTATTAAATTTTACAAAAGAAAAGTAAAACAAATAATTTCTATTTCTTCTTCTTATTCTATAACTTATTCTCGTCTAGTCACAAATATATTTAGTCATTTTTTTCTTGATACAAGTTATAATTTCTTTTAAAAAAAATATATATATATATATATTAAAAGCATTAAGTAATTTATTTATTAAAATGGAAAATATTTATTAAATATTTAATTAAAAAATAAAAAGAAAAGAAAAAAGTTTACATTTTGTCGATTTATCTTTATTGAGTCCAATTAAGTATTTATGTACAGGATGTCCGGCTAATTATGTACTCCGACTGACATATACCAATTAATTCTTTGCAGTTTGCAGAACGTTTGCTATGACCTCAGATTAAACTAAAAAAACACGTTAATTTTTTTTAATGACTTATTATATATATTCACATATGTATAAGGATTCATTTGAAAGTAAACAATGTTGGCATTCCAACGGTATATTATATTTTTACATTTGTTAATAAATGTTGACCTTATCACCATCTTAAATGGACAAAAATGTGACTTGTGCACATTGGGACGATCACTTCGAAACGAAGCAAGTACGTATACAAACTCTCCTCATTTCGCGATATTACTGGATTTTTCATTCCAGATAGAAAAGTCCTTACCGGATAATGGAAATAAATCAAAATGTATATACGTATATGCAATACATCCCGGATAATAAAGTACCGAAAACAATTGTTGCTTTAGAAGCTATTTTGTACACATTTGATGGACTTCCTCAACACTTCAGATACGAAAAAATATGAATTACTCGAATTCCATTCCGGAATGGATCACCCAGCCATATAAATCGTGTATACTTTTTTTTGTACTGCATGCGACATCTAGTTCTCGTGCCATCTATGATGCCAGGCACTGACATATATAATATGGACTGAGTACGTTCATAGAAATACACTGCAGAAAGTTGGCTCACTTCTATATTGCTGACCCTTTCGGTCCCAAGCACCAAGTACCTAACAACTGAGAGAAATGATTTTTTCTATGTATGTTGGTACGGACGTAAGAACTCTTTTTGACATAAAAAATTGTACCTACATGAAAAAAGAAGCTAAACAGTCCATATTATATATGTCCGTGGTGCCACGACACTCAGAATATGGTGGGAATGATAACGCACTGGCCAGATGAGAAGCATCCATGCCCCTCATAGGACCGGAACCATTTTGCGGTATCTCTTACAACACCGTGAAACTTACTATTCAAAACTGGATCCAAAACCAAACGGACCAGAGATGGACTTCAATGATAGGCTCCAAACAAGCCAAGGAAATCATTAAAGGATCTTCACCGAAGAAGAGCGTGGATATTTTAAGGCTGTCTAGCAATCAACTCAGAATCATTACAGGAGTCCTAACTGGAAAGCTTAACAAACATGCATCGGATAGGCATATCATCCACTGACCGTTATTTTTGAATTACTGAATCCACATTTTTGCGAAATGGTGCCATCTATAGGTACTTTTCTAGTATGTATGTAGGGAATGTCTCTAAGAGGATGAAATATCGGAGCACGTTTTATGCGAATGCGAGGCCATTACAAATTGTAGATTTAGGTCCTTTAGCTCATACTTTAGAATATATAGGAAGCAGGAATGGGTGAATCGTGTATAATTCGTGTAATGAGCGTTAGCTATATATTCTAAGGCTCCTCATACTTCTTAAAGCCTGCCGACTTTGAAGAAACTTCACCCAAAAAAATACTGCTCTTCCTCGGAAGAGCGGGTTTGTTGAAAAGATGGCGGTGCACAATAAGACAATTAATGGCTGCAGTGCAAAGGCCACTCGTAATAAAAAATATATAATAATGAAAACCTTTTAAAAAGGAAATATGCCCGGAACAGACATAGACAGACATAGACGTATTGTTCAATTTAAATGTTATCGGTATATATTTTCATTTATCTGATATTTGCTTATTTGTGAAAAGGTGATTTCGGATAGTATTATAAAGTTAATTACATAAAAAAAAAGCATTTGCGCCTTGTGTGTAGCGAGTATATAACGCTCCTTTTTTTTCTATGGGAATTTGGTGGGAATTTTCATCTAAAATCGTGGGTAATTTAAATTTATATGTGGCAAAGCTAATCTGTAGTGTGTGTAAATATAACCACACGGTAAATTTTGTTCTATACTTGTTTAAAATGAAATTTTAATTTCTTTCAATGAGCAATTTCGGTAGCTCAACCGGTCGACATTTGTATACCTAGCCATTAGTGCAAGTGCAACATCGCTCTATACTGGGGGTAGAAAAAGTAAATAATACACCCGTTATCTTTGTCCAAAAAAACAGATGTTTTTTCTAACATTAAATGCCGGCTTTTTAATGGGATATTTTAGTTTATTTTAGAGCAGAAAACTGCTCTGAACTTTGTTACTGTTACATGAGTGATAATGATGAGTCTGACATGAAGTGATCTCGAGTAATTTTCTGCTTAAACATTTTGGAAGTAGCGCAGTAGTGGACTAGTGACAAGTGTTAAGTTTGTTTACATTTTATATAAATTATAATTCAGTTTTATTAATGCAAATATTCTTGCTCAGTATAAAGATAAGCTGAAATGGTCAAATCAAAGAAAGGTATGTAATTATTGTTTTGAACAACTATTCGATGTTTTGCCGGTATGTACCTATGTATGTACACATACAAAACCAAAAATTGCAATAACCCTTGCCGTAATATACAGGAAATATGACAGCTTTAATAAAAATAAAAAAAAGTGTATTTATCAGCTTGGTTCTTCTTTTTCCCTCTACTTTTAATTTAATTTAAATGAAAATCTAAAATCACTGCACTAATTTTGATTTGCGCAACATTTGCAGTTTACCAACAATTTTAGGAACATAATTTTGTTTCAATTTTTGATTCAGGGATTTGTCATTATTATTAAAGAAAAAATAGAAAAAATCGTGCGAGTTTTACAAGAATGGCTACACCAAGAAAGATGTTCAAAACGTGAAGTATTTTAGATTTTCTAAACTAGGTGTTTGGTGGGACACATTTTTTCACCCATTTTGTCTTATCCGAGTGAACTGCCTTCTGCTGTCAAATTAAAAATCGCCTTTTGCATGCAAGCTGTACTATCTCATGTAACCTCCGGTTTGAAATGTTTTTCTGCTTAACAGTTTTGTTCCCTTTATTTTTTCTTTCTTTTTGTTTTACTTGAATCTTTTAGTTGGTTTTGAATATTTTCTTTCTCCGAACTATTCAATTAATAACTATCAACATCCAACATTCATATACATACCATATATTCATGTATAGTATACCGATTCCATATCGATTTTACCTGCGTTCTTTTACGCAATAAAAAAATAAATATCTTGAATTTATTAAAGTTTTTATTACATATTTCCTGACACGATGAAAAAATCCGTTTGTGAAGTATGCAACTATGTATAATTAAATTTTTCTTACAGTTCAAACTTATTTAACTCATCGTAACATTTTCTTCCTATTGAAGGTCGATTTTCTTTAATATGTTTCGATCTCATACAAAAATGTGTAGGGAATTTTTGTTGCCTCTTTTTGTCATAAAGGTACTCAAACTCTTATCTGATAAACATAAAAATGGGTTTCTCTGGATTGGAACTAGCTCGGCTTCCGAGAAATATTCTCAGAAAATGTTTGAACGCTTGCAAATTACCCAAGGCAATATCATCTATGGTACAATAATGTAATTATTGTCTGTGCAGTTTTTATTGTTAATGTTCTTAGGCACAATTATGCAGATGGACATAAAAAATCATTTACCAACATCCTCTCTTAGTTTTGACGGACCTATATAAAAAGCGACAGCGACAAAAAAGTTCCCAGTGGGAAAAGGAGCGCTCTAACAGACATGTAAGGGCGCTATTTTGGAGCTCGAAGCGCTTCATCAGCCTATCTATCTCTGTTTTAACATTTGATGTCCGCGGTAAGAAGCGCTCTTTTTTAGCTTTTCAGGAGCGCTCTTTTCTAGCTTCTCAAGTGTGCTCTTTTCTAGCTTCTCAAGAGCGCTCTTTTCTAGCTTCTCAAGAGCGCTCTTTTCTAGCTTCTCAAGAGCGCTCTTTTCTAGCTTCTCAAGAGCGCTCTTTTCTAGCTTCTCAAGAGCGCTCTTTTCTACCTTCTCAAGTGTGCTCTTTTCTAGCTTCTCAAAAGCGCTCTCATAAATATGATAAAAATTGATCAGAAGAGCATTTCGATAGTCACTATAAAGAATGATCTTTATTTTTTGCTTAAATTTTGCTTCTGAGCAGAGACTTTGAGGAAGATATTGAAATAAATAAAAGAAAATTTAGCTGTCAATGCTTTTTATTAATTTCAATTTTTCATTTTCGTTGTTTCCTTATAAAAACGATTTTTGGGACATCACAAAATCCTATAGTCGCATCGATTTTTCAAAGTCAATAAAACCAATGTTTTCATTCTTTATAGCCCCTGTAATTATTGTAACTATCAAAAATTAAAACAAATTACAGAATAAAAGAATTAAAAGTGTTAAACAATTTAATACTTTTCACAGAAACCTTTTTTTGCCAACCGTCCCAGTTTAACTTTAAGAAGCAGGTCATCTCCAATTAGTAAGTGGATGCATTTGGCAATGCAAGTCTTTCCAACAGCCAAATAGTAAAAAAATTCATTCCACCTTTTACTCATGCTAAAGAAAAAAAATTAATTCAATTATAATATTATTACCACCATAAAATCTCTCGATGCTTCTTCCTTCACACTACTTTCAAATGAAGGACTAATGCGTTCTGACTTTATTTTGCATTTGTTCATGGACGCAACATAATAGTACGTCACGAATAAAACCCGAAATTTATTGGTGATTAAGAGAAGTGCACATTTGTCCTATTAGAAGAGCTTCAAAAGTACTGCAAATGAAGCGCTCCCGCCGTACTTCCGTCTGCCACAAGTTATAAGCGCATTATCTCCGCTTTTTCTGGAAGCGCTCTTATTTTTCCAGCTGGGTTGGGAATAATCTAACAAAGCACACCCAAGTCAACTTCTAAGATGAATAAAAACAACAAGTAGAAATTGAATTTCATATATTTGCTGGTAGTATAATCAACATCCATTTTACCATTTATACACAATTCAATCAATTAAAAACATCATTAATTACCAGAACAAATACCAAAAAATCAAAAAATAAATAACAATTGTCTTTATACATCTAAATATTTGCTAACACCACAATAAATTTAGCTCAAAACAGACTGCTCTTCACGAGATCTAAATGGTACCTCAAAGGTTTGTTTTCGTATTAATTCCTTAAAAATCCCCGAATTCTGATTCATCAAATCTGCATATCGTCCCTGCTCACGAATACAACCATGATCCAGCACAACAATATTATCAGCATTTCGAATTGTGCTAAGTCGATGGGCTATTGTCAGAACAGTTCGTCCTTTTGTTAGCTTTTCCAAAGCGTTTTGTACTAGTTCTTCTGATACAGAGTCTAAGGCACTTGTAGCTTCGTCGAGGATTAAAATTGTCGGATTCTTAAGTAATATAATATTCTTTAATATGCAGCAATTCGATACTAATTTAAGTAATATTTTACCTTTATAAGTGCTCTAGCAATAGCTATTCGTTGTCTTTGTCCTCCACTTAACATCATACCACGCTGTCCGACTATTGTGTCCATACCGTCTGGAAGTGTATCGACAAATTCATCGATGTGCGTATCTTTAACTATACACTGAAAGTTTTCTTCACTTATACCAGTTCCCGGATTTAGGCCGTAAAAAATATTTTCCCGAATTGTTCCACTAAAAAGAATGGGTTCCTGCAAGAGATGAGATGAATATTTAGATCAGACATAATAAGAAAAGAACAAACGAACCTGTGTAACTGCTCCAATGTGACTTCTTAGCCACACAGGATTTAGTTCCTTCAAATTCTTTTCATCTAGCTTTATTATACCTTGATTCGGATCATAAAGCCGTAATAGTAATGTTGCAATTGTTGTCTTACCAGAACCACTTCTGCCGACTATTGCTGTACTTGTTCCTGGTTCTAATGTAAGATTGAAATTTTCCAGAACTGCATTTTTCGGTCTGGCCGGAAAGTTAAAGCTTACATTTTCAAAAACAATGTTTCCAATGGGTTTCACAATTGGACAAACACCTTCATCCAAAGAAATCGAATATTTCCTATCAAGAATTTCCCAAATCCTTTGTGCTGAACCAATTCCCTTATTCAATTCAGTGTAAAAGTTCGTTAAACCATTTATCGAAATTGCAGAGTATGCTGCATAGAGTATAAAAGAAGTTAGCGCTCCGACAGAGAGTCTATCATCAAAAACAAGAGTTCCGCCGTAATAAAGGACTGACATAATAATAACGTTCCCTGAAAAACCTGTCTAAAAATTTTAGGAATTAAGCAAAACAACATTGACTGAAGTAAGTGAAGCGTGTGTACGTACCAATCCAAAAAATGTTGCTCTAGCTAAAACTTCTTTATATCCCAACTGCAGTGCATCCGCTAATTTGTCGAGGTACGCTTGGCTTTCTTGTTCTTCCTTGCAGAAAATTTTGACAGTTTTAATATTTCCTAAGCGCTCTTCAGCAGATTTTGATATATCCGCATATTTGTCTAAAAGGTTCCGAGTAATATTCCGTAAGTACCGTCCATAAACAACAGCAACTCCTGCCATACATGGTACAACACAAGTGCTCACTAGTGCTAATTGCGGTGATGTATAAATCTATAAGAAATAAAAAAGAATAACAACAAAATTTAAGAGTGATTGTCTATGCTTTTTTGTGATTTCCAAGAGATGTCTAGCTGGCCTGGAATATCAGTGATACATTGCACTAAGACCAAATTCCTTAGAAATCTAGAAAAATCTTCCCATATTTTTCATATGAATATTGCTCCCGGTAATCATCTGTATACCTACCATCATAGAAGTTCCCGCTAATATCATAACAGTGGAGCGAAGCCCGTCAGACAAATTCTGACTCAAAGAGTTGCCAACAAGGTATGTATCGGTTGATAAGCGATTTATCAATTCTCCAGTGCCTTTTTTATCATACCAGCCAGTCTCTTGGATGAGCATTGTTCGATACAATTTGGCACGTAAATTTTGTACTATGCGAAGAGCTGGAAAAAGGACCTTTATTTTTTACGAAATTCGATATCAATTCTCAGTTCTCACTTACAAACGCTGTTAAACAGATAGACCCTACCAAAATTAGCTAATCCACCAACAAGAAAAACTCCGCATAATATTAGACAAAAATCTGTAAGACTTTTCTTCGTTTCCACAAGTGTATCGGCTTTATTAAAAATTATATCTAATATCCTGCCTAGAGCGTATGGCACACACATTGTTATTGTGGACGAGACAATCAAGCAACCCACAGCGACTGTATAAATGGAAGATGTTGAGTTGGAAGTTATTTTTCATAATAAGATAAAGTTGACCACTCCCATACTTACCAGTAAGAATAAGTTTTTCGGATTTAGCCAAAGAAAACAGTCTTCCGACATCCTTCGTTTGAAATTTCACTTTCTTCGATATAATTTTGGGTGACGTAGTAAACCCTGCAGCAGATTGGTTAGATTTTGCTTTTGTTGCATTCTTTTTACACCATTCTTTTATATTCCAGTGCGATTTGGATAGAATTTTATCTTTGTTGAGTCTGGCCAATGTGATAAAATCCCTTTTTGAGACAGTCTTTGATAGAACTGCCTCACATTTAATCACTTTTAAATAAGCTGGGGATGTAAAAAACTGTGTACTTAAGCGAGTACATACTTTAAGATTTGTTAAGAGAAACATTATTTAAAGACTAAGATCGTTCTGAATGCAGGAAATTGTAAATTGTACATAGTCAGTTGCGTTAACTTAAATTTTTTTTAGTTAAACGTCATTTGAACATATGAAAGAAAAGAAGACCAAAACAAAAATGTTAAAATTGTGAATGCTGCTGGGACTGCTGGGATCAGCAGAGAGAGAGAGAGATGAGAGAATGACAATCATCATACTGCCACATATGTGGATAGTGGATACAAACAAAGTGGCATGGCGGAAGATTTGTAAAACTGAGTTTTAATAGTGCTCCGTATGGAATAAGTGGTGTTTCGATACTCACGCCATCTGTATATTCATAGCGTGACTGTTGTATTTCGACTCACACCATATGAGGAAGACATAGTTTTACGAATCTTCCGCATAGCGTGAGTGGAGTATAATTATTAAGCTTCCTAGTTTAGGCACGTGTGGCCTTTGCTGCGCCTTCTGCCGCTCGTAACTTGTCGGAAAAAACTGTTTGAGGGCGTTTGGGGGCAGGAATAAACATCCTCTACCGCAGATTTATTATAGTTTACTTAATATTATCTACATTTTCTTCATTTGCTATTGATAAAATGATAATATGGGTGTTGGTTTACTCAATTAACAACAATGGAAGACGGATTAGTGATAATTCGTGGAAAAATATATGCGTCTACTGCTCAGTTCGAAACAGGAAACATTTAAGCTGCCGTTGGAATTTTAAAGGTTAGTTTCATTAGCTTTATGTTTTAAAAATTATTGTAAATAAATTAATTAAAAGTCATAAAATTTATTTAAGCTTCCTTACCTATTTTTTTTTATATAAGATAAATATTTTAAGTTCTAAGCTTTGAATATAATAGAGAACTCATTTATTTTCAACCCAGCCACAAGGCCACGTCCTAGAACGTTGGGCATCTTGATATTACAAAATTACATTCTTAATTTATATAAAAATATAAAATAAAAGGGATTGCAAACAGTGTAAAACTTTAGTTATGTCTAGAGAGACATTAGCTGTGTTCTTTTGTGTCCGCAGAACAGGACAGAAAAAAAATACACGAAAGAACGCCTTATACATTTTTATCGAAGATTTATAAATGAAGCGAACAGTACAAATAGTTCGCTTCAATCGACAGAACAATTTGTTCTTTCCAGTATATGGGAGTTCTAGAACAAGTACATAAAAAAACAGCTATTGTTATAGATTCTAAGAAAGAACATTAAAATAATAGATCTTAGCTAATCTTGTAATATTGTTCGTTGCCCAATCTGATCAGAACAACTATGCAAGTATGATATAACAAAAAGCTTAAAATCCAATAGAGCATAATTCAGTTGGCTGCGCTGATAACTAAACATGCAATTAAAGTTAACAGACTAAAGACAGCATCACAGTCTCGAAAATAAAATTTGCTTTAAATTAAGCTGTAAATTTCTAAACGTTTTTTTTTTTTTATTTTTTTAAATAACCTTCATCAAATAACAATTAAAAAATAAAATGAAATTAAATGTCAGCCCGTGTAAACTGTCGTGGCATGAGATTGGACCAATAAGTTCGGTCTATATTACTAGCCAGTGATGTGTTGGGTTGCAAGCTCTTTGAATCTACTATGAATTGGCCAGGCAAAGAGCTCCAGAGACTCGTCCCAACTTGGTATAGGCTTGTACCTCCAAACTGCGTCCTGAATTTAGGCAGGACTAATCTGCAACTCTGGCTACTCCAGGCCATGTTTAATGCACGTTCTAGTTTTTGCATTTCAGAGGTTACTACTAATTGAGATCTAACCCGCGGAAGAAGGTGATGCGAGACAGCATACAAAGATCGTAGCCCAAAATAAACATGAGCTTATCAGTTGAGGTCCGTGTCCATAAGTAAGCCCATGTTTTTGACGTGTAGGGCTTCTAGCAAAATAATTTGATCCTGAAGACGGAGAGGAGGTAAGTAGTGTGTCTAGTGCTATCTGTCTTACACTGTTAGGGGAATATAAGATTGCCTGCGTTTTTAGAAGGATTAAGTTCGAGTCCATTACCACCAGTTGTTTATTCTTTCTAGGTTTAAACTCACATCCGCTATAAGCCCATGTAAGCCCATGTAAGCCCATGTTGGGAAGCCAGCATAGATCTGCAAATCATCTGCATAGAGGTGGAACCCTATATTTCAGATGGATGTGGTGACGTCATTTATAGAAAATGAGAAGAGGAGAGGCGCTCTTACTCCAAAGCTTCATTCACCACTGCGCATGATTTGAGTCCTTTCATTTAAATAACTTTGAGAAACCAAATTTGGTTCTAAGTTTATGGAGGAACAGTGAATGCGGGACCAAATCGAAAACTTACAACCTTATAAGCTTACAAGTTTACCAAATCGCTAGACCCTTATGCCCATTTTGAAATTTGTCCGTTGAAATATGTAGTTGAATTTATTGGGTCCTTCTTTTATCAACAAAAAATAGAATGTTAATGTCAATGTGCAATGCTTTTATCTTTTTCGCTGTATTAAATAAAATAGGTTAGGTTAGATTAAAGTGATGGCCCATTGCTTCAACCACAGTGAAGGCCGTATTCACCAAGCCATTTAATTGAAATTTAATTTAATTTCTGTTTTAGTGCTCCTTAAGAGAGATTTACAGTACACTTAAAATTTAAATTGGGTTATTTTATGTTATAATAACGCTTATATAATTTTAATGCAAGTTCTCTAATGTGTTATGTTAAGACGCTACCTGGAGATGGATAGTTTAGTTGAAAGTGAGGAAAACTAGAGTCAGGCTAAAGAGTTAATGAACTGACAAATCATCTACCATAAGTCGATATTTAATATTTAGAACAATATCCGAACAAATTTATTTGTTTTTCGCAGCAAATGTGAATGTTTTTTCAGTTCCAATTATATTATCCATACAGCTCCAGCAGTTTCTCTTGCAGAGGCCTTTTTTAAGACAATTTAATGAGCAAAAAAAATTTTCATCAGTAGGAAAACGGGGTGGATGACGTAAGTTTTTACCAAAATATTTCTTGTCGCATCAAATGCAATGACCGTATATTTGATGCAGTCCTCTATTATGTTTAGCCTTCAGGTTAATCTATAGACTAGTATCGATCTTAGATATTTGGTTTCAGTTCTTAATAAAAAGGTACGTTACCCAGTATGGGGGAGATTGAAAGACGAAAAATATTTTTCTTCATATGTTGAACAAATTGAATTTAGGACTAAAACCATAAACATTACAAACTACATATTTATTATGATAATGGTTTTTTATACATATATGTCCCAACTCAAAACTCAAAGTGAGGAGCTCTCCACAATGGAAGTGGATACAATTATTACAACATTCACTCACAATATTCCATTCTATTCAATCGATTAATCAAGATCCTTTTAAATTTTGAGAATAATTACTGACAGTGAAGTGGTCATTTATCATAGCGACTTTATTCCCTACCTTCCCCTCCTCTTTTGCTAGTCATCATTATCCCGCCAATGGGGAATTATCTAAGAAATAAAGGATGAATGCAATCTCAAACCTCTAACTGTTGGAAAGCTTAATATCCCAAGTGAGTTTTAATCTTTTAAGATTAACAACCCGAAGACCGTCTAATGAAAAGAAACTAGATGATTCGCGCCCAGACAGAGAATGTCGAGAGGAGTCGTGTTTTCTAAGATTTTCTCTTCAAGACATAGTAGTTTTAGTAGAACGGAAAGGAGCACATTGAAAGATGGCCTCCTGATCAAGCTCAATGTGGCGTTGTTGATTTTAAAATCCTCTTGCTTTAGTACAAAGATGGAAAATGAGAGAAATGTTTACGTTCTAAATTTCATTTGATGTAGAGGAAGAAGGTGGAGGAGGGGTAATCGAATGAAAAGTTCGGAATGAGTGGGTGATTCATGTCTAGCTTAAATGGTGAGAGCAACCGAAGCTTTAGAATTTACTGCATGAACTATTCTATAACAAGATAAATTTTCATAAGTGAAAAAAAAATGATTATATCTCGGCTAAGATGTGAAGATAGTAAAAGTTGACAGTACTTTGCTGTAAGTAGCTACATAAAGCAGAGGCTAAGATTGTTTCTGCAACGTCTGAACGTATATATAAGGCGTACATAAGGCCTTGAGTGGCAGGATTTTATTGCATTAATAGTGAAATCTTAGATGCATATTTACTCGTTTCGAGTATTGCAATATCAAAAATGTACATATACCGAAGACTGTGGTACTTCTTACTTAATCCCCGAGTTCGTTTATGTTTATGAAAATAAATTACCGACTTAGTTCTACCCTCCGGGAATAGCACTTTATTCCGGTTATCATAGGACTGAAGAACACTGACTCTGAATGATTTTCGATTTGGTGAACATGGATAGCATTTGCCATAGGCACTCGAGAAAGGTCCCAGCTTGTGTGAATGGAAGAAGTTTAGTTAAGAAGTCACCTATCCTTTTGCGTACATTATTGGTTTCTTTCGGGGGTATTTTCGGTAGATTTTTGTTGAACAAATAAATAAAATGAGTTACGGGATGTTCTGTATCACTGACGAGATGTTTTTCTCTGTGCCTATGTCTAGAAGTGGTTGTAAGAAGGGGAATGGTACTTGTAGATGTTCTTCTGATGTAATATCCATCAATAAATTATGTATTTTTGGTGGTGATGGATTATTGAAATAGAAACATGTACGTACATATGTACAATATTTATTACATTTACTGGCCTTTTTATTTTTTTATTTATTTGCTGCTTGTTGATTTTGAGGTATGGATGGTTGTTGTTATAATAATTGTCAGTTAACTGATAGTAATCTTGGTCTAATCAAGTGGTGGGGAATTTGTGGCAGATCTTTTCGTTATGCTTGCGTGGGTTTCTCCACTTTTAGCCGGCTCTCTGCTAAGTCACTGCTTGAGTTTTTAAATATATTTTCCTTCTTTTGCTCCGAATGTAGGGAAATTTCATTATCTTATATTTTAATGGCACTAAAATGTAATAATGGTCAACTGCAGGATTTACTAAACAACACTGACAACCTGACCAATAATCTAAATTCTCCTAAAGTGAAAAAAACTGAATAATCCTCCGACTTTTCATCTGTTTTTCAGGCTCTCGATAAGTTTTCTTGTAAAGTCGATAAACAGAGTGTGGCTTCAAACAATTTGATTAATTCTTGCTCTCTACATCATAGGCTTGATGCAATTGAATCCAATTTGTATTGTTTACTCGACTTTTTAAAGAATGGCAAATCAAAGTCTTCTGACTCTGATCTACGTAAGTTTGCGGATTCATTTGGCAGGATCTTCATGGATGTCTTCACACATTCGAGACATTACAAAGAGTTGTCGTTAAGTTTATATAATCATTTGAACGACTTTAAGACATATATTAATGATATTCCTAGCTCTATTGAGAATTTGTTTCGTTAGGAATCCGCTTCTTCCCCACTACAGATGAAACTTACCACTATTTCCGACGATCTCGCCGCTACAAGGGTAATATTGGTTGATATTGCAGAAGAAATCAGAACACAATCTGATCTTCGCACAAGGGTTGCGGCTAATAGTTTTAATCTTCCTCTTCAAACTTAAGAAGTGAAATCATAGCGGCCCAGAATGCAATCGCCATCTTTTTTTTTATATTATTAAGCCAAGCTCAGGGGATACCCTATGATGCAAAGCACAGCATGGCAGGAAGGAGATAGGGGAAGGATTACGGGATATGAGGAGAGTGGTGGTGGTGCCGATGTATATCGCCCTTAAACTTCCGCAGATTGTATGCCGGGGGAAAAACAAAAGATGGTAAGCTGTTCCACATTCGCACTGTTCGGGATAAAAAAGCATGACGGAATTTTACTGTACGGCCGAAAGTAATTTGAAGGGTTAAAGGATGTGCGCGGTTTGCAGCGCGAGTATTGCGTGCAGGAATCATTCTACAAGGGATTAGACTAGATATTTCATCAGAACATTGACCATGCATAGAGCGATAAAGGAGCGAAAGGCATCCAACATTGCGGCGGTGCTCGAGTGAGTCGATATGACAAGTTATTGCCAAATCGCCAATGAGCTTGAAGGCTCTCTTTTGGACAATATCCAATGAAGCTAAGGCTGTGCGACCAGCCCCGGCCCATATATGGGAGTTGTATTCCATTCTAGGTCTAATGTAGGACTTGTAGAGGAGCGCTAGATTTGACGGGCTGAAATATTTCTTACACCTTTTCAGAAATCCAACACATTTCGATGTTTCTTTGGCAACAGAGAAGATGTGATCTGTCCAGTTAAACTTACTGGAAATATTAATGCCAAGAATGCTTAGTGACGGTGAATCAGAAATTAATGCTCCATCAAAAGAAACGGGTGTGGTTAAGTTATGATCTTGTTTTAATGAGATAAGACAGCTTTGGGTCTTTGATGCATTGAATTCGACGCGATTCGCTTTACCCCAAGCGAGGATATTGTTAAGATCGTTATTCAATGATCTAGTCATGCAATCTCGTTTAACACATGCGGCATTCCCCCTGGATTCCGCAAGAGTGTCAAAGGAGTAAGCGAAATCAAGAGTACTGTCATCTGCGAAACTATGGATGGGATTGAAAGTAAGGGAAAGCAGATCATTAATGAAAATTAAAAAGAGAGTTGGAGAGATAACAGAGCCTTGAGGTACACCGGCATTTATGGGATGCGGTTCAGACGTAACGCCATCTAATACAACACGTATTTGGCGACTAGATAGGACACTTTCTATCCATAATAGAAGAGGAGGGGAGAGACCAAGTGCTTTGAGTTTGGCTAAAAGGGCTGGATGCCAGACTCTATCAAAGGCTTTTGAAATATCTATGGCAACGATTTTAGACTCACCAAAATTGTGAAGACTACGGTTCCAACGTTCCGTAAGAAAGGTCAGCAAGTCTCCAGATGAGCGTCCAGCTCGGAAGCCATATTGGCGATCGTTAATGAGATGGTTAGTTTCTAGATACTTCATTAATTTTGAGTTAATGATAGATTCAAAAACCTTTGAAATAATCGAAGTGATCGCAATTGGTCGATAATTTGAGGGATCGCTACCCTCTCCTTTCTTGAGAATAGGCTTAGTAGCCAAAAGTCCTTTACGACAACGACCTTCACAGCTTCGCACGCGTCCCTTCCTTTAGCCACATCTTTGGACACAAACACGATAAGTATTCGCAGACTAACATATCTGCTCCGTTTAAATAGAAATGCTCCTATTCTCGTGGAGTGTTCCAAGCAAATCCGTAAACAAAGCATCCGTAATAACCGATCCCGGAAACGTGTAACTGCGACTGAAGGGAAAGAGCCTTCCACCGTAGCGAATAGTACTTCATCTTTGTCCTCTTTATGAAATGGCATTGGTGCCCCTTTGAGAACGGTACCAAGACCTTTGAATGTTTTCGTTACTAGGCTCTGTCTAGATATGATGTGTGAGGACATATTAAAGTATTTGAAGTCCAAAAATATCGCGACTATTGGTATTTCTTGTTGAAAAATCAGTAAAAGCTCTAAATCGGTTGCATCTTTTCTTCTAACTGTTTCAGCAGATATGCAGTACCAGTTATTAGACCCCTTATTTTAGCCTTCTGGCGCTTTTACTAAATTTTTTGTACCTTCTGAGCGCCTACCTCGAAATACAGCTAAAATAACCAACGTTATAAAAAAACTGAAGTCGCTTTCCCTTTACTATCAAAATGTAAGGGGGATTCGCACAAAAACTGCACATATCTTCAAATCCTCTGTTGCGACTTGTTTCGATATAGTTGCTTTCACTGAAACTTGACTGCATCATGGTATTCGCGATGCTGAAATCCTTGACAATTCTTATCAAATTTTTAGAAGAGATGACATACTGTTTCGGAAGCTCGTGGCGCTGGCGTACTCCTCGTTTGTAAAAATAAGTTTAGTTGCAGCAAAATTAAGCTTCCCAGTTTCTCCAGCACTTACGATATTGAGCTTATAGTTCTTAAGCTGTCTCTCTTAAAATATGATTTATACATACTTTGTTGTTATATTCCTCCAGACTCCATAAATATCGTCGATGACAAAGGTCAGAATATTTTCGACCTACTCATTTTAACGTCTAATTTTATCCATGGTAAGATGGAACCTCTGGCGAATTACTACTTATTGGTGATTTTAACTTACCCAATATTCAATGGGTACTAAATGAAGATGACGACGACTATCTTCCTCTTAATAACTTGACAACAAAGGAATCACTCTTCCTGGATGCTATTTCATCTCTTTGTCTCACCCAAATCGGTAATGTTAAGAATGACATGGGTAGGCAGTTAGACCTGATATTTTATACTGATGCAGGTAACTTATTAGTTGAACCTAACCCAGTTATAATGTCTACTCTACATATTGCTATGAAATCGAAAACCTCAAATAATGTGGCGAAACGTAGTACTTTTTCAATTTTAGAAAGGCTGATTTTTCGGAACTTTCTAGTAGACTTACCTCTATTGATTTCAACACGTTGCTGTCTTGCAGTAGTGTTGATGAAGACTTTTCTAAATTTTACAAACTCTTTTCGATTTATTTTCTGCTTCTGTTCCCCGCGAACATCAGCGGTTGACTAAGACATCACCGCCATGGTTCAATAAAGAGTTGAAACGTGTTAAAAATAGAAAGAATAAACTGGAAAAGTTATATGCGGGACATAGACATTATATAAGTCACAACAACTTCCTCAAATCCTATAATGAGTTCAAAGAAACTTCCTCTTCACTCTATGATGAGTATATTCAAAGGATACGTGCGAAATTATTTAGTGACTCACGTAACTTCTTCAAGTTTATTAATAAGAAGAAAAAAAACCGACCACTACCCCAATACCATGTGGTACAAAGATTCTGCTAGTAATGTTTCGTCTGAAATTTGCAATATGTTTGGTCCATTTTTGACAATGCATTTTCCTCGGCAAATTTTCAGCCTCGAAATAGCAACTTTTGTCATATGAACTACACCCATAACGTTTCATGCACTATCCCGACAACAATTACACATGAGGATAAACTTGATCATATTAATGGGCGGCTTCTAAATGACAACGAGTCCCGATGGGATTCCTCCAGCCTTTTTGTAGTCATGTTGTCTCTCCCTAGCAGCCCCGCTGAGAATTATTTTCCAAAAATCGCTCGATAGTGATTGTTTTCCGCAGCTGTGGAAAAATTCTTTCATCATACCTATCCACAAAAAAGGTAATAAAAATGATATTTCTAACTATAGGCCTTTTGCAAAATTATCTTGCATGCCTAAATTATTTGAATCAATTATTTACTCTCAGCTATCAATTTGCTGTAAGAATTTACTTTCTTCATACTAACATGGGTTTATTTCGGGCAGATCTACAACCACCGATTTATTTGAATTCGTCTCGCATACCATTGGCGGGTTTCCAAAAGGCTACCAGACAGATTGTGTTTATACAGACTTTAGTAAAGTCTTCGATAAGTGATATGCGTGATATTGTTTAAAATGGAAAAGTATGGGCTTCCCCTAACATTCCTAAAATAACAGAACATACCAAATCTATTTCCGCCATTCTATCTCTAGAGTCTTGAAAGCTTCGTCCGCCGAACCTCAAGGGAGTCATTTGGGCCCGCTGCTCTTTATTCTATCTATTGATGACATTGTCCCTGTTGTGAAGCACTGCAAAGTCTTGATTTATGTTGACGACATTAGATTTTTCGCTCAGATTAAATCTTTTAACGATTGTGAACAGGTACAGGGTGACCTACATATATTTCACGATTGGTGCAAAAGATGGACAATTGTGAGGTTATGATTTTCCACAGGAATCAGAAACCTATTATGGGTTTTCGGATTCCTCGATTCGTCATGTTAGTTCTGTCTGTGACTGTCAAATGGGACCAAAGATTGAATTTTATCTCCCATATAAACTTTATGGTATCAAAGAGTAGTTATATTCTGGGCTTTATAAAACGGATTCGAAAACTCTCGAGACCACCATTACACTGCGTCTGTACACTTGGTTCGTGCTCTTCTTGAATACGCTAGCCAGGTCTGGTCTCTATTTTACAGTACCTACACATATCGATCATATCGAGTCTGTTTAGCGGAACTTTCTACGATTTGCTCTCAGGCACCTACCCTGGAATAATTAATTAATTCTTCCACGCTATGAGGATCGCTTGAAGCTTTTAAATATACACTCGTTTCAGAAAAGTCGCATGGTTGCTGATGTAACTTTTGTGCACCAGCTCTTTGAATATTTAGCTATATTGTGATCGTCTCAAGAATGTACCAGTCTTCTTACTTTTGTTATAAGTATAGTTCGGGCTCTGTCAATTTCAGTTCATAACTTTTGTTATTTGAAAGTCTAATGAGAATATAAAAATATCTTATAAATCTAGGAACTAAGTACCTTGTACTTTTCTGGGTCAGGTATATCGAAGTATTTTAAGTAGTCTACATTGTTATGTGTGAAACATATCCCCGGATATGTATAATTCATATTTCACTTTAGAGATCAAAACCATTTTTTTGAAGGCACTTTTCGAAGTTCGCTTGAAGGCTCTATCCTTCTTTAATAAAATAATGGGGTATCGTCCTTCTCTCGTAAATAAGCTACTACTATGAATCGTAAAACGATGCCTCGGAACCATATTGTGGATGTCTTGTTTTCATACAATGATGGCATTAGTATATTAAGACTTCTGGATTTCAAAAAAGTGTCGATCATGAATTGATTCTTCTTAAAATGAGACACGACTTCGGATTTTCGAATAATATGATCCAATTTTTTAAACTTCCTTTAATGAGCATCTTTTATAGGTGAAAACAATAGTGAGCATTACAGCAGTATTATATGTACAGATTTCTTGGCTAGAGTTTCGTGACTGAAACTAAAAGTGTTCTTGCACAACAGTCGATAGACCGCATACAGAAAAAACATTCCCATTGCTTAACAAATCGAAACTAAGGCTTCTTAGAAACCTATTTTTTTTTAGCTACTACGCTCTGATATAATCTAAAAATTTACGCAAATTTGACGATTAAACTTGCCGTTTTTACATACATAGAATAATATGAAACAATGGATCTAATTCTTTGCTGTTGTAAAGCCTTTGGATGCCGAAGTGTAAAACATTTAGAAATATCATTTTTATTTCCAGGGAATTTAATAATGCAGATCTCAAGAATTTTAGTCCGAAGTGGTTTCCAATTTCCATTTGTGTTCAAGTCGGGCAATTTTATTGACAACAGAATTTTCATCTAGATAAGTCCTCAAATGAGTTTAGTTTCCGCAATGTTAGTTTGGAAGATATGCTCAAAGCTATTAAATCTGATGCGAGTGGTCAAGATAACTTGCCTCGTTTTATAAAACTTCTACTTCCTCTTATTTATCCCTATATTCTTCATATTATTAATTCCTGCATTACGTATTCCAATCACCTGAACAGCTGGAAAGTAGTTACGGTTCTCCCAGTAGCTAAAAAGCGAGAGGCGAGAGCCTGAAGCACTTTCTGATTACCAACCAATAAGTCTTATTTGTTTTCTGGGTAAGATACTGGAAAAGCTTCTGTACAACCAACTCGTGAACTTTTTTGATGACAATACGCCTTTAACCAAATGGCAATCTGGTTTTAGTCCTCACCACAGCTATGGTGCTTTAGATAACTACTTATTTAAGAGCTTCATTAGATAAAAATTTCTTTAGTGTTCTTCTTCTGTTGGATTTTTCTAAAACTTTCTAAAACTCTCCATTGTTTTTAATTTCAGCGAATCTGCAATCACTCTAGTAGTAAGTTTCCTTTCTGATAGATCCCAAGTTGTTAAAATCGGTAGTAGACTATCCGACGTGTTAAAGCTATCAAATGGTATACTACAAGGGTCAGTTTTGGGCTCATTGTGTTTTAGCTTATTTATTAACGACGTTTTAGAAGTAGTAAAAGATGTAAAGGTACATTTGTATGCTGATGATGATATCTGTACGCTTTTAAGTAGTCTTATAGGACTTCTGGAGAATTGCATTGAACGAGTAAGTAGTGGTCTACATAGAATGCAATGCATTATTACTTAACTCATTGTTTGTGTAAGTCAGATATTCCGCCAATATATCTTAATGGCTCTGTACTACTTGTTCTAAGCAAAGTCACAAATCTTGGAGTGGTGATAACCGAAGATATGAAATTTTGTGAAAATAGCAACCTGATGCTAAGCAAAATTTATGCTGGTCTTCGGAGTAGGGTTTCCAATTATCCGACAATAATGATTATTCGGGTATCGAATACTGAAAACTCAAAATATCCGGATAATCCGGATATCCGGATAACAAAAAACAAAATAAATAAATACCTTGAATCCATGGTGTTTTATAATTTTTTTTATTCAAATATTTTAATTATGTACATTAATAATTAATAAATAGTAAAAAAATATTATGATTTAAATTTATTTTGTTTTTAAAACACAATATTTTAAAAAGTTATTGCATTGAAAATTTCAAAATTCAGACTAGTTCTAAATTTTGTCTTAGTCGGGGCTACGATTGAAACTGTAAATGCTGGCTTTATTGTAAGAAATGCATTGAATATGTTTTTTTTGTGTGAAATTGCCACTTCCAGTTATCGCTGCAGACTGACAATGTAATGGGAGCACCTATATTGACTGCTTCTAAGAAGATTTACTTTCATAAGCATTTTATCTCGACGTTCATCCATTCGCTTTTTATTCTGTTTCGATAAATTTGAACCTAAGTTCGTTGTAAGCTTGTCTAAGTTTTCAAATAGAAATTTATAAACACATTCAGCGGTCAAAACTGTCGCTTAATTTTTATTTAATTCCTTTGCTGCAGTTTCTAGTGGTAATAGGACATCTAACAATTCTTTTAAACTTGATTGCCATTAAATGGTTAAAAATTAAATGTCGCATCGTTGACTGCTGTCTTACCCGTTGGTTACGTCAACAAGTCGGCCATCGTCGATTTTATATACATAATCACGCCATATATGGACAACGCCATACGGATAACAGAAAACTCCTACACCGGAGTCTGGAGTCATCTATACTACCTTTTTGAGCGATTAACTCAATATTTTATTTATAAATATATTTAATTTACTGTTATCATATAATTTCAGTGCTTAGTAGGTTTTGTTATACCCTAGATGAAATCTGTAGGGTATACTAAGTTTGTCCTTCCGTTTGTAATGCATAGAAATAATTATGGTAGAGCAAAATGGATTGAACACCCATGTATAATATTAAAGAGTTATTTTGATTTTTGCATGTCCGTCTGTCCGTCTGTCTATCTATCTGTGTCCGCACGATAACTCGAGAACGCATGTACTTGAGAACTAAAATTTTGCACATGAGCTTTAAAAAAAAAACAAAAAGGAAATTCAAGCTCGAAAATGGGACAAATCGAGTAACTCCTTCAAGCAGTTGCCATACAAAACTTTCGTTTTTCACTACTTATTTGGACATTGCTTTACAAGGCATCAGCGTAGAGATCTGACATTTTCATAAAAATAGTAAAAATAATTTCGTAAATGAGCTAAATTGGGCCATATAAAAATTTTGATCTTTTACGTAGGTATTCTGTGAAAACAATCAATCCTAGACATTTTTTGTGTACTCAAAAGTTCTTCAGAATATGAAATGCTATGAAACTAGTTATAATAATTTTTACAGTCCGACGAACCTTTCTAAAATATATGCGAAAAACCAAACTTAGAAAATCAAACTTACACAGATCAATGATCATACGAATTTACATAGACCCAGTTTAGACAGGTCAGTCTCAGTATGGTGCCTCTGCCGCTCGAAATCTGTAGGTTGGGTGATGCTTCATTCCTGCCCCCAACCATCGTATTACCGAGAAGTTTTCGGGGGGCAGAGGCAGATTATTGACCCGTCTAAACAGGGTCATGAGGACATTCATCTAGGCCCTAGGGTATCATAAGAATTACTCTTGGACCAATTCTAGCGTTCTGACTTGTTTTATTTAAAATTTGGATAAAAGAACATCCACAAGACAACTTATTTGTTTATTCAAGGCAACTTTAATAAATAAATAATAATTATAAATAAAACTGCCACTTGAGATAGTAATTGTATAATCTTTTGAAAATAGCTGAACAGTTAGAAAAAAACAGTATATTCCTGAAAAAAAAATGTCAAAAAATATCCGGATTATCGGATAATTAAGGAAAAATATCCGGTGGATAATCCGGATTATTTGATATCCGGATATACGGGTTGGAAACCCTACTTCGGAGGTTATGGCTTTTTGCTAGCGTTTTGTCGCTTGATATGAGAATGAAATTGGTTATTATTATTATTATTATTTATTTAATGTAAATTCAACACAATTAACCCTTAACTTCTAATTAAGGACGCTTATAGTACCTCATTTTACTTATGGTAGCCTGGTATACATGAACTTGGACTGTAACTGTAAGCGCAGAGTTGAAGTGGCTTTTAACGGTTGCATTAGGTTCATCTTTAATCTACGCAGATATGATCAAGTTTCGCTGTTAGTCTTTTGAGCTGCTCCATTGATAATGATTTCAAACGTAAAGCGCTCGCGCAAGCCTGATTATCTCAAAGAAATTTTGGGGTTAGCAATCTCACAGGGACACTTAAACTTAATTAGTCCGCGTTTTCATAAAACAATGATGGAAACTAGGGGCTGTCAGTGCTTTCAAAGACATCTGTCACGATATAGAAAGAAAGAATGAAAGAATGTATTGCATTGCTGCATACTAATTTGTCTATATCTTTTTTTTCTCTCAACTTTAGTATTAGTTTAGTTCAGTTAAGAATATTTGCGAAAGCAAAATTAATATTTACTGGATGTACAGTTATTTCATTATTACAACATTGAGCTCGTTTTACTTTACTTTTTGTTACTTAATTTCAGTTAATTATCGAATCTATTAATCTTGAATTTATATATTTTCACTTTTCTAGTTAAACCTTCTTCTTTTAGTACGATAAAAGATTGTAAATCTTGTGTACGTAACCATGAATGAATGAATGAATAAATTTATTATTATTTTTTATTATTATTATTATTTTTCTTATTGAATAGTGAATACTTAACGAGGTGATATAAATATGTATAAAATTATAAATCACAGCCCATAAAGGTTCTCAAAGTTCTTATATAATAATTGTTTGTCATTCATTGAACACTTTGAGAAATAACTTCTAGAAGTTACTGTAGATTGCAGCTTTATTATTATCCTATGCTTTCTATTCTAAAGCTCCATAGCGACTAACTTTTTAAGGAGACCAACGATATAGGTATGTTGCATTCTATTTGACAGGGACATACATACTCTCCACTCTCCAATTATGTAAACTTGTTATGACGCATCACATGCGGTCGTTGAAAGTTAGCTTTTAGGGGTTTCGCGTCCATTCACCTACGTTAGAATGCATTGTTTTTTTTCTATGATTTGTTTCATTTGAACTGTGAAAGCTTTTGCAGGAGCTTTCAGGATGTTACTAAAAAGGCGGGAAGGCAAGGCACAAGAATTTCCGGTGATTTCAGTCGAAAGCTTATCAAGTATAAGGCATCCTGGAGCTGAAATATTGTAATTCAACTAGAGGTTCAGTTGCAGATGATACTTTGCCTGCCGCGGATTGTTTAGTTGCTAAATTAAAGGATTCTTGTGTATGAGACCGGGATTAGAATTTGTTTTTTTTTTCACGTACGATTCGCTAAATTCTTTTTATTGTTATTCCTTCAGGTGGCTATCCCACTTGCTTTTACATATACTTGTAGACGGTCTTTTTTTCAATAGACAGTCTTAACGGGCTTTGGTATGCAAGCTTAGTATAGTAACTGAAGTGCATTGAAGTTGTTAAGATGTGTTGTGATACTGCACGCGGATGTTCACAGGTGGCTAGATGTTTGCCTTGAAATATTTGCAAATTTTTTTTATGCTAAATACTGTGATCGTAGAGTGTGCAGTCTGGATTCGTTGCTCGGCGGCTTCTCAATATTGTTGCGCGTATCTAGGCTATTGAAGTGAATTCAATCCAATCGAAACTTTTAATCGCTTCTAGAGAATACGAGGATTTCTAATCGAAGTTTAATTGTGAATTTGATTGATTTTAGACACTTATGTCAGAAGGAGATTATGTCCTCTACCTTTTCAAAGGACTTACCATAATTGAATTTTAAAAGGCATTTCCTGTCCTTGTTGAGAAGGAGGAGGGGGAGGAAGTTGATCCTATTGTATCAAGCTATACAATCATTATATATTTTCGCCGAAAAATGACCGAAAATAGGGAAAAGGACAAGGAGAAGGACCAGGATAAAGATAAAGACAAGGATAAGGATCATGATAGGTAAGTGTAATTTCACATCTCTCGGTCCAAGAGTGATTTCTGTTGTCAAATTTATCCATTAAATGTGGGCATTTAACTTGTTGTATTCTGTTAAATTTATGTATCATTAGCAAACTCGATTAAGAAATTCTTAAAAATATTTTTAAAGCTACACTCTCTCTAAAGGAAAGCCAAAACAAAAATTAAAACTTTTCATCGCCCTCGGCCTTCCTACTACAGTTATCTGTAAACATAAAAATGTGGATGTCGTTAATGAATTTCGGTATAAAAGCAAAATAGAGTCTAAAATTTGGGTCTAATTTTTTCCTTGAAATTATTAAAATGTTTAAAAATTGTTTATCACTTCTTGGTCCTTGGTGATAGTCGTAGGTTGTCACTCAAATCAAGATTATTATCTAATTGCATTTAGCATATAGATTTGTTTATTTGAAACAAAGTGAGCTGTCGCACATTTAATTTAATTAGACATTTCGTCAGCACTTATATCCTCCTCTTCATGGGATTAGATAAACATCAGGGTACTAGGAATTAAGCGCCTGCAGAAGAGAATAATTAATTACGAATAAAAAGTTGAGATTTATTGAGAGAAACTCATACATAGAGAAAATTTATCTTTGTTATTTATAATTTAAGACCACTGAGAAATATTAAAAAGTTTTACAGATTGTTTTGTGCAAATATCGCAATATGAGAACGTGAAAGTACTTGAATTTTTTTGTTTATGGAAAATTATCTCTAATCTAATCACCTTATCAACGATTGTGAGTATCTATATAGCTTTCGTTTTATTCGATACAGATTTGATGATATTCGATTCTTCCCTCTTAGCCAAAATTTTGTCGGAGTATTGATAATGCTAAAACATTTTGTGTAATTTCGATTGAACAAAATTTTACCTATTTACTGTATTTGGGTAACTTTTTTCCAAATTCAAATATTAACTTGTATCGACAAAAGCACCAATTATATATATACAGAGTCCCCATTTTGAGGTTTGTCCTTGGCCTCGTAAAAGTTTCATTTCGAGATCCATATGCTATACTAAATGTCTATATTGCACCTTAGTTAAACTAATTTTAGAGTATGCCTGTATCGTTTGGACTCTTTTTTTCTATTCTTCTCATGAGTTAACCTAAATTAGATTTTCTTTGATCAAAACATTTCCAGTTCACGTCGAGTCACTTTTTAACTCTGAGGAAATTAGCTAGAAGCAAAATGAATTCGAAGATTGAATTCAAAATCTTAACGGTATAGTAGAGATAAATATGCCAGTCAAATCGGCTTGCTTTTGTAATGAATTGATTATTTAAAGAAAAGCTAGGATCAATTCGAAATTCGAATCAGAAAGTGGTGTCCTCCGAACTTCGAAAAATTTTGTGTTTGAATATCTTAAAGGATAGATTTATTAGAAGAAAATACGCGTATTTCTACATTTAGGGATAGATGGCACGACATATTTTTATATTTTTTCGCTATTCGAAATTCATTTTCGAAAATTTCTGCAAATTAAAAATTTTTTTTCCCGTAATTGTGAAAAACTAAGGTGTTGATGTCATTTTCTTACTAGATGAAGGGTGATTTTGTCGAGTATAACTATATTAGAAAGTATTAAATGTCATTTAGGGCTACATTTTCCACTATTTTCACCTTCTCTTCATCTAAATTCAGTGAAAAATGGCAAGCCATGCATGCCATTCTGATGCATACAGTGGTAGACATTCGTATAATTTTTTTCTTTTTGTGTATTTAAAAAAACAAAATTCTAATTTATAGTTAGACATTCGTATGAATGCACTTGTCACTTTTAAGTAAAACAATTTAATTAATATTTTTGGCAATTTTTTTTAATTAATACTTAGTGTGGCCTCCTTTACTTGAATGACACTAAAAATTCAGCTGAGCATTGAATTTGTTAGATTATTTAGACAATCCGGTCAAATTTGGACCAGCACGTGCGAATGGATGCTTTTAAGACATTTACGCATTTGCATACACCTGGCTAGTGAGAATCCCCCAAAGGTTCTCAATAGGATCACAGTCCGCACTACAAGCGATCGAGTCAAATGTGCGAATATTTTTGTCCCAAAGCTAATCCTTGGTTTGCCTTGAAATATGATTGGATGCATTATCTTATTGGAAAACGACATCTTGTTCGTCGCAACTATCCAGATGACTGGCCAAAACGTCTTCCAAGAGATCTATGTACATCCGGGAGTTAATTCGAGTAGTTATGAAACAGATTGGAAGCTTTTCTTTACAGAAGAATTCCCCTCAAATCATAACTCTAACAAAGCCGAAATTACGCTTCGATCTGACCACACCGTGTTTTTTTCAAATTATGTCAGTAGCAACTCTAGCCAGTCTGGGCAATCCAAATTGATTTTTTTTTTCATCAGAAAAAAATACTTTTTCCCATTCGGATGTCCGAGACAAGTACTTTTGGTGAATTGTAACTCTTCTCACGGTGATCGACAATTAATCGGGGATTTCCTTTGAGTTTCGTCCATGCTATATTTGGCGAAGTCCTTAAAACACACGCAATGTGACCAGGTGTTACATTAAGCTCTAATTTGTCCTTAATTTGTTTTGCAGATAGGCTATTTGTTGTTGCCTCGTGCCAATTTGTGCCTTTGTCACACAAGGATATTTTTGTATTGCTCTTTGTTGGAGCCTTAACGCCATAGCCATTGCATTTTTTAAAGAAATACCTGATTGCATATTCAGATCGACCAATTTTAGTAGCAATTTGCCTATTGTAGCAGGGCACGTAAATGCACGCCCCCGAGCGCTTCCTGATGCGGCTCCCAGCTCCTCGCTCACAAGCCGGAGCCAAAAAATCTTCTTAAACGCTCTCGCTTGCGAGCCCGAGTCGTTAAATAGCTATCGCTCGCGAGCCGGAGCCGCTAAAAAAAGAATGTGAGATTATTCTTTGGTCATGAACAATTTTCATGTTTTGTTTACACTGTCCCTTGCTCATTCTTAGAAATGGGTGATTGGGACATTAAATTAAAATTGCCTACCTATTTCAAGTGTTAAAATATAAGATATTTGGAACAGGTAAAATTCCTTAAATTTTTTCCTTTTTATGTCAGTTTTGAGAAGTTTACATGGATTAATCAAATACCATTTTCATGAAATAATGGAAGCTTCAAAGTGCTCATAATATTTTTTTAAACAGTTTCGTAACGAGAAATAACATGATATTCATTGAAATGTCTTGACCCGGGTCCCTGTTATAACAAATAAAAATAAAATAAAGGATAGTTTGACGAGTCATCAATAATATTTCGACTCCCACCCAGTAAATTTTACAAACATGTAAATAAAAACTTTCTGTTTATGAAAACTTTTTAACAAGCTCTAAATAAGATTTTGTTTCACTGAATTTCTTATACCATACCTGAAGTGCAATTTTTAAAAGAAAATTTTGTTCTGCAGTTCTCTGTGTAATTTTCCATCAAATGGAGTTGTAAAGAAACCGGTGCCGTAGTTAGATCATTTCCTTTAAACTACTCTAATTAATATTCTTTATAAATTTCTTTTTAACTACATAAAAAAAAACGAATGTCGAAGTTAACAAGATTCCAATCATATCTCTTTATTATTTTTACTTTAACTGCATACATATATATATATATATATATATAAATGCATGCACAAATGCTCCTTAGGCATTGGGCAGATATCTTCTTTTGATAAGAACAAAAGTAACGAACTTAAGGGCAACCACAAGATGTCTTTATTTGCAAAACATGATGCTCATGAAATATTCAGTAACAAGAGAAAAAAGAAGATTATAAAAGGGCGAATCTTTTGGGAATCTCATGTTAAAATAAAAATTCAATTATATATGTATGAAACTTCATGTTGCTTAAGGCCTCTGGCCTTTGGCTTTTGCATTCGATTGAATTCACCCCGGGTACCTCAGCTCCTCCTTTGGGAGACCTCTATATGTAGCTCGTCTCCTTGCTGACTGTTTGAAATACTTTTCAGAGAAAATTCATTATTTATGATTCGTTATCTGTGTCTGTATGTCTATAATAGCGTTTGTACAGTATTTATGAAATTTGATTGAATTGAATATTTTTTCTTTGAGCATCTTCTATAAAAGTGTAGTTATATACTTCATTGAAGCGCACGTGTCATCAATTTTAAAGAGAAAAAGTTCCTTTGTAAGTTGCCCTATTTTAACTGTTGTGATAGATGTAGAGAAATTGAGTCAGAAGCAGATCTGTTAGTTATACTTATTGAATTGAATTTGAGAAGTCTATATTCCATGAATGTAACAAAACAGGATGTCTTTGGAACTTGAAACGTGCGATGTATATAAAAGTTTTTTTTTTTTTTTAATGTAAGATCTGAATAAATTAAAAAAATTCATACTCCTATTGAGCAGTGCCATCTGTGTAGTCTTATTTGTGATATTACCAAATTTAAAACAATCCCTTAATTGCGTGTATAACTGATTATTTCATGTTAAAGTTTCTATAGGAGAAGACACAAATATTGTGGTTCGTTAGCATTTGCAAACTGATCTCTTTTTACATTATGACAAATTTTCGTTTATTAAAACAGGGTTAGTATGCGTTTATGAATTCTTGAGCCAGGTTAAAACAATATAAATTGCTTTCCTGATCAATTCTATGTTTCTAAAATAAAGCGCTATACAGGTGCAACTAGATATCATAAATAAACATAATAATAAATAATAAGTGAATCCAGTATAGAACCTTGCGGAATACCAAAATTATAATGAGTATGAAGAAGTATAAATTAAATTCATTGAAAGAATATCAAACAAGAAAAAGCAAGAGGGAAGCAATGTAAGTATACGTACTTAGCGGTAAATCCTTGTAGAATTATGCAAAGGTGTAAAGAGGGGAAAATTGAGCGATAAAGCATTATTAAATTATTGCATCTGAGCAAAACGAAAGCATCTGAAACTCTGGATTTATTATATGATAAATATTTATTTGCTATAGTTGGTATGGGAAAATAATAAAAGTTCTTCTTTTTGCCAACGTTTCGCGTTATATTTTAACGCTTCATCAGAGCTAAAAATACATGGGTACACAAGAATTCATTGGAACAACAGTAAAAAATGTTTTTATATTTATGTGATGCGCTTCATATGATGTTTCATTTTTATTGTGATTTTAATTGTGATTCCTATTGGTAATTTTCTTTAGGTAATGTATAGACATTTTTTTGTTGTTCCAATGAATTCTTGTGTATGTATTTTGGCAAAAAGAAAAACTTTTATTATTATCCCATACCAGCTATGGCAAATATATAATTCTTAGGGATACTACAATTGCTGATATATATGATAAATAATAACAAAACGTTTTGTTTTTCAATTTTATATAATAACGTAAATATTGTTAAATAGAACACCAGAGAGAGATCTTTTCTCTGTGTTAGAGAACTCTATTCGAAAAACAAATGTTAACATATTATGTCCAGCATAAATTCTCGAGAGTCTACCTCCTGTACAAAATTTCAGCTTCTAGGGCTGTTAATAGGAAAAGTTATAAGGGAAAAATAAACAAAACAAGTGAAAAAACTAGAATTGGTCTGAGACCAATTCTTATGATACCCTAGATGAATGCCCGTATGAAATTTCGTATGGTCACCCATTTGAGCAATTTTGATTTGTTGCATTGGTTTCTAGCATATATATCTAGAAAGGCTCGTCGGACAGAAAAACTGATTAAAACCAATTTTATAGGATTTCTTATTCTGAAGAAGTTTTTAGTACAATAAAAATGTCTAGGACTGATCGTTTTCAAAGTATATATAAAAAACTTAAATTTTTATATGGCAATACCAAGAAGGGGTTGCCCGATTTAGTCCATTTTTGATATTTTATTTGCTATTACTATGAAAACACAATGTACCAAATTTCAGCTTTCTATGTCGACGTGTTTTCAGGTAGTGTCCAAATATATAGTGGAAAACGAAATTTTGGTATGGCAACCCCATGAAGGAGTTGCCCGATTTGTCTCATTTCCGAACTTAATTTTACTTTTATTTTTAATGTCCGTGTACAAAATTTCAGCTTTCTAAGTGAACGCATTCTCGAGTTATAGTGCGCACGGACGGACGGACGGACATGCAAAAATCAAAATAACTTTTAATTTTATGCGAGGGTGTCCAATCCATTTTGCTCTACCATTATTTCTGTGCGTTACAAACGGAATGACAAACTTAGTATAACCTATAGATTTCATCTAGGGTATAAAAATATAGTTAAGTCTTGTCCTCTATCTCCCCTCTAAAACAAAAATCTCATTTGATAATAAATTCGTTGGTATTGGAGTAAATTTCAAATTGGAAGGACTTTCAAAATTTGAATTTTTGTACTTGATACAGTTTTTGAATTTTCATAATTTGATCAATTACGTATCCAATAAGCCATCATACATGTATGTACGAAATATAGTCGCGGAGGAACTCGTATTCCGTAAAAACAGCAAGTCAGTTCTTAATTATATGTTTCCCAAAGGTATTTAGTAGTATTATAAGGTGGGTTTAAAATTTATGTGTAAAATTCTGTTTCGTGTCCTACAATAAATACCTATGTATATACGAAATTAAGTTTGATTTCCTCAAAAAATTAAATAAATTACACTGACAATGCTGTCAGCCTTAATAGCCAATTTAGTATTCATAAAAAATTCCCACATCTTTCTAATATATGTACATGAAATAAAATTTATTATTCCTGGCGCCAATCAGTTCGAGTATAGTAACTTCTACAAACAGCCCAAACTGAAATAATAATTTTCTGTCGTCTTCTCTCTCTTTCTAAGCTTCTTGTAAGTTTTGTTTACATATTCTAATAAAATTTATCAAAGTTTATTTCTCTCAAACAAGTAGAGAGCAAACAATAATAATTCCAACTCCATAAAATCTCTGTAGTTTCACATCACCAAACATTTCATGCTTTTATTAAGTTGAAATTGTTTTTCCTTCCTTACTCTATAGAAAGTCTAGACAAAAATGAAGCCAAAGAAACAATACAAAGGACGAACATCCCACTTACTTGAAATCATAAAATCAGGTCACAGAATTTTGCAAGGTTCGAATTTGGTTTTTTTTCTTCTTAAATCTAAGCATCTTAAAGATTTGTTGGATTATCTTAAGATGAAATTTGAAATAGAGATTTAGGTACCTAGTCGGTCTATTCAAATTTTCGCCTCCGGATATTGTAATTTTTCGTTGTGGGAATGGACTGATAATTTATACCTTCTCATCCATGTATCAAAAAGAATGACATAAAGTTTGAATAAAATATTTTTTTTTTATGTTATCATTACTCAAAAGAAATTCTTTATAATAAATTTTTAACAAAATTTAGACAATCTGTAATTGCATATATACCTTGTAGACCTTGTACAATAAACACATATCATATCATATCTGAAAGAATAAAAAATCAGAATTTAATTATTTCGATATAAAAGCTAAGAATTCTCTAAGACCCTAGATGACGTCGGTCCGTCCGTCTGTCTGTCTGTCCGTCTGTCTGTCTGTAGGTCCAGTTAAGTTCCAATTAAGTTCGATGATGGGACCAATCGGGCAACTCCTTCGTAGTGTTGCCACACATAAATTTCTTTTTTTTCTATATATTTGGGCACTGCCTCAGAGCGCGTCGACGTAAGACCGAAATTTGGTCCATATAGTGTTTTCATAGGAATACATAGTAAATAAAATTTAAACAATAGACTAAATCGGGTAACCCCTTCTTGGTGTTGCCATGCAAAAATTTAGATTTTTTACGTATATTGTAAAAATGATCAGTCCTAGACGTTTTTATTGTAGTACTGAAAAGTTCTTCAGAATATGAAATCCTATGAATTTGTTTAAGATCATTTTTACTGTCCGGCGAACTGCTCTGGAAATATATCCGAAAGACCACTTTACTGCGAAATTGCATACGAACATTCATCTAGAGAGTGTTATAAGAATTAGTCTTAGACCAATTCTAGCGTTTTTACCAGTTTAATAATAAAATTAGTTCGTAGAAACCAATCTGCTTATATGTAAACGAGTTTTCGCAAAGTCGGGAACTATTTAGCTAAGGGGCACCCCTCAAGGTGGTATCTTATCACCTCTTTTATGAGTCGTCATTATGGAGGATCTCTTGCTAACACTCACCCGGATGGGGGTACAAAGCAGTATGTTACGCCGACGACTTCACAATCTTAGCCACCGGGAGCTATGAACCTGTACTCTGTGCACTGGTGAAAAGCTCGATCCGACTAGTCATGCGCTGTGCTACGGACTGCGGACTGAGCATCAATCCACGGAAAACCGATCTATGCCTCTTTACCATGAAATGGAATATCCCCAGTTTAAAGCTGCCCTTGATTGGCTTCGCATACTTGGAATGAAAGAACAGGGTGAAATACCTAGGTATTATATTAGATAAAAATTTAAACTGAAAACCACGCCTGGAAGACAGAGCGAGCAAAGCTCTCAGAGTTTTTGCAATGTGCCGCAGAGCGGTAGGGAAGCAGTGGGAAATCAAACCGCGGATGATTCTATGGATATACACTAGCGTCATTCGACCCATGTTAACCTACGATTCGGTGGTGTGGTGGAAAGCAATGGACTTCGCCAATCATTGCCGCAAGATATTGGAGAAGATTCAAAGACTGTGCCTTCTCAGCGCAAGCGGCGCTTTCAAGTCAACTAGCACTCGGGCTCTGGAGGTTATCCTCAACATACACCCGGTACGAATATATATTAAACAAACGGCGTCGACTACAGCGCTAAGACTGCATCTTAATCTTGACTGACTTCATACTTGAACACGAGTTGCACATGAATCCTTTTACGAGTCTGTGCAGTCTATCGCACCTGGCATCGACAGCGACCACATCCTCGAGACCATGCTGAAAAGTGATTTTCAATCTAGAATGCTATTCAGGGCAGAATGGGAAGTACTTCCGTGCTTCAACCATTGACAAACCCAATTACAATTTATTCGGATGGCTTTAAGTCTGATGAAGGCACCGTAGCGGGAGTTTTTTGCTAGGAGCCTGAGATTGAACTGTCCATGCACCTTGAAAGACATGCCACGGTTTTCCAGGCAGAGGTCAAAGCTTGAAGCAGGATGGCATTTCCTTAACTCAGACATTGAGAACAAGGAGATAGCCATCTGCTCAGACAGCTAAGCAGCTGTCAAAGCTTTGTCTAAACCCTTTATAACCTACAAACTATTAATGGAGTGCAAAATAACCCTGCACTCCCTTTCTCGGAATAACAGGGTGATAGTGCAGTGGGTGCCAGGGCACAGCAACATTAGCGGGAATGAAAGGGCGTACGAGCTTGCTCGTCTTGGTGCACGCTCGGAGGAACCTTCCTCTACAGTCGGGATTGCACCAAAACACCTTGTCTCAATCATTTCAAGATGGGCTGACCGCCAACACAGCCGCCTTTGGATAGAAGATCACTCGGATAGAGCAACAAAGGAACTGTGGGGTAAACCAAACCCAAGTTAAACAAATAAGCTCCTAGGACTTAACAAGCCAACCCTGAGAACTCTGGTGTCCATTCTCACTGTGCACTCCTCTCTCAGGGGTCACCTTCACAGGAAGAGACTTGGTGATGATCCTACATGCAGGGGTTGCGGAGAGGAGTCCGAAACAGTGACCCACTTTCTTTGTCACTATCCGCCACTCTCAGGAATACGTTACAGATTCCTTGGCTCACACCTCCTGGACGAGTTAGACGACGCCCGGCAAGGAGGGCTGCGGGGCAAAACTGAAATTTATATGAGCGTCCGGTTGGTCATTGGTCTGGAGGGTTAACAGTTGGCCTTAACTTGACCTACGTTCGGGGATCCCTCGGGATCCGAAACCTCTGGTTCAATCAATTAAGCAGTCAATGTAGCTAAACCGCTTCCTCGTATCCAACAAACCGGCCAAGTACGATTCGGACTCGCACACGAAGGGTTCCGTACCATCGTACAAAATTTAACATTATGTATACGTTAAAAAACACGGTTCTTGTATGGGTCGCCTTTTAATTTTTATTATTTGTTGTTATAGCGGCAATAGAAATACATACTCTGTGAAAATTTCAACTGTTTACCTATTACGATACATGAGATACAGCCCGGTGACGGACGGACGGACATCGGAGGCTTAGTAATAGGGTTCCCATTTTAACCCTTTGGGTACGGAACCCTAAAAATGGTGAAATTCGCCTCGTTTCATTAAAATCAATACGGGTTTTCTGGGCAAAATTTACAAATATACAAGAATTCCTCATTTAATATCAGGTATAACCTCATAATTACTCCCTAAGTATCACTTGAAAAAGCTTTCTCAAAGTCTAGATCAAGCTACATCTCTTTCTCGCACCCAATAACGGTAGTAGATTCACCCTATTTAATCAATGACCCTAACTACTTTTTCGCATCCGAAAATAGTAAATTCACCATATTCATTTAATATCCAACATCATTACATCTTAATAACTGTCGAACAATCCCTAAATGATAGTTTTACCCCTGAATTACCTCATAAACACCTCCTAAATTGGTTTTCTTTTAGACGATATCAAGCTAAATCTTTTTTCGGATCCAAAACGATAAATTTATACTTACCATGTAATCAAAATCCAATATTATCTCTTAGTTACCCCGTAAATACTACCAAATGAGCTTATTACCCCTAATTACCCTCTAAAAATCCCCAAAATAAACTTTCTCAAATTCTAGACCTAGTTAAATGGCTTTCCCACATCCGGAAACGGCATTTGACCTCATTTCATCAAAATCCTTAATGTCGTTTTCCAGATAACATTTACAAAATATACTAGAAGTGCTCGTTTAATAGTATTTGAAAATAAATTCTCCACCATTGCACAAGATAAAAGCGTGCACATGCACACGACCAACCAAGCGCTAACCCCAGAGGTCAAGAGAATCCCAGATTAGTTAGTCCACAACTTAGTTGGTCATTTTAGGGAAATAATTTTTTTTTTCCGTCGAATTTTTCTATTCAAATTGCGTAGACGTTGATAGATTTCTTCAAATGAACAACTTTACTAATTCGAGCAGAAAATTGTGATTAATGGGGCACTGAGGCTCATCATGGGGCTGGATCCTTTGAGTGCTCTAACAATGTTCGCCTCGTCACCAGTGGAGCAGAGGTTTCATTAGACATTTGCCATTAAATAAATGGGATTAAATCGCTTTTAGCCATTTCTACAGCATTGTGGCGTTTTAATTTGCACGAAGGGGGGGGGGGGGGGAGACTTGAGGGAGCTGGTTGTGCGTCAGTGAACTTTTATTAGCATTTACCACGAGGTGTGATTGTAAAGATAAAAAGATAATGAAAAAATTAAAAGAATGGTAACATTTCGTATTTAGTAAATATTGTTATCTATAGGGTAATAAGGAATTTTAAATCGGATTCATTCATAATGCAAATTATGTGAAATTATTTTTAATACAATTTTAACTATAGCAAGAAATACATATATAAATTCGTTCATCATTTTTCCAATATAAAAGAATATTGTGCATGGAATTATGAGGGAAATTTTATGCTTTTGATTTTATCTTTTTACTATACCCCCATTAGTCGGCAGCAAACCAATTGTGATTTATTTTTATTCTATTTTTGTTAATCTGATGAAGATAAAGGCCAAACTTCCAGATTATAAATTCTTAGAAGCCATGTTGCTATTTTGATTTATCTGACAACCATTAGACGTTATCAAAACAGTGTAGGCTCTTCTTCATCATTAATTAATAATTCTTAGAACTTAATCGTAAGGCTCCAATTATTATCAGTATTATAAAGTCCGTTTGACGTAGTTGAAATTGAAATTAGAGATAAATGTGATAAATAAGAATTGAATGCCGGTATATTTTTTAATCCTTTATCTTGCTTAGGGGCCCGATATCTAATATTATTTTCCTTCAAATGGTAATTAGCCAACCAGCTTGTTTTATAAACCCACTGAGTTTTGTGATATTGAATTTACATTATAATTGGACGGTTTTTTTTTTTCTAATACGTATACATAAAGAAGACTAATATAACAACTTCATCGAATATGCAAAATTCGCAGACAGGCACGAATTGATAAGCCCTTACAGAAGATGGGGTTGTAAGCAGCCCTGACAGCTTCGAGTTACAGTCGAAAAATTTTATTTATGGTTTCACAGTGTACTTTTCATGCTGGTCTTATAATAGAAGTATATTAATAACAACTTTTCCTTTGTTTATCCTGGTCTATAAGATTTTCTTTTATATACTTTGATTTGTCACAACCAACACAATTCCCTCGTATAAATGTAGAATAGTTAGTTAAAAATCGATGATAATTCATTGTAGTATAGACGTACAAGTTAGAGCTTTAAGGCCGAAATACAATGAGACCGACATTGAATTTACGGCGATATTGTCGTCGTAAATGTCGTCTAATTAACGCAATGGGAGGGATATTCTTATGTATGTTGACATCATTATAGGTAATAAAATTGTGTGTTAATAAAAAAAAAAATATAAACAAAAACTATCAAAAATATTCAAAATAAGTTGCTTGGCAAACGAAGCGGTTAAAAACTAAAATTAGAAAAAAAAAAATAAGTCGTTCTGGTCATGCTACAAAATTAACAAGCTTTGGCCGATTCCAGAGTAACATATATGTACTTAACACAATGAGAGCGACTCGACAAGTTGCCAACAAAAAGTTTGGGAAAATCTCTAAATTAGGCGACAACATATAATTGACATTTCTGTGTGGACAGTGAATAATTGACATTCATGTTATGTGGACTTCGTTATTTTTATAAAGCAGGATTTACATTATGATGACATCCAATTTTTACAGAAATTGTGAGGTAGATAGTACATCGTATACGAAAATTTATTTACGAGTGACGAGAGAAGCAAACGCGTCCTGAATTTTTTCCGGACGTCGATTTGTCACTGTGTGCGTGTCCGGAACCATAAAAAGACCTCAAGCATAGGGAGTTTTTATAGTTACTGAAACTAAAACATTGTTGGAGAAAGAGGAATTTTAAGAACTTTTATTTTTAATGATTCTAAATCAAATTTATAAATACAAGAAGAAAAAACAACCGCCTCGTCCGGGATTTGAAACCGGGACCTTCCGCTTGCCGGGCGACTGCTCTTACCACTGAGCTAACGAGACAGATGATTTTCCCTCTTGCACTTATCAAATTTGTAACTAGCCTTCTAAGCCACGTTTTGCCTTCAGCTGGCATTAACCAGTAACGATGAAAGCGCACAAATAAATTGTAAATTCAATTTTATTTATTTTTCCCGCGGACGGGAATCGAACCTACACTGTTAGAATCGGTCAATGATGGAGAAAGAGGAATTTTAAGAACTTTTATTTTTAATGATTCTAAATCAAATTTATAAATACAAGAAGAAAAAACAACCGCCTCGTCCGGGATTTGAAACCGGGACCTTCTGCTGGTTAATGCCAGCTGAAGGCAAAACGTGGCTTAGTAGGCTAGTTACAAATTTGATAAGTGCAAGAGGGAAAATCATCTGTCTCGTTAGCTCAGTAGTAAGAGCAGTCGCCCGGCAAGCGGCAGTGTTGTGTCGCTCTCACTGTGTTTTGGCCTATACTCGTAAATGTTGTGTCGGCATCATGTTAATTCGGCCTTTAAGCCTAGTTGACATTATACTGATTCACCAGCGCTAATGCATTAGTAGCTAGAATTAGCGCGCCGTAAACACAGTGTCAACACCATTGTTGACAACAACACTTCACACATTAGCGCTGGTCAATCAGCATATAGTCAATTAGGCTTAAGAGGAGTCAGTACTCAGCAAAAGTTTCAATTTAGATATCAGCAAACCTGCAGGCAATAAAATTTACTATACGTAGGTCTGTGTCCTGAAAATGAGAAAATTCATATAAAATTAGCCTAGACCGAGACCACAAGTAACATTAGAGACAGCTAGCGTAAAAGATAGAAACCCAACAAGCGACAATTTAAGACGAAAAATGAAAATTTGCAGTTCAAAGAAATTGAAAATTTTTAAGAGAATTAACTCTCCTAAATTTTGACATAATTGTTAAATATACTATTTTGCTTTGAACTTCAACAACTTTCAACGAAATATTGCAATTTCTCGTCGGTGAAATATCGGAAGAAAAAACTAGTACTATTAGAGTCAAATAATTGAAAAAAGCGCCACTAAAAATGAAAAAACTCGACTTTATTTGCTAGATCTAGGCCTTGTCTTTCTAAAATAGTCACAATTTAAAGGAATGAGAATACCTACTCACAGGAATTTGATTTAAAAGATTTCAAGTTATACTATTTTTTACAAGTTTCCGAGCTAATATCTCCATTCCAATACACTTTAATTTATATAAATCTTTGCTTCTATTAACAAAAAAGATAATTTAGATATTGCAGTTGCCTGAAACATGATTTCCCTAGTTTATAATCCAATTTATATTTACAAGCACTGACCGAGCACTTCATTTCTGTTTTTTTAATTGATATGAAGATTTTAACAGGCATTAGTGGCACTATAAACCTTATCACTAAATAAACTCCGTACTTTTGTATATGTATATACAGTAGCCCAGCTTAGAACAAACTACAAAAAAAAACCCTCAAAATTTCTCCCATAAGAGGGAACTATTAAGTATGATACGGATGTAAATGAACGAACAGTAGCTAGTTGCACAATGGTTGGGAGAAGTATTAGTTTTATGTAAGTACACATCTCAGCACCAGTCTGCAAATGTATTGTTCCATTACCAAACATCTGTTTGATTGCAAAGTGGTGTTCGTTCCATGGACAGTGTAACAGGCAAATGGCTGTAATAATGTTTGTGACAGTTTGATAGTTCTACCAAGCCGAATGGCATGGGAAGTGGAACAAATTGTTTTTAGCTTTTTTTTTTCTTGCAGAAATAGTTTTGATTGTCATTTTGTCCCTCTTCCTCTAGTACAAGTTTTTGCATGCTGTAAGTTCTGTTTCTTCCACTTTAGGAAAATTTGTATTAGAAATTGACTAGTGTGTTAGTTAAAACTGTTGAAAGCGAAAGTATAGTCTCTTTATAGAAGCATCCTACTCGCTTGCCAGTTTTGACAGAGCTGCGCTACTGTATGAACATACTGTGGTATTACTCCATTGTTTTTGCTGATTAACGCATATGCTCGTGGTCATGTCGTCAAATGAATGAAAGAGAGGAGACATTTTTGCAAACATGAATTTTCAAATGCATGAGTGGGAAGCAAACTCAAAAATCCATGTCGTTTTGACGACGTGGTTTTACCACGCATTGTAGATTCTGCGAATATTAGCTGTGTTCCATTGGGCTGTGTAAAGTACTCCCAAGTAGAGTTGAAAGTATCCGGATTATCCGAGATAATTAGGATCCGATTCCTCAAATCCGGGTATTCGGATAATCCGGATCCTATTATTCGGATTCCACCTATCCAGATCCGGATTCGGATCCGAACTATCCGGATCCAGACTAAGCAAAAAAAGGCCAAAATTTCCCTCAGATTGCATTGTTTCATTGGGAAAATATAAATTTCATGATATTCTCAATTTCTCAACGAAACAACACAATTTTGAAGCTTTTTTGCTTAGTCCAGATCCGGATTAGTTCGGATCTGGATAGTTCGGATCCGGATCTCAGGAATCGGATAGTTCGCAGATCCGGATATCCGGATATTAGCAAATCCGGATCCAATTTTCAGCTCTACTCCCATGTACTTCTGCCTAATCGCAACTACTCACGATGTTGTCCTCGAGTAGATTAGCTGAGTAGCTTCTCAAGAATTTTCCGCTAGGTGGATTTGGTTGCTAAGTGGTTTTTGAAATGTCAGATAGATGAAATCTGAGAGAAAATGTTTATAAAAAAAAAAGTTATTTAACTCATCGAGAGCAGGAGAATTATTCAAATTTATATATTTATTTATAAATACGGTAAGAACTTTCAATATAATAAATGTCGAACAGAGACGAAATTTTATCCTTAAATTTGAGTAAATCATATTAAAGGAAAGTTTTTCTTAAATTTGTTTTACAAATATGTCTCCTTCATGTAAAAATTTTGTTTTTTTTTTATCTTCTGTATACTAAGCCTGTATGTTTGACTAGTCATTGTAAGCCATTTTTACGTTGTGCTTGTTTAGGCGCGTTGAGTTCGTTAACTCCAAGAAATTTATTGTTAATAATTTGGCAAATACATAAGCCTACTAGATATGTCGTTATTTACGCAGATGGTTATAACTATAATAATAATAATAATGTTGTTCAGATTACAATGACCAGTTATCAGAATAGTTTATTTTATTCCATATTTAGACAATCACCCTCAAGGCTGAACATCATTAATTCAAAAGAAGTCTGCTGCCTCTTGAATACTTGTATATAAGTCAAAGATGTCGAAATTCAAGACGAATTGCCCCTAGAGCAACATTTTATGTAGTTATGGATCTGAACTTCATAATTAAAAGCAAACAAATTATTTAATTCCATCTCCTTATTTCTTGATCTGTTTAGTGATAATCTCATACTCACTACATATATTATTAGACTCCGTTTTTTTTTTTTTTTTACTTCGTCGTTAATCTGTCACAAGCATTCTGTTAGTATTGCTTAGCTTCTATATAATATGTTATTACATTTTGTGTCATTCTTTTATACACTCCTACATATTTTACGGCTGTCATATCAGACTTTCCTTCCGTCTAGTAATAAAATTATACTTCATTTATTTACAAAGGAAACAAAAACCTCTTGGACTAATTAGGATGACACAAAAATAATACGGCCGCCAGCCTAATGCTATATGTTTTCTTTTTCTATCCATTGGCTATAATTAACGACAGTAGAATAGAATCATTTATTCGTTATCACGTGGAAAAAACCACAAATCAATTTAGACTCGATTGAATCTCATTATAGAATGCCCTGGCTGGTATCATGGCACACGTAAAGTCCGAATCAAATGAATTTCCCTAATTAATTGCTTGTCATAACTTTTTAATGGTCGAGGGTAATCAATGCGCAGTGCTTCTCTATACATACATTCATATGTAGAAATATACTATATATACCTAAGTGCTACCATGAAAACGTCTGCCTTTCAATTTGTATGTGTGAAGGTGACCTTCTCCTGGCAAGATATCGTGTTGATTGTGGGCGCCACTCCATTGTTGTAATGGAGTTTCAGGTGATAAGCCCTTCTGCCCTCCATTTGAGTTCCTTTAGTAAATTAGAAGTTCTATCAACTACAAAAGGGCAAAACTATATTAATGTAGAGCTCCTTGTGGTTTGTTTGTTGATTTTACCGGTCTTATCCATTATCACGGCTGGCTGAAGTGTACCTACCTTTCTTTATCCAAGCTCCCTTCTACCTTGTTTTAATCTTGCTCATTTCATGAGTTTAATGCTTTAAAATACGCATCCTTCTGCTTTATGATGGTAGGTAGTTAAACTTTTAGCCGCAAAAAATGCAATTTATATATATGTACCTGATGCTCGAATTGTTGTGGATTTAATATAACATCCATAGGTATGGGGGTTATATTAAGAAAGAGAGCTTTTTGCGTGTGTAAAATGTTCGACAGAGCGCTTTTTAAGTGAAGCTGGAATTCCGGCTTATTTGAATATTGCATGCAATATCGTGACAAATATATATTTCATTCGCTCTATGTAACTACGAAGAATGTTACCTGTTCCATTATATCGTCTTTGTATGAATTGCGGTTTCGTGGAGTCGTGTTCATGTATATTTCCACCAATGAGCGAGATTCATTACTTCAAGAGCATTTTCCGCATGTAATCTGTGACTTTCTCTGGCTCCTCTGGGGTATTGGTATATGTCCTATTATATTAGAATCACCTTGGAGATTCTTTCGCTATTCTTCTTGAAAATGTTCCAATATCATCTAAATGTACTTACCTGTAATACAACTCATTAATTATAATGTAATTACTAGTAATTAATGTTTTCACTATCGTAAATTACATATCTAATTGAGTCTGTTATAAATACTATTGTTTTTGTCGCCTTTTATCTTTCGTTCTTTAAAAAAATACTACAGAGTACTTTTAGAGGAAAAGCGATACACTAATACCTCATGCGCTTTCAGCACCGTTTAGAACTAAAAACTCTGAATTTAAAATGTTAACTGAATGTGTCAAAAATTACAAAATAATGTAGAGAAAAATCGGTTTAAAATTTTTATTATAAAGAAAATAATAAATAAACAAAAAACGAATAAAATGCACTTAAAACTGTCTTTAAGTTTATGTATAAATTAACGAGATAAAGTACTTTCTTTTATAAAATTCTGGAATCAAAAACTGCGTAGAAATTTTGTTTTTGCCATTGACAGTTGACAGTTGACAGTGCTGTTAACAACGTCAACTTGAGTAAAATGATTCCTGGAGCATCGATCTTTTGTCTCAGCTTTTCGCTGCTAATCTCCTTTTGGTCCAATTATTTCCTTAAAATCTTTTTTTTTTATTTGTAAGAGATCTGACTTTTTTGAACTTTGATATGAATTTAGTTAATTACATCGTATACATAATATTCAGCATAGAATGAAGGGGCCATGGCTCGCATCATTTTCATTGAATGAGATAATGATATGTCAGAAAAACAATTTTTACTGATGAAAATCAAAATTTTTAGAACTTGAAACTTCCATTCGAAACTAATGGCACATATTTCAGCATTAAAATGCCTATATTAGATTAACTATACTGTTAAGGTAGATTTGTAAATTATTCGGATATATACAAAATCCGCTAGGTGGTGTTCAATACGTTAGGGTAAATCATTAATATAGAAGCTAAATAAAGCAAAGGACGTACTATTGACCCTTGAGGTACTCTATACTGTAGGCAGTCCCACACAATGTGGCATTTGTCAAATATTTGTCAATGCGTCTCATTTGACGAGGTGTGTGTAAACGAGACGCATTGCCAAATATTTGACAAATACACATATTGTGTAATTGTTGTAATGCATTCGTCTTAACTCTTTACTTCCTGCCGGAAAAGAAAACTGTTGAAAAAGCTTAAACAGTATACTTAAAAAAAATTAAATATGTAACTCTAAATTCGAAGAATGGCAAACATTTTACAGAATCAGGCAATGTTAGAATGATGGATAAATTCATACCTACTCGCTTAAAAACATGTTTCATTCATTAATTCAAAATTTCTTTCCTTGCAACATTTTCTTTTTTTCATATCCATTGATAAGATGACCCAAAATGATTCAGGTAGATTCAGCAGATAGAAATGTGCTTAAATTTAATAATTAAAGACTTCTCCTCTCAATTCCGGCGTGGCGTTTTTGGAAGCAAGGGAAGCATTGTTTCCCTTAGGTTTTCCGATTATTATTATTTTATTTCATTAAAAAATATGTTCCCTACAGCATTTTATATGTCCTTCGCCGTAAACTATCGAAGAAAAGCATTAAAAAATTACCTCCCTTTAAAAAAAAAAACAATGAAAAACAAAGCAATCGAATAACATGCAACGAAAAGTATAGCATTCGAACACGTCTGGGCTCTGTCTAAGATATCGCAATAGATACCACTGCCTGAGGAAGTGGCTTGCAGTTCTGCTTCCATCAGCAATCGAACAACATCCAACAAAATGTATGGCATTCGAACTCGCCAGAAATCTACTTATGACGTTACACATCTCTGTTGCTCATTCGCCAGTTACAGTGTAGCTACGCCCTTGACTTATAACAATGGACTGAGCGATTTGCTATTTCATGTGGCACAAATATTGTGTTGTCTCTGTATATCACCGCTAGAGCACCCTTTAAAACATTTACTACACAAAACACATGTAAAACTCAACCAATCAGATGAAATTTTACACCCGTAAATCGAAAAAAATTAAAAAAATATATTTTCTTGTGTCCAAGTGATATTTTAATCGCTTATAAAGGGATTAAACTCATTTCGACTTTAATTTTCAAAAGTTAATTTTACCTAAATCCTGCGTATGGGCAAGAGAGACGGAGCATGGTAAACACCAAAGAATAACTAAATAAAAGAAAGGACACAGAAGAGTGTTCCGATTGTTTTCCATTTAAATGTATACGGCGAGAAAAAGAAGGAAGGAAGAGAAAAAAAAATCAAACACTCCTTGAACATTTTACGAATAAGACAGAAAATGTGAATGCGAAGATTACATGCAACGAAATGGAATGGCAAATGATTTTTTTTCATAAATAAGAGAGAATGGACGGAGTTTTCTGATTTTACGCTCATAAAATGCTCCCGCTCTTTTATGAAAACACGAATTTCAGGAATTGTCCCAATGTTTTTCGCAGAATTCCAATGTTTGTTAGTGTAATCCTATGATATGTGAACAGCACTTTTTCTGTTTACATTTGTTTTGCTCAAGTGGGGGAATCTCTTGCTGGATTCTGGGAATTTTATTTGACAGAAATTTTACATCTCCTTTTAGTGCGTTGTTCATTGCGAAATTTATCTTTTTCTTGCCAAATGGAGGTAGGGTTACCCAATGTACATTATTATGAATAGTTTGAAAGGATTTTGGGGGATTTAATAAGATTTTGTCATTCGGGTAATCCTACGTTCTCTCGATTTTTGTTTTTAACTCGTTATCTCAGTCGCACTACAATAATGCAAAGCCAAGTTCTTTTCCCCCATTCATGCAAAAGACAAAAGTATATGAGATTACCTCTTTCAGTCTAAAAAACACGGAACATTTAGAATTTTGTTCGCCTCTGTCTCTACTTATATTTATTTATACTTTGGTAAACACTATCTTTACCTTATTCTTTCTGCGGTGATTGCATCTGCAGCCAACATAAAAACATCACATTGCATAAGAAAACGTTCAGTAAGCAATATTTTGTGTTGTTAGCTCCAACTCTGCCATAGGGCGAAAGAGAAAACTGTATAACTTGTGGCATTCTTTCCTATAGGAAAATGGCAATACGCTCAGTCCATTGGTATAAGTCAGTGAGCTACGCTCAATAAGAAATGGTTCTAAACCTAAGGGATGGAATTGAAAAATGCTTCTATGGGACCTACAAACGCTGCTATACCGGTAGCATGCATTCGATTAATTTTATTCATATGTATATGTTTTTCTTACGATAGATTAACGCTGTATTTGTTTCGACTGGAGGTGTTTTTAATTGTGCTTCCATTAATATCATGTTGATAGGTTGGTTGGAAGCATTTCGGTTGTTGGTTGGCAAATATGTTTAAGCCGCGCGCGCGAAGGAAAAATGTAAATTTGTGAGGGGTATTTCAAGTTGGATAGGGGAATACTACTTTAGAGAAGAGATGTCTTGATATATTGTACAGTCGGAGGCAAATAAGCAAATGAGTAATTAACGATATTTTAATTTAGCTTATGTAGAATTTATTTGTCGCCGTCCTGCCATAATCGCGAATCTGCTTTTTTGGCTATTTTGAACTGCCGTACTCATATGTACCCAACTTAGGCAAATCAAATCTATATTCTGTTATTCTGTGAAAATCTACTCAAAAAACGTTCATGAAGGCGACCAATAATACCCTCGTAATGCACTCTGTTATAAACGAATTTGAAATTTTCCCATTTCGTGTTTTGAAAATTCCTTGAATTTCCATTTACAGAGCTCAAATGCCGCTATTACTCTTGAATACCTCTCCACATTCTGAAAACCATTTATCATTACCTTCGTTTTCGAGAAACCGAAAAATTTCAAATTAGTTTACAGCTTTGATTGAAACAGCGTGTATAATACATATTCAAGTAGGTACACTGCGACCTGACTAGTTATAATCATTCCATTAATTCCTTTTATTTTAATTTGAAGAACTAAAAACTGAAATTCATGCCTACTCTCACTCTCTTAAGCTTAAGGTTAAGAGCAGCGGAGACTAATCCACTAAGACCCTGAAAACCTTACAACATTATAATTTTCAACCTTAAAGCTGCAAGCGCGGGATACTCACATATGATATGTTTCGTGGCTTCATCTTCCCTCTTCATACAGTCGACGCAGTTCATTGTTGGAGTTGCCTATTTTCTTCAAAAATTAACATAACTCCTGGAGTTCTTAAGAAATATGTAGATATCGAGAGGGATATAGATAATTTATTTAGGGTAGGTATCTGGAAACTCGGGCTTTCAGGTCTCGGCGAGTACGAGTCCCAAATGGATCTAAATCTAAACTCAAATCAATAACCAAAAATGTTTAATATTTTGGAGTTCAATAACAATTCTTATAGCTGTTCTTATAACAAAAAAAAAAAAAAAAAACTAAAATTTTATAGATAATTCGAACAAATTTACACCAGTTTGATTAGTTGTTTACATTTTCATTTTTTAGTTTTATTTGTGTAAACGTTGACTTTATTTAGTAACAATTGAAAGTGAGGACGAGTCTTTATTAATGTCCGCAGCAATGTGTACAATTAAAAAATAAATAAAACATAAATCTCGAAACTGTTCAGAACATTCCTAAATACGTAGGTTATCTTTTCAATTTCCTGATCCTTGATTAATTTTAAAAACTTAGACTCGTCGAGTATTAGAGTCAATTTATCAGAAGCGCTGTAATAACATGTGAGCGCATGGTTATTTAACGCTTTTGTGAAATTATAATCTGATTGCTTCCCCTCGCCCCCAAGTCCACGCCACTTTTCCACACACGCCATCCATCGGGACATATGTTATAGAAAATTTTTAATTAGAATCCAAAACTTGGTTATTAAAAGCCATTGTACCTAATTTATAAGTTGCGAAAACATCGACATTATGAGGCACGAGCATCTGTGGCCGTGGGTGAGCCCACTCCATATATGTATATCAAATATCGATTTTGAATTAACTTGCCGCACATTTCCAACTTTGTTTTGTACGGTAGAAGAAGCAGGATATTCGCAAATGAAATATTTATAATATAGGAATAATAAGTATTTCCTCCCCCTCACCATCCATAAAGTGAATTCTGTATACACAAGAATCGAGCAAACTTCACCGGGTACTGTGTGCCATTCGAAACAATCGAAACTATGAACCTTCAAATGTATATAATGTTCTATTGTGGTCCATACAAAGAGATTGAACTGAAGTTTTTCCGCATCTCAAGATAATAATAATAATAATAATTCATAACTACATACTATTGTGGGATGGAGATGACGGCAGATTGATTAAGCATTCGGCATGGTTATACATAAAAAAATTTTCTCGCAAACAATAACTTGAATATTAAAGGAATATGTTATTGATATATCTTTATACATGTTGTCAAAAATCAAATAAAATTTACAGAAAAAAATCGAGAAATGTGACAGTATGCTATACCACTTCTGTGGCAGGCGATCAGAGATCTGATCGCTGGGTCGATAAGTTCGATATTTTTTCTGCGTATCAATGAAGTTAATTTTATGAATTGTATTCAAATAATAAGAAAATGCGTAAAATGCACACCAGCATCGGCAAGAAAATACACCAATATAATTTTACTTCGATTACTCCAGATTGCTCACTGGTTAAACATCAAGTCTATCAAATAAGAAATCCTGGGTTCCAATCTCCGATGGGACAAATGTCTCCACAGCACCTAGCTTTCTCAATAATAAAAAAATTATTCAGAGTAAAATAAATACATATTAAGGAAAACAAAAACGTTGCCAACATAAACAAACATTACTTCTGGGTTTTAAAATAAATACAAGAACAAGACAATTGCATAACTGTTTTATACAAGTCGTGCGTTCAGGTGTCACATACCAATGTGATTTTAAGCACTGCGATGTGCACATCTCATGACTTGAAAAAGTAGGGATACACACTGCACTCCGAATTAGCAACTGAACGGTTGGTGTGCACCCTGTCCCTTTTTCAAAGTTTGATAAAACCACTCTAAACGTTAAACTACTAAACGCACCGAGACACTACACTAACAGACCGTAGCAAAATGTGCACATTTTGAACAACCTGAACGATCTGATGCTTAGAATAAAGAACAGAAAATGTTGACACCGGTGCTTGGGGTAGTAACAGCGACTAAGAGCATTTTAGGTGGAAGCAAGCAAAATATTTTCAATTAGATATCTTGTTGCACCGCTCTCCATGTTGATTCTACTACACGCACTGAGCTCTCAGCGGCAAGAGATTCTAACACAACCGGAATTTGACTTGACTACTTTAAATTTGGCTTATCACACTTCCTGTACTCTATATATTTTAAGATCATCCGTGCATTCAACCGCCCGCATAATATAAAGAAAAAAAAAAGAATGTCACACCATGTCGTTCAGGCGACCAAAGTGTTGTACCGACTTGACAATTTTGAATTTAGTTTGTTTTGTTTCACTTAACATCGAACTGTCACTGTCAGTTTATTCAGTAGACATAACCTTTTCATCATGGTGAAGTACACGAACGAACAACATCTTAAAAATTTACTACAGAAATTCGGAGTCGGTGGCCGCTACTTTAAGAGCGTTAACTCTGATTTTCGGTCGTAATTCTCGCCCTAGTAGACAGGCAGTAACAACTTTAGTGAAAAAGTTTGAGTCTACATATTCGTTGTGTAATGTTGCCGTGCCAGTGAGACTACGGGTTGGTTGAAGTGTCGAAAATATCGCTGCCGTTGAAACGTCCGTAGCAAATGATCCAAATCAGTCAATTCCAAGACCACTTTATGGCGAATTTTGCGTAAGGATCTTACTTTACACCCATACAAGATCAGGCTCAAAAGAGAGATTGGTCTAAGACCAATTCTTATGATACCCCTAAATGAATGCCCGTATGAAATTTCATATTCCCATCTGTGCAATTTTGATTTTTGAAGTGGTTTTTTGCATATATTTCTAGAAAGGTTCGTCGGACAGAAAAAATGATTATAACCAATTTTATAGGATTTCATATTCTAAACAAGTTTCTAGTACAATAAAAATGTCTAGAACTGATCGTTTTCACAGTATACGTAAAAAATCAAAATGGCAACACCAAGAAGGGGTTGCCCGATTTAATCCATTTTTGAATTTTTTTTGCTATTACTATAAAAACACCATTACCAAAATTCAGCTCTGTATGTTGTTGCGTTCTCAGGCAATGTCCAAATATATAGTGGAAAACGAAATTTTTGTATGGCAACTCCACGAAGGAGTTGCCCGATTTGTCTCATTTTCGAACTTAATTTTACTTTTTTTTTATTTTATTAAAGCCCGTGTAGAAAATTTCAGCTTTCTAAGTGAAAGCGTGCTCGAGTTATCGTGCGCACAGACGGACGGACATGCAAAAATCAAAATAACTTTTAATATTATGCGTGGGTGTCCAATCCATTTTGCTCTACCATCATTATTTCGAGGTGTTACAAACGGAATGGCAAACTTAGTCTACCCTTTAGATTTTATCTAGGGTATAAAAACGTGGAATGACAATGAATGGGCTAATATCGTATCGAAGTGATTTAACCTGCACTGAAATGGTAGCCCACGTGTTTTGTACAGTAGAAATGTCGTCATCAAGAGAATAAATCTTGCATATATTTAAATTGCTTACCTCAACAAGATAATGTGCAAAATCCAAGTAAGAAAAAAAGCATTGCATTGTGTGCACTGTGGTTAGAAGATACTTGAACTGTGGATGGGTAAATACATCAGAATCAGATTATGCTCTCAGTTTATTAATAACAAGGGCTACATACCCAGTAAGACAGGAATTAATTCTTCTGAGATATGGAATAAATTCTTAGCTATTGAAGGAAGGATTTTATTTCGTGTCAAAAAGAATTATTTTATATGGACAATGTCCGCTTTTTCGTCTCCTTGAATTGGTTTTAGCAGCATCCAATAGAAAATTGATCTTATAATCGATTACAAATTGATTCTTGAATCATTGAAAAATATATTTCATAAGTGACCCGAAACTGATTCAAATATAATCAGTATAGAGTAGATTTTTAAATAGATTAATGTATCGATATAGAATTGGTATGGCCTCAATCCATGGCTCTGACTATTTGCTTACATAATTTTCATACAATATTTAGATGGACTTAGATCTCCCAAATAGTTTACTTCGTTCACTTCACTGTCTGAAATAAGATTCGCCTCCTGAATGTGAGAAGCTCCATATTTATACTCTACGAGTTATCCTACAACCTTCCTGAATATTCTGTTCTCTGAACCCAAAGTTTACTAAGATGTCACTAACCTAAAGTTGTTTCCATTTCCAACAGATGCCGCTTGTGTCGCTTTGTAGCGCGTAACAATACATTCAATTAGAACAGATCCCATTTGTCTTACTGGATATTTCTCCATTATTTTATTTTATTCACTTTGTTTGTCACTGTGCGGCTCTCTCAGAAAACCGTTACAGATTCCTTGGCTGACGTCTCTTGGATGAACTGCATGAAGCCGATAAGGAAGGTTGGGTGCCAATATTGAACTTTGTAAGTGCGTCTGGTTGGGATCTATGAGCAATTCCTCATCAAGTAAAATAAGGTAAGGGTAAACAAAAGAACTTATTGTGGCCTACGTTGCAGAGACCTCGCCCGGGGTCTCAACCTTTTTTCAATCCATCCATCAAATGCAAATGAAATGGATGTTTCCTCACGATAGTTGTTGGTGAGTAGGACAAGGAGAAGATAAGTCAGAAGTCGAGTTTAAACAAGTGTCTGATGAACTTTTATTAGGCCTTCCTACACTAGATGACGACTGTGCCGTACAATGTGGACATGGATATGTGTGGCATAAGTACAGTCGGAAAGTTTGAATATGAGAAGTGACACATGGTGAGGGTTTTCAATAGCGAATAATGTGAACGCGGCTTAAATTGTCTTCAATGTGCTGAGAAGTGAGATTATACTGATTTTTTTTTATAGGTATTAACTCCAAAGCATCAGCGAGTGAGTGACTTTATAAGGAAGGGAAGTAAGATAAGGAATGAGTAAAGAGACATTCAGAGATGGCAATGTTTAGAGCTCGATTTAAAATAGAGTTTTTATCCATATATACATATATATATACATTTTTATTTCACTTTTTTTCTGCACAAAACGAATCAGGGGTAGTAAGACATTTTTGGTTGTTCTGCGGCTTTACCAACTTGGATATGACCGACCCCAAATCTTAGTATAACAAAAAAGCTACAAAAGTAATGAGATTAGAGCTTTAGCATACAGCCTAGCGAAGATATATTAAGTTTGCGCCATTTATTGCCTACCCTTAAAACAGTATCCACATTACAAGAGCATAATAAAATTACTCAATACAAGCTGAATACACATACATCCTACACAATAGATCTCCTATATGATTTGAGAAAGTCACTAAAAAGTACAGAAAATCCAGGTGGATCTAATATTGCCAAATGAAAAAGTTAGAGAAGATTGAAATTTTTTGAACGCTCTACATAGAAAATACAATATTGTCTCATCCCCTATTTAAATAAGGGTGTGAGATTGTTTCCCTTTTTTTCATTTTCAAAATGGAGCAAGCTGTGCCGAGGTCGCTGTGATTACCTTTTTTTCAGTTTTTAAAATATAGAAGTAGTAGCTGGGAAATTTGTATCTGTCAGAAACAATGAGTGCGCGCATACTATCATAATCCTTAGAGAACTTCTTATGATTACCTGTTTAAACCTACAATCCTATAGAATACACGAGAATACCCTTTGTATAGATAAAAGTTTTGCAGGTGATTTATCTTCACCCTCTTTTCAATTTTTCTTCAAACGGACTCCGATTTATCATTTCAAGTAGGTACGTCAGTTCTTGCCTGAAGGCGTGAACTCATAGTAAACCTAAAAGCCAGAATAATTCAATTCTCACTGCAATTAATCAGAAGCTGCTCATGTCTTCCTAATTAGACATGTTGAAGGCAGAATAATCGATTATTTAAGTTTGCCACTCACACACAGGTATGCTATTATATAGTGCGATTGTATATGGTTGGTGAGAATTGTTTACAGTCTTTACTCCAGAGCTCGATGTAATGCAATTAAGTGAGCATTATACACTAGACCGTGACCTATCACAGCACGCTGTGCTATGGTTATGTAATAATTAATTGTTTTTCTACGAACTCAGCATACACTAATTGTCTTCCATAATGCCACATTTCCGCTTCCTTATTATCCAAGAAATAGCTTCCCTAGCTAGTCAAGAGACTGGAAAACTTTCTCATCCTTTCAAAGTAAAATGGAATGTCATCAGGTGTTTCTTAAACTTTTGAATTTTCTTGACGATGCTTAGCAACTTGAGGTAGACTCTAAAGGTAGTTAGGTGGATATTGTAGAATACTGCAATTAGGGAAAGTTTTCTGAAAAATTTCAAAGGTAAGTTTTACGAATTCGGAAGATTATCCATTCCGGACTCGAAAACCTGAATAAAGCCTTCAACGAAATTTGAACTCTTGATGATACATCGCTATAGTAAAAATTATAACGAGAGTAGAAATCTTGTATTTTTTTTAAAGCCATGACTAGAGGATTATTTATGTGAAATTTAAAAAGGATCCGGGATTTGCTTTGCAGATTGTTTTCTTATTTATTGAAACTTTGGCAGGATTTGGATTTGGATTATCTTCTTTCAAAGGAGAAATGTTATACTTATTATTAAAGGAGAAGGTTGTATTCTATTAAATATTGATGATGATGGGGTGATTCAAAGGTCTTCGAGTTTTGTACAACTTTGACAGATGAAGGTTCCATTTTCGATTTTCTGATGAATTTCCTTTTGAATTTGACATAGAAGAAAAAAATATGGTAATGAATATACACAAATTATTTAAAAGGGAAATCTATTCTGTTAAATCTGAGAAGTATTTAATATTATGATAATAAGATGGTAAAAAGCCTTTAATAGCAATGATTTAATCCATTATTCTATCATCCATGATTCCTTTGTGAAATAAACCTGATTAAATCTTGCCCAATCTTGCTTATATATTGCTTGCGTATTTGTAAATTTCGGCTTGCTCCGTACCTATTTATTTTTCTTTTCTTTCCGAAATGTGTCTTTTGACCATAGTTTTCAGGATTTTTTTTTAAAGATATTTCCCACAACTCTCTGGTTTTGGTAAATTCCGGGAATACTTATATATATTTTCTCCGTAAAAGTACGAATTTTACCATGTAGTATTTTTTATACGCGTTTATTTGTGTCTGTTATACTGAAATCTTATGATTGATTTTTAAACTACTAATTCCGATTAAACTGAACAAACTTTACGTATTTCTGATGACAATACAAAATTTGAGTTTACTTACCTTCCCTCATCCCCCAACAATATATGTATATACGGAAAGGGTTTAGTGAGAAGATTTACGTCATTTCTGTTACCACCACTATACCGTCACTAGTCTAAACATTTTTTTCTCTGAAAAACGTGTAAAGTAAGCATGTAATAATAATAATTTTGCATAAAATTATAACAGTACCAAGATGGTGGTTACTCCATAATTGATTGAAAATTACACATATTATAGGTGCTTATGAATTCTTTATTTTTAGACAAAGTAAATTTTTATCCCTGTTTCATCGCCACATTCGGAAGAACCTGTTTTGTTCTAAATAGACACTAGCGTTCCTAATATTTTAAGTAGAGTAGATGAGAGACATTAAACATTGCTACGTACTTCAGTAATATTGTTACGAGCGTGGCCTTAGTTCGTTATTTAAAACACAATATTTCAATTATCATTAACAAGTTCTTTCTTTATTTAACTTTACTGTTTACTCTTACAAATTCACAAACAATCAAATCAACTCTTTATTTATCGCTAGTATTGTACTTCTAATTATCACAATTCGTTCACTTCACTGTCTGAAATCAGACTCGCCTCCTGGATGTGAGAGCGCCGTATTTATACTCTACGAATTATCCTAGAACCTTCCTGAATATTCCGTTCTCCGAACCCAAAGTTTACTAAGATGACACTAACCTAAAGTTGTTTCTATTTCTAACAGATGTCGCTTGTGTGGCTTTGTAGCTCGTAATAATATGAAAAAATTTGAACATCGAAAAAAGTTCGAATTTTCGAAATTGTTTTTAACAATTCCATTGAAATTTTTAATTAGAATCACCCTAACCTGCGTAGGACGTAATATAGTACCTATATAAAACGCTATATACTGCCCTCCTGCTCCTCCAAAGATTAAATGTCCGACAAATACAAAATCATTCTAAAAATACCTCGCCTGGTGTTGATCCTTCGATTTTTTCTAACTTGTGTCGATTATATTGTCGCCTTTTTCAAAATAAGTAGTATTGCTTTCGTATTTCGTAGAAGTATTGCATTCGGGACACATCCATTCTCGAAGGGGGTGATTTCCGTAATATAGAAGATGATTGTCTTCGGCGATAAACATGGATGACATGGATTCTTGAGTTTGCTTCCCACTCTTGCATTTGAAAATTCATGCTTACAAATATACCTCTTCTCTCTCATTCATTTTACGACATGAACATGAGCTTATGTGTAGTAGTTAATCAGCACAAATGATGTAGTAATAAATAACCCCAGGAACCAAGATGATGCGCGGATGATTCGCGCATCATATTTCGGCGAAGATAACTTTTATTGCGGAAGATTATCATCTTCTATATTGCGGAACTCACTCCCTTCGAGAATGGAATGCAATACTTCTGGGAATACGAAACCAATACTTCTTGATAAATTGCTTTCATATCATCTGGGGAACACGAAAGCAATACCTGCAGAAGATAAGAGGAAGATATCGTTGAGGAATCACGTTGAAGTATTGGGCTTTGAAGAGAGGAAAGTGATATCGCAAAAGTATTTCGATAATATTGCTATGGTACGCTAATAGAAGGAATTAAATGCTTTTTAAATACAACTTTATAAATAAGAGGAGTAAAGTTTTTTATATATAGAAAACTTTACTAAAATTTACACCGAACGCTTATTATAAACCAGAATGAACAGACCTAAATTTTCAGGTAACGCATTTTCTTCATTAAAAATAAACATAAACCGGTTTTCGCCCTTGGTTATCGTCCTCTTTTCGTCTGGAAGAAAAACAGATAATTCCTTTTGCTATTTTATTGCCATTTTGTCTTTCAGAAAAAACTGAAATTCCAAGCAATATCGTCCCCTTTTCGTCTGGAACAAAAAAAGGTAAAAAGGAAATTGGAAGCAACCGAACTTATATCATCTAATTATTGTTTAAGCAATTTAAAAGCAATTTTCATACATTTGTATTGCTCAAATATTCCGAAGACGATAACTGGAAGATATCCTCCAATTATCGCGCTGATGATTTTTCATCTCAATGTTTGCTGGGACCTCATGCGTATACAGAATTATTTAGAACCATGTAGTGGGAAATTACCACCACAAAGCAGCTGTAAACTGGAGATAGCACTTTCAGTCTTAAAAACAAAATTTTATATTAATCGATTCGTCCCATATATTTTTTTTTAGTTTACATATTAGTATAAATTATTTAGAGCAAATACTTCTTTTGATGTAATTCCGCAATGAAATCGAGAAAGCAATTCTATTTATAATAATTGATAGGTCAACAGCTGTTTAATTTGGCAGCTTACCACTACTTACATATTTCGTGTGTATTTATGCGTTATTCAGGAAACTATTTCTTATTGACAATGTCGTTTTACCATGTAGATTAGGCATAACAATCCTGAATCCATACGGTGCAAGAAAAAGGCTCGATCTAAATAATTAATGAATTTACTTTTTTTATAAATTGGAATAAGGGTAAATCCCTTACAAAATCCATATACAAAACAGCTTCAATTCTCATTGAAAACCATTTATTTACATACAATACGGATGTTTGAATTAGTAAACTTTCTTTTACTTAATCGCCCTCCCAACCTTTCACATTTGCCCATAAAAACCTTATTGATTACCTTTTAAGTGATAAAACATTCCACCCGGGGTGCTTAATCTCTCACCTTATCCGATTATTTTGAAAAATACGTTAATGGTGGGATAAATCAAAACAAAAAGCCATATCTGCCCTGCAGGATAAGCCTACGTAATCCAAGGAGGTACCAGGCAATGTGTAAACTTAAGTAACCTACATCTCAATTTATCCACAATATTTCTCTTTGCTGTTGGCATGGCATCTGGTTGAGGAGCTGGGAATATAATTAAGATTGGGGGGGATGTGAAAATTGCCAGAACATTGAACACATTGCTCACAATTTTTTTTAAGGGTGAGTGCCTTTTCAGCTAGGATAAAACATCCATGGGTAATCCTATCTTTATGATCTTTTCATCCATTAAATTCGCTAGAAATATTGTCACAGGCTTCAGTTTACTTACTAACAGCTAATTATCTGTCTGCGTTCCTAATTCAGGGCCCTTAGGGAGTAGTAGTTTGTTAAAATTTTCAAAGCAATTTCTACCTACTGAACAGTAGTAGCACATAAAGATGGTAGATATGTTGATAGCGTTAGATTGGATCACTTCTGCCAGATAGATATCCACAGATGTCTAAATATTTATTTCCACGCAACCAACCCCGTAATAAAGCCGGAAGGGAAAGCTAATATTAAAGGGAATTCCAGAGAATTCTTCAAATAGAGAGATTTTCACGCCAGGCGATTAATGTTGAGGTACGTGAAACAAAAACTCAAGAAGGATGTGCGGCTGGCGTATATACACATACATAGTAGTTGTAATGATGTGTAGGAAATGTGATAGTATACTTGTCTTTCACTCCATTATTATAACTACCTGTTGGCTTGGCTGTCGGTTGGATAGAGAAGGATACTTGACTCCAGATGCCTCATCAATTTCACGTCCTTACTGGATCCATCCGTCTACTACTTTTCATCGGGTATATACATAGGTATTACTAAATCGCAGCTGGTACATTAACGAAAGGTCCTGTCATCTTGTTAGATTTATTCCAAGTGCCGATGATTGTAAAACAAAATATCCCGACCTGACCTCCTTTAGTCGCTGAGTTGTGTTGGTAAATGAGGAATGTGTACGTCATTTGATTATCGTTTTCTGGATAGAAACAAGATTTGAGGCATTCCCAAACATTTATTTCTACCAACAGAGGGTATCCTTCCTTGCTAGGACCCAGGAGGTTTGTAATCGCCATCTTGGACAAGAAATGCTTGTGTTTTCTTAGCTTGTGGATAATTGAATTTTCTGATTTATTTAGGACCGGGGAGATCCATATAAAGGTTAGAGAATTGCTATTGCCCTGCTCAGGCATGTTTATGTTTATGCTTTGGTATAATGTTTCTCATAGCATCTTTAACTTGCCTATATATGGAATGTTAACACTTAAAGTAGTTATGCTGCTGGGCTTACAATACTTTTCCATTCCCGCGCCTTTTATATTATATTATGTATACATATATATATATGTATATATGCCATTTGCATCTTGACCTATTTCGTAATTAAGTAGTTGTTAGATTTCAAGCTCCCAGTAGATTTTATTGAGAGATATCAGGCAACATTAGCGTATTACATTGAAAATGTAGGTAGGTATGTAATATGAGAATTTCTGTTTCCCAAGAGCTTACGGGTTAAATTTGGTATAACGTACGTATATAGGGTTCTGCATATAAACTTATACTTATACCAAACATAAATATTCTCATGAAATTTCTCTTAAGTAGGAGGTTGATTTATAATGGTTTTACCAAATATCCCTGAATTCTATATATCATTGCACCCGTCGATTTGAAGTAGATTTATTCTAAACTGGTCCAGTAAAGTGAAAGCCTGGAAGGAGGGCATCAGTTTCAAATGATCTTATATCAAATGAACAGTCGCTCTTTCTAGCATGGCCGTTACAGCCTCCAAAGCATTGCGATTGGTTTGAAGCGGGTGGCAATATTTCCCTACAAAAAGACAGGAATTTGTTTAAAATGAATTCGTAATTTATTAAAAAAAAGAAAAAAAAATACAGGAATGAACACACGCATGTATACTCAATTTGATCTTTAACTATAGAAAAATCAATTTTTAGTTCTGCCTACATAATTCTTGCATGCCTGGGAAGAGTTTGCTAAAATTTTTTCAATTCGAATGAAAAATTCATAATTAAATTCCGCAGCTGGCTCATTAAAACTTTTCTAAAATCTACACGACCGTTCCTCCATTCCTAGTTGGGTCTACAATGTGCACTCAATACCCACATATACATACACATATATGAGGTAAAGCCACATCAATCATAAAATCTCAACATTTTTGACCGGTTTTGTTTTCGTATGGAAAACTTTTCAAAACTCCACAGTTCTACTCTAACTTGGGGGGGGGGGGGGGGGATTGAACAACAAAAACACTGTGAAAAGTGTAAAGAAATTTTTTTACACTTGACGTACAAAAGCCACCACGGGGTGTGTTGAAACACTGGGAGTTGAAAGCAATCAAATCATACTCACCCTACTACAATACTAACTACCATGAAAAGCAAAACAAAAATTCTTCACTTAATGGCCATTTTCTAATTCAATTAAGTATGAAAGAGGTGGTTGTTGCTGAGATTTCGTTGTTTATATTTAGATTAAACTGTCTTCGCGCTCAATACCACCACCCACTTATATAATAAGAATTAAGTTTTATGGAGTACTTTAAGCTTAAGCCTCTATCTCAATTCCTAGATTTTTAGTCTTATATTTCGTCCTATCTAAAGAAATCGTGTAACGGGGAAGTATTTAAAAAGATGCAGTTTCACTTCATTTACGTTGGTCGACATACTTTCGTACATACTTATACTACTCGTATGTATAAGGGGTAGCTTTCGTGCTAACAAGTTCTGATCCACTTGCGATAAGCACCAACCTGTTGTGTTGTCACCTTGTTATAGGTGGATACAAGTAGAAAACTTGATTAATAGCTGCAAAGTTTTGTGGTATCCCTGCCATATTTAAAGGGGGGGACAGGATGTATGTATGTATGTATAAACGTCCTGGGTGGATATTAATAACCCTAACAGGAAGTACCGTTGTATATGGATATTACGCGCCACTATTTCGATAATGAATGTGATTTTATGTAAGTCAAGTCTTAATAAATTTGTGCCAAATTTCCATATACTTCCCCTTTGGTAATTGAAGTGAAGTAACCGGAAATTTATACATAAATCGACTTTTCAAGTATTATTCCATGTGCTCTATGTATAACAGAAACGTTAGATATTTTTAGGATTGAAGTCTCTGACAGACCTGGTACTGGTACTGTTACTAGTACTTAAGTACTTTACAGGTCTGGTCCCTGATTTTGTAAAATTGTGTAAAATTCTAAATTCCTATAACTTTTTAATACACCAATATAAAAAAAAATATACTTGAGTAATACGAATTGTTTTGAATTGTTGTCATCAAGATGTGGTTTTTTAAGTATAGATTTTTACTACCAATTATGTATAGGCTTTAAAACTATGCCTACTAACGATCTGTCCAGTTAAGTGAAGTTGAATAAAAAATCGTCGGAAATGGATAAACATATTTAATGAATTCCATGACACCGGCTTAACTCTTTCTGTTGATAGTTGGTAAATGGACATGAATCAATGGCAACTATATTTGCTCATTTCGTTTGACTTGTTGATTTTAGTAGGTCTTTTCATCGAGCACAAAAGCCAAATGACTTGTCTGCTTCTGTTTCTTGTGGTTGTCATTATTTTTCTAAAACTAAGTACCAAGCATAGATGGCACAAGAGCTAGATGTCGCATGCAGTACCAAAAAAGTATACAAAATATGTATGGCTGGGTGGTCCATTTCGGTATCTGAAGTGTTGAGGAAGTCGATTAAATGTATACAAAACTGCTATTATAAAAAAATTTTCTCTCTGCACGCTCTAAAACATGTTATGGTCCATTCCAGAATTCACTACCCATTTCACAATCTGTATACTCTGCTCTAGTATGCCATGCGACATCTACTTCGTATGCCATCTATGGTACAAGCCATATGAACTGATCGCACGAAACGGATTAAGTATGAAATGTCGAGGGTGTCAAAATTGAAATTAAAGACATCACCAAGTAAAATAGCTAAAAAATACGTTTTCACAAATTTTAAGTTGATATTTATGTCTACAAATAACCACAGTCTCCGAAAACCCCCGCATTCAGATGAATGGGACAATTCCATATATATTTAGAAGCTTGGTATCGAATTTTTTTTTGAGTATCACAACAAACCTTCACCCATTTGGGCAATTTTGATTTTTTGCATTGGTTTCTCGCATATATTTCTAGAACGGCTCGTCGGACAGAAAAAAAGATTATAACCAATTTTATAGGATTTCTTATTCTGAAGAAGTTTTTAGTACAATAAAAATGTCTAGGACTGATCGTTTTCAAAGTATATGTAAAAAACCAAAATTATTATATGGCAACACCAAGAAGGGGTTGCCCGATGTAGCCCATTTTTGAAATTTTATTTGCTATTAGTATGAAAACACAGTGTACCAAATTTCAACTTTCTATGTCGACGTGCTCTCAGGTAGTGTCCAAATATATAGTGGAAACGAAATTTTTGTATGGCAACCCCACGAAGGAGTTGCCCGATTTGTCTCATTTTCGAACTTAATTTTACTTTTTTTTTTAATGTCCGTGTCCAAAATTTCAGCTTTCTAGGTGAACGCGTTCTCGAGTTATCGTGCGCACAGACAGACGGACGGACGGACGGACATGCAAAAATCAAAATAACTTTTAATATTATGCGTGGGTGTCCAATTCATTTTGCTCTACCATCATTATTTCGAGGTGTTACAAACGGAATGACAAACTTAGTAGGTATACCCCTATAGATTTCATCTAGGGTATAAAAAGCACACGGTGGCTAAATTGCCACCGATAGCAAAATGAAAATCTTTCTAGCTAAATTAATTCCTTGGTTGTTAATTTTAGCCACGAAGTGGCTAAATTGGAAACAGTGCTAAGGGTTAGTCTTGGAAAAATATAAGTTACTAATGCCCTAGATACACAGCATTCTTAATGAAGAAATAACTAACGACTCATTAGTCTATAATGATTCATTATAAAATGCAGACATACAACCATTTCTTTAATTAAGTTGTACTGTCTAACTGGTTATGACAAACTTATGATATTAAAGAAGCAATATGGATCGAATTAACGCGATAAACCTTGTCTTTATTAATTTTATTTTTCAATTTAACAATATACAAATGAGAAAAACTTTATATTAAAAAGAATAAATTTGTGATTTGCATTCTTCTTCTTATTTTTTTTCAAATCGGCAGATGCACAGCGGAGCTCCACATTTATATTATATGCCAAATCTAGCACATTTTTCCTCATTATAGCTATAATGAAGGAAGAAAACACTGCATTAGTGTACTTCATTATCATCTGATTTTCAGTATATTGCGCAGGATGACAATTTCTGCACAAATGCCAAATGCCATTATTTACAACTCTATCCCCATAGTAAGTTTTGTTTCTATAGTCGCCCTGTCAATGTTCGGAGCCTCGGAATCGAGAGCTTCATTTTCTGCCATTCAGCCTAGCGTCAAAAATTTCCGCTCAGAAAAATTATAGAGTGACTGAACTTGAGTGTTTTGCGGCTGTATTAAGCGCCACTACATAGAAGACTTTCATTTCACCATAATTACAGACCACGCGAGTTTAAAATGGTGCTTGGCCTACTAAAATGAATAAATCATCCACTTTTTTTTTATCAAGATATTTACAAATTGATTTTTATAAAATAAACGACCTACGGGATTTATCCGATTTTGGGCTACTGCCTCAATCTTCATTCTCGTGTTAAGATAAATTTTATTTAAGTTATAGGAGTCTCAATTTTAATGGTATAAAAGTAATTATAACATGAAAAATATTAACAAATTTGGAAAAATAGCTCCGGTAGCTCATTTACAATATAATGTTTGGAAAACCTATGTACGAAAAATAATAAAAATTGGTGTACATGTGGGAGAAAAATAACACGCTTTTCTGAGGTTTTTGAATTAAAAAATAAAATAAAAACAAAAAACCATCTTTTTCAAAAATCCAAGCCCGGTAGCATTTGAACTGGAGAGTTTCTAATATTTTGCCGAAGGTTTCAAGTCAATATCGTAAAAATTGTGGAATATAAAAAGGGTGAACAAGATGCTTGCAAATTTATTCAGCCTTAATATACACGAAAAAAAAAATACCATACTAAAAGGCCTCATTCCCTTAGAATGCATCATGTCATGAAAAGTTCTATAGATAGCAAGACAAGCTGATTTGTTAGGAGGTGATATAGATCATTTATAGTTCTGGAAAAATCATTATTAATGTAAGCGATATAATCTAAGTGATTCGTTTCTTCGAAGAGCTCTAGAAGTATGTACATACATCACGAATTGAACATTATAGGTACAGAAGTGCAGCAAGTCTATAGACACCTCTTTGGTGATCCAGAGAATAGAATAAACAGTTCTTACAGGACAAACAAACAACGAAACTGATTTAATTGATATTTTAACGGAATCTGCTATACCAAATTTAATCTATGACAATCACACAGATTAAAAAATGCTCAAGAATTTCTCTTTTTTTGGGTTTCAACAATTTTAACAACTAAATCAAATATAATTACTATGAGTTTCATCATCAAGTTAAATATATAAAATTCAAAATCCCCCGTATATACATATGCATGAGTTTATGTGATTTATGAAATTTAAAATATTTTTCAATTTTTTCAATAATTTTCCAAATATTTTCAGGGGCGTATTTTTACATCTTGTGGATGCAGTTGGTCGTAAAGCCCGTGAACGAGGCAGTTCGACATTTAGCGATGATTTTAAAATGTATAAAACCAGTGGAGCCAGCATTGAAAGTCTTGAAATAATGACAATCGTCATTGAAACAGGCCAAATGAATAGAGTCAGGTAGAATGATAGATGTTTATATACAATACACAGGTGTTGTCTGTCTCTTCCAAATCAAGGGATGAAAACATGATAATTATGCTAGTCCTATTCCATTATTGTGGTATGCCATACAAAAGCAGATATCAGATTCTGTTATTTTGGATTTTCCTGTCTATATTAAATTATAATATACGAATTGAGTCCTTGTTTCAAAATAAGGCCCATTTCGTATTGTGTTTCGTGTTTTAGGTCTACTAAATTTTAGTAGCTACCTACTGTATACCTATGTATATATGTAATACCATAAAGTTTGCCTTACAATTAAGTCTTTAATGGCTCTTATAAGACAGTGCCGAATGACTTGATTAGGTTGTTGTCAATTCATAACGTAAATATTTTAGTTTGTGATCTATCTTTTCAGTTTTCCCTTGTGTGAATTTTTTTTCTTTCATTTATGTGCTCGCTCGTAAAATTTTGAAGGTCAATCAATGTTTTTATGTTGTCTTTTTGGTGTGTGAGTGTTTTTTTTTTCAAATTATGTCTTAAATTAAGAAAGGACGATTAACGATAGCGTGTGTTTCACAGATGTTACATTTCAGTGTCTAGACTCTCTGGGATAGAATGTTAACATTTCTGTTATAATTAAGCATAAAAAATTCATGAGAATTTTAATTAGAATTGCTGCACTAATTGCATTCAGTCTGTTTTACAGTGAAAACAATTTTGTGGGTATTTTAAATATAATGAGTGTCATTTAAGAAGAACTCTTGAATAATGTGTTTTAGACAAGGAGTGAAGGGTTGGTTTTTTATTCTTTTAATTGTATTTAGAGAATGCATATATATGCGAATGAGACCTTTCAGTGAATAATTTTAAATTATTACTATTTTTTTTTAATTGAATGAATGATAAATAACTGCAATAAAAATACATATGAATGGACGGCTACGGCTATCTGAGCTCAAATAATATTTAATAGAATAATTCGTACTAGGTAAACTCGAAATTTTTCAATTCATGCATATTTTGAAAAGTGCCCAGGTCTATTTGAAATTGAGTTGTTCAATATTTTTAACAGGAAAATATCATCGCTATTAAAGTCGAATAAGAAATATTTTATCAACCAATTGGGTTTTTGTAACTTTATCTAAAATTATGTATGTATGCAATTTCTCAAAAGCTTATGTTTTTCTAACTCTTTTATGCAAAACTAAAGAAAAGAACCTTTTCCGAGGGACAAGTCTTTCAAACAACAGCCCTGTATCGTTATGGTAAAAGAATGAGAAAATCCAGAAGCTTCTTTGGTCGTAATATACATATAAAATAAGCCCTCCGGTATGCTGTGCAAAAAGGAGGCAAATATCAAGAAAGTGCTATAAATTTAAAATTTAAAGAACACGTTTTCTTCTTCCTATACCCTACGTGATTTATTGTAGAGATTGGGGATGATAATATAAAGAGTCTATTTAGAGATTTTCCTTATGCTATAATTGGTGTTCTTAAAGGGAATGTTCAGAGTTCATTTATTTATTTTCAACAGTATCAACATGATGGGTTGATGTAGTCCTGTACTAATCAGAGTGATATATAGCTCGACATAATACGAAAAATTCGTATGTAAATCGCTCATTACACACAATAGCGTACCCGGGACTCTGTTATGGGGTGTTTGGGGGGGGAGGGGGTTGAATAACTAATATAACAAATTGTAATGTATGTAAATTGGGGAAGATTTTAAATATCTAATCTCCTAGATAATATTTTTATTTATGTAAAGTAATCAAAAACGGAAGTTTTTGAAGGAATTAAATTAAATTTTCGTTAGTCCTTATATTCAATTTAAGTCAGCTCATTTCTTATGGGACACCAAAGATAAAAGATAATCCTTTGCAATAGACATCCTGTAAGTTCATCCTTCAAAAAACTTGTGGCCTTCCCGTCAACTTACTAAATGATTTGTTTTCCTGAACTGTGCGAATGTAGAATATTTTACCAATTTCTGTCTTTCTTCGGGATATAGTTAAATCTACGTTCATGAATGACAAATATTAACACCACTGACACTTTTTCTCATATGTATACTAATTTATAATCCTAGCTCTGCAATTTTGTGCTTTGATTATAGATTATATTATAGATAATACAAATGAAGAAGAAGAAGAAAGACTAAAGTGAATCGAACCATTGGTCCTTCGAGCCGGTTTTTTTGTTATGAAATTGAAATTCACTAAAATTTTATTATCTGAACCTGAACTTTTAGACTCAAAAAAACTAGAGTAACTGAACTAAGCTCAACTCGACTCTAATAAGTGCTACAAGGCCTTATTGATTGTTGTCTCCATACAATTTGTACGAGAATCAATGTATTTATGACACGTTGAGCAACCCGCAATCGATATGTATGAATACAACATGGAAAAGGACAATGAATTTGCCACATGCTGGTAAAAGAAAGCACCTGTAATACTCGCTAAGCACTCGATTGCAACGTAAACGGTCCATACAGTTGTCACCATATTTACTCATTCGGAAAGATGAAACGTTCTGCGTCTTAGTATCGGAAAATGAATTTCTTTATGAATTTTTCTGGGTACATCATCTGTTTACTGAGTTTATTGAAGAGTTTATTAATTTATTTTTTATTTTCAGCGTACACACCTACATATACATACCCTACAATGTAGAAGTAATTTCACTAAAAATGGTCTGTACAAAAAAAAAAAAAAACTCTGGGACAATTTCATTAGCTGTTCAAGAAAAAAACTTTACTATTGAATTACGACCTTCCAAAAAATGAGCGCAAAATAAGGGTAGAAGCTCCCACAGATCTTATCTATAGATGCGACGCACATCTTACTTTAATTCTACTTTCTTAGTATAGGATTTGAAATTCAACTTTCAGCAAAATTTTCATTTATCCCTAAACTCTTCAAGGAACACTTATGATGTTCTGTAATTCTTGACACATTTTTATGTTACAAGTTCAAATTGAAAAAAAAATTGAGATAATCGCTGATAAATAAGGAACATTTTTTTTAACAGAAGAAAAAATAAAGTGTTCTTTGATCTGCTACAAGTGCAGCTTTTTATAAGGAACTCTAGACTAATTGGAATTCCGGAATTCGTCCCAAATGTCACGTTGCTTTTACTTCTAAAAATTAATAAAAATTTCCACTAGTCTACAACCGTCTGCATATCAAGGTGATTTTGTAAAAATTATCAAAATTTCTTAACCGCTCCTGTAATTCAAAAAGTTCGAATATGAACTAACTACATTACTCATATAATTTTTTTACTGGTCTCAATGAGAAGATTGAGATATTTTACAGTATTACAAAGAAATCTCAAAACGAGAAAGTTTTTTTTGGATGTTAACCGTTTTTCCAAATCCTCGTAAATTCTAAATTTTTTTTTCAAGAAACGATTGAATTTTCAAAATTTATATTCTGCGTACCCTTCTTAACCTTTTTTCATACTTGTGTAAAATTGTCGGTCGTCCTTCGTCACCTTCGTACTTGAATACGAGATCCCTACATCACTTCACTTCATCACAGTAGGAGAAATGGAAATTGTTGGTCGGTTTTTTAGTCGGATATATAGGATGGGGCCCTGTTGTATTAATATAGTACATGATAAATATTCTTACCGACTAAATTGAATTGCCTTCTGCTAACTGTTTGTTGTGTGTCGTAATCCATGGTGTATTACTTTATTTCCAAAGAGGATGACCGACTTGTAAAAACCGTCTTCAACCCTCAAAAAATTCGAAATTTCCACTGTCATAGTCTGTCCGAATAAGTGCAATGTCATATGTAAATTCAATTCCATTAGATTAAACAAACTTTTGCTGATTCATTTAGGTTAACCAAAACTTAACATATTCCACATTGACCATTCTATTCTAGCTTGATGAAAATTCTAAGCCATTAGGAAATGAAATCCCAAAAGAAATTTTCCTTAACCCAAATATAGAGCAGTTTTACCAAATAATTATATCGCTCCTTAGCAGCTAAGTAAATTTAATTTAGAGCATCGATGCTAAGTCCAGAAAAGAAAAAATTTTATTCTAGTGGTTGTAAGAAAACATTTGCTCCGTAATTTGTACGTGATCAAATATGAAAAGACGCCAACAGCATTTTTTTTTACTTTACTTTACTTCTGGACCTTAAACAAACCGAGAGCCAATCCCATTAAGTATTTATGATTCAGGAAAGCTGTGTTCTATCAAGAAACAATATTGTGTACACAAACTCCCAACTCCACTGAATCCCAAGGAGATAAGGAAGGGATCATGGCATATTTGCCAAGTAATCGGCATGGATATATTCTCTGGGAAACACAAATCATGCCAAACGGCACGTGATTAAAGTAGGTACACCTGCTGGTTATGTAGCCGTATGTGTATGCACACGAGTATATTGGCAATCAATATCGAGATTTATATTTTATAAAAAGTTTGGTATGTGTGTAGTGTAGAACATGTCGAACATCATACCTGAAGCTACTATAAACGCCTATCTTAAATGCAATGCAGTGAGATTTCCTGAATAATTTTACCGTTATGGAAAGTAATCACTTTTAGAAAGCCACATGTCGTGGAAATAGGTTAGAGAACTTTTTTAGAAATTGAAAAATCTATTGGTGTTTTACACATTTCAAGGAAAAGTGATTTTTAGATGGATTTTTGGGTTGCCAAAAATTGTTATTCATTACCGTTAGTAGACAAGTTAAAAATGAAATATTGATTTTCAACGTGTCTTTTCATATATGATAGAATCGCTCTAAATCGCAGCTTTCTCACTAACCTATTTTGAAAACCAGTTTTTAATCAAATTTCTACATACGAGTTGTCCAAAAACAGAATAAAAGAAATTCCACAAATATCTTGCAAAAAAAAAAAAAAATATATAACAAAATTTAAAATTCCGAAAATCGAGAAAAATACCAAAAATTCAATATTCTACTCTTTCCGAATTGGTCTCGGAATTTTTTCAAGATTTCATTTTTGGAATTTATTTTCAAAATTTTGTTGTTCTAGATTTGCTACCAGAGATCCAATTAGGCCCATTTTGAAAATGTTTTGCTCAAAATTATATTCCATTTGCTGTAAATGTTATACTGTAATCAGGGGCTTTCGGCATGCACTGTCTCCGTGAGACAACTGAGACAAATCTTTGAACAACCGTCTCATTGTCTCAGTTCAATAAGCTGATTTGCCAATTTTGACATTTAAATAATTTTGACCACAGAAAATGGATAATACTAAATTGAGGAAAGTGTTGTTAGTTCATTCAAATAGCTCACTTAACTTTAATTAGTAATTAAATTCACAAACTAACGAAACTGAGTCATCTCAGACAAGAAAATTCAGTTTCACTTGTCGCAGTTGCTCAGTGGTTGCGTTCGAATTTTGTAGCTCAATATGGAAGTAAGACAGTTCACCGAAAGTGCAGTCTCAGTGAGCCAACTGAGAATATCTCACTTGTCTCACTGAGAATGTGCTTGCCGAAAGCGCCTATAATATGACATATTAAAAGTGTGCCAGTTCTCCCTTCCTCCTTTGATTGAGAGTTAATTGAATTTTGATTGTGTGCGAAATCTTATGAGATTCCTCCAGCATAGTCAATTCGCTTACTTTTGAAATTATTTCTTAAATTTCAAAAATGATTGTGCAAATTTCAATGGACTGTTTCTATAATTTTATAAGATTAGTTAATCCAAATCTTCTGACATTTCTTACTTACCCTTTCACATCAAAATATTTTATCTTAAAACTTTCTCAAGATCTCACAATTCAAAGTAAGCGAGATGGGATAGAACATAAAAAACTCATTGGAGCCTAATGTCATGAGTCATGATGAAATTGAGATTTTAATTTCTTAGAAGAAACTTTATTGTGCCTCCCTTTTTAAGAAACCAGAAGAAGAAATATTGTGTATTGCAATAATAAGGTATACCCCAACTGTCGATTTAGTGTGATGAAGTAGTGCACGTGCTAAGAAAACTGTTGAAACCACTTGACTTGTGTGCGGCAAGATTAAACAATATTAAGACAGAAAATAACTCCTTTTGATGCTGGAATATAGGATATCTATGGAATTGAGTGGAGAAGTTTTCTAATTCCTTAATAGATTAATACGAAAATATTTACTTTTCTTACCTTATATTTTGTATGTCGTTGATTGCCATACTTGGAGGGTGGAGATGGGATTGGGTGCCTAACCTTAACTGAGAAGTTCTCTACACTTATTCGTATGTAGTAGGTAAGATTAACTTATCCCGTTAAGGATCTTGAAAACTTTGTAAACCTATTGCTAATGACTTTTTCGCGTGAGTATGAATCCTAAATTATCTATAGTGCTGGAAAATAATTTCTAGCAATTTAATTAAGGATAGACACTCCACAAAATGTATGTAAATATTATGTATGCATATACCTTATACTTGTGGTATTAGTCGCTCAGGCAAGATTTCAACGGATGTGATGTATCTTTTGTTGTTGATAGTTTTGTGCTAATTATTGCGGTTAAGAAGTGTTGTGGTTGCTGTGGATTTTTAGACGATATACATGCGTCTAGTGTCTAGTTTTAATATGTTTTGTGTTTGCTTATATTGATCTCCATGTAATCACACATATATACGTTAACTCGTATGACTTAAATTAATTTCGAGGAAACAAGAGACAATCTTCTCCGTAAGTAATAGCTTGAATTATGTGATGAATTTGATGGGTAAAAGATATCACTCATTTCAAAAGAAACGTTTTCTACCACAAAAACTCTGTGGAAAATTTAAATTGTTGAACCTTGTACTAGGTCAAAATCGTTTAGAATATTCCGACATCCCCATAAGGTTAAAAAAAATGGGAACGTGCAAAGCAAAGTAAGCGTTCAAATAATAATTTTGAATTTGAAGCTGAATTTGAAAATGTGGAAAGATTTACTTTCGACACCAGATTAAAGGGCTAAGCCAAAACCCTCGAGAAATACTTCCCAAGCCATGAAACAGAAATCTAGATATGTGTGCGTGCTAGTTTAATTCTCTAAAATGTTTTATATTCATTCTTATGGAAAAGTGATTAGGCATTGATTTTGTATGTACCATAAAGCCTAAACTACTATCCACACAGTAAAATAGTCTTCAAGTAATTTTAAGCTTGGCTTCTTACCTTCCCAAAGGCTACACTTACTAGGTATATACCTTACTTAACAAAATAAAATAATAAAATAGTTTTGATTAAAAAGTAACCTTACCATTTTACGCTCAATAGCTCTCAGCTGAGTAATAGCTGAGACAACTTACATCTAGATGTGAAAAGCTTACAAAAAAGCGGTCGAATTAAAACGAGCTAATGACCCTCTAATAAAAAGCTCTATACATTCTCTCTCTCTCTTGCTGAATTGTGCCACATAAATTCTTCGCAATCAAAGCTTTCTTTGGTTGAATAAAAAGTTAAAGGGCTTTTAAAAAGTGATCCGGGTTTATATGGAGATTTTCTTATCTAGTTGTAAGTTGTCTCAGGTAATAGCAAAGAAACATAAAGGCATATAGCTTTGTTTTTTTGGTAATGGGTAGTTGCAATAGTGTATGTGCGGCCGTATTCCGATTCTGTAGGCATTGATTCGAATTCATCGGACCACTGCACATTCACATATACAATTATTACTCTGCTGAGAGTTTATGTTTGAGGAATCGTAGTCATTTGATTAAAATAATTTTTTTTTAAATTATTTCGTTAGAAAAGATTTGATAACGGTTGGGAAGATAAGAAAGTAAGCTTAAGATTATCAGAAAACAATCTTTTTGTATGAATAGTATTTTAGGCCGCGCAGGAGCTATTCAAAGCAAACTTTTGTCATTTTTACGTAAGAATACTGCAAATATTTGAGAATGTTAGGATTAAGCTAGAGCTCTGCTGATCTAGTACCTAGTGAGAGAGTATGTTTGATAGCTTGGGAAGTATTTCCCGAGGGTTTTGGTTAGGCGAATTAATTAGTCTGGCAGAATCTTATAAATTATAGGGCACACTCACATTACATGCCTGCCCATCTATCTGTCTGTCTCGATGATTTTGCACTATCAAATTTATATCGATATATAGTTCCTATCAAAAATGTTTAATGTTAAAAAATGAGAAACCCACCTTCTAAGGCTTGTCATATAAAAATTTCGTTTTTTTTTCGTATTATGTATATTTAAAAATTTGTTTGTAGACAATCTGGGCAATGTGGAAATCTACTTTTAAAACCCCTTGGGTATAGATTTGTTTGAAAAAAAAGTCTTGTGCTAGGAACGGATTTAATAGTATATAAAGGCTGTAGATTCTACTATAATAGTCTTAAATTATCGCCTAGTCTACCCAGACACAAAGAATTGATCCCAGGTATTTAGTTTGAATGACGAATTAGTCTCATCATCCGTAACTTGGTAAAATAAGTGCATGACGAGTCTCATGTCAAATTTATCCAAGGGGATAAGATTATATTGTTGCGAGCGTGGCTTTTGGGCCGTTATTTAAGACACAATATTAAATATTTATTATACAAGTTCTTTATTTCACTTCTAATTATATACAATTCATAAACCTTCAATTTATCAACTGAACTTTAATTATCGCTATTACTGTACTTTCAATTATCGCAATCCAATTACAACACTTTCGCCTGTTTATTACTTTAGCTTGTTACCACTGCAACGTCTAAGACAAGACTTTTTTCTGGCGGTGACAACTGTTATATTTATATCCTAGAAACTCTCCGGATTATTCTGGAGTGTTCTATTCCAGAAGCTTCTTGACTATTCATTCTATTCCTGAACCTTCCCGAACATTCCATCATCTATTCTCCGAACCTGAAGTCGTTTACTCTCCATTGCCAGTAGATGCCACGAGTTGTCTCTTTCTGTTGCACGTAACAATATATTCACTCGAAATAGCTGAACTTTTTACTTTCAAGCCAGAGTGTTAGATTGTCGAAAAACAGTTTTTTTATCTTTTGAGAAATATGACCCTCTTATAAACACAGTAAAAAATTTGCACAATTGTTGCCACAAAGCTTAGTTATTTTCCCCTAAAATGTAGGGAATATTCCCTTCCTAAGCTTTGAGGCAACAATTTGGGCATTTTTACAGTGTACCCTAGGATCGAAATTGTATAGCGTAATGAAAGGATCAATACCAAATATGTGATTATAAAGATAACTGTACTTTAAAATCTATGGCTACGTTTTGATGGATGAGCCTGTAACTTTTTTGGGAAAAATATGAAACCCAACACAATAATTGTTTTTAGGACCTTCATATTTTATTTTTACGTAATCATAACTTCAACGCAAGCTTTTGTTTTGTGTTAACCGTTGGTTAAAAGTTCATCATTCTCTTTGTGGCATAGATCAAAATTCTATGGGATTCTTATTGTAGGCTTCTTTCCATCTTCCATTTCATTGTTTTCTTATTATACTTGATTTCAGAAAAGAGAAAAGGAATTTATTTGCTACAAACACTTTTTTCGAGTTCAAAAAATCTATTAATCCAAATTACGAGCCCATTTTTCACCGGTTTGTTTTAGTTAAAGTAAAAGTGACAGGTTGAACCTAACATTTAAATGTATATTAATCATTCACAAGACATCCAAGCCCAGAGTACATGTTGGTGTTGCTGAATCAAAGAAAACTTTTAACTCATTTCCGTAAAATAGAAAACAATCATTAATCTTTGATTCTCGGCAGGTGTGATTCTAAAAATCATTTAATATTTCCGTATTTCTCCCTTTACTTTCTCCACATGAAACAATTTTTCTATTTCATTTTGCCAACAAGAAACGTCTTTTCCAATATAATACGAGCCATTCTGAGAACACCATATTTTTACTTAATAAAAAGAAAAACTTTTACCTTTTCTCATCATTGCGTTGAACAAATTCTTAAAAAACTGGCAACATTTACACAACCGAAACCCCACTTTATCAATAGAAATCCACCGTCTCACATTGAAAGTACAATAAAAGGCGTTGAAGCGGAAATGAAAATGACTATATTCTTTTTTTGATTTTTACATTAAAGAAAATTCAATGAAAATATTTGAAAATCACTACACCGCACTCCGCTTTATAACTGTGCCGATTGAAACATCAAAAATTTATTATATATGTATGTATTTGTATGTATGTATTAGGAAACGCGGGAGGGTGGAGTGTCCGGTTAAAAAAAAACGTTTCGTTCCATATACGCCACGGAATTTGTTTGCTTTTGTATTGAGTGCTGCTGTCAACTTTCCCAGGCGATTAAATTAAGATGAAAAACTTAGACGAGAATATCCCTTCTTGACGTGACGTGCCAAAATCAATATTTGATTGACTGTTGAAAAGTGACTTTATTGGAATTCCAACAGAGAATCATGGTTTCGGTGTATTAGATATTACCCAGCGCTTAAAGTGAAGCGACTTGTTTACACATCAAATAAAAAGTTTAAATGAGTTTGTTTTAGAAAGTGTGGCGTGAGTTTCATTTCAGCAAATAATTTAATAATGATTTAAATGAAAGTGATGCAAATTTGAGATTTCATATCGTGTGAATTTGAATTAAATCGATTAAAGATTCCATGTTGCAATTCCCTGAAAATTGTAGCCTTCATTTCTTGGCAGAAGTAAAATAAATACATATTAGAAAAATAATCACAAATTCAAATCTCTTTATTTCAACAATATTCTTATACTGGGTGGCGCAAAAGTACTGGCACTATAGAAATTACTTATATATTTTTTTATATGACATCTCCGGTCATTCTGATATTGAAAATTGTGTAGTAGACAAATGCAAAATTACTGGAAATAAACATGGACCGTTATACTCTTCCCCATGAACGTGGAATAATCGTGTCAATGTTTTCATCAGTGATAAACAACACAACGTGAATTTCGTCTACGATTTCCCCGCTATCCGGCACCGGTTGGTCGCACAATGCGATGCTTTGTCACGCCTCGAAGCAACTGGCGCAACATTGGATAGACCTAAGTCTGGCAGACCACGAACAGGCAGTTCAGCCGAAAATATTGATGCGAAGATGTGGAAGAGTGTCCAGAAACATCAACGAGGCGACGTGGCACGCAATTGGTTATTTCCAGGCGGACTCGGCTGCGTATTTTGGTCAAAGACTTGATGTTTCCGTATAAAACTCAGATGACTCTACAGCTGCTGCCTACTGACCACCGAGCTCGTCTAGAATATAGCCAGCGCGTCATAAACCTCAACCTTGAAGAGGATGATTTTTTTTTCAAAATTGGTTATGAGTGACGAAGCGCATTTCCATTTCTCGGGTCATGTCAATGAGCAGATAACTTGCTTCTGGGGCACTGAAAATCCGCGCATTATTCAACAAACTCCATTACACCCACTAAAAGTTCTCTTTATGGTTGGCGTCTGTGCTGAAAGAGTGATCGGACCCTATTTTTTCGAAGACGCTTCAGGCAATGCGATAACTGTCGCAGGCGAGCGCTACAAAAACATGTTATGTGAGTTCTAGATACCCAGTTTGGATGCATTGGGGCTGGAGCACATCTGGTTCCAACAAGACCTCGCCACGGCACACAAAGTGCGCGACACTATGGACTTAGTGAGGGACGCTTTTCCAGGCCGGGTTATCTTTCGTTTTGGCGATTTACCTTGGCCCGCAAGATCCCCCGTTCTGATTTGTCCAGACATCTTTCGTTGGGGCTATTCGAGACCACTGGTGTATGTGAACAAGTCACAGACTCTCGCAGCCCTAAAAGAAAACATTCGTCAAGAAATAAGGAACATATCGCAGGAAGTGTTATTCGAATTCACCGACACTGTGTTCACGTTAAAAATTCACTCATAGCTTACAGCTTGTAATTGAAGTTTAAAGGTTTTTATTTTTAAGCACAATTTTTCTAACTTATCACTAATATCCGGCTCGAAGGACCATTTTATGTGGAGGTTTTTCTTATAAAGGGTTTTCCAATAAGAGGTGTTATTTTTATATTCAAAGAAAAATGCCATTTTTTGAGATAAATGATCGGATCTTTATTTCATTATAAAGAGGAAGGTATGCCGTTAATAATGGAAAATAACATCAGCCAAATGACGACCACGCCTACAGGACCATATCCTTTTCATGAAATTTTCCATAACCAAATCGCAAAGTGGCTGCCGTATGACCTCGATAGCCTCACGAATTCCATCTTTGAGGTCTTGAATTGACGTTGGGCTGTTGGCGTAGAACTTCTCTTTCACGTGGCCCCAAAGGAAGAAGTCACAAGATCTCGGTGGCCAATTGTGATCACCTCTTCGAGAGATAACACGGTCCGGAAACTTTTCCCGTAAAACATCAATGGTTTCGTTGCTTGTATGGCACGTAGCGCCGTCTTGTTGAAAGTAAACGTTGTCCAGATCAATACCATCCAATTCCGGCCATAAAAAATCATTAATCATCTGTCGATAGCGCAATCCATTCACCGTAACTGTTGCTCCAGCCTCATTTTGGAAAAAGTAAGGTCCAATGACCCCGCGGGACCATAAACCGCACCAAACAGTCACACGTTGAGGATAGAGAGCCTTTTCAACAATAACTCTTGGGTTTTCCGAGCCCCAGATGCAACAATTTTGCTTGTTGACGAAGTCATCGAGGTGGAAATGGGCCTCATCACTCAAGATGAGTTGTCGATGGAATTCCGGATCATTTTCATGCATTTCAAGGACCCAATCAGCAAAGACTCGACGTTGTTGATGATCGGCCGGCTTGAGTTCTTGTGTTAACTGAACTTTATAAGCCTTAAGACCCAAATCTTTATGAAAAATATGGTGTAATGACGTTTGTGGAATGCCTAATTCCAAAGAACGACGAGGAATGGACAAATCTGGGTTTTCTTCAACACTTTCGGCTACAGCATCAATATTCTCGGCTGTTCTTGAGCGACGTGCACGAGTTTATTCTTCACATCACTAACTTGTCCCGACAGCTCGAATTTTTCTACCAATTTCTGTATTGCGGTCCGACAAGGTGCTTCACGACGACCCAAAAATGTTTAAAATGTTTACGAACCGTCTCTGTCACATTTTCACCATTTTTATAGTGAACTTTAATAATTTCAATGCGTTGTTGAATCGTGTATCGTTCCATTTTTATTAATGGCGTAGTTTCTACTTGTCAAATGTCAAAAAATGACGGCTCCAAAAGTGACATCTACCGAAATAGCGGGCTAATTAAAATAACACCTCTTATTGGAAAACCCTTTATAAGGATTCCAGAGACATTTTTATTTTTCACAATGAATCAGAAAAGCCCATATGCAAAAGAAATTGGTACTCGCCACTAAATATTCGCCAGATTTGAACCCACAATTTGCGATAGATAGTCCGAACTTCTTCCTACTGTACACTAATCTTATTCGTTGTCCATTGTGTCAATAAAATCACCATCGTTTAACGTTATAAATTATAATTGATATTGAATCCCTTTCAATTCCAGTTACAAGATCAAAGTTAATAAAGAATACGGATTTTTACTAATCTTAAATTGTCTCTAAACAAAAAATGGATGCTTTTTTTCCATCAGACCAAAAAAGATTGTCCTTTTTTTTTACATGCTTGCTTTTCTTCCCGAAAACTTCGGCCGATTTCGATGATTTATATTTTTTGGTGGATTTTCCAAAGTATCTCTTGATACGTCAGATTATCAACCAACAAAGTTTTTGTTCGTCGCGATGTAGAGATTTTTCTTCCAAATTTGGGTACCCGGGTCACATATTTAGAAGTGGTGTGTAGTGGTTTTATGCCAGTATTTACCAAAAGTGTAATCCATTAGTAGCTAATTTGACTATTATCTACTCACATGAATGGGTCCTCGGAATATAAATGACTTTCTAAATTAACTATAGCACGACATCAAATTTGTGAACTAAGAGCCCCATACACGATAGCTGTTCTACCAGTATGCTGTGCACTTATATAATAGGCATAAATATGACTCTCTTTACCTCTTTTCCTTTCTCCTCTCTCTCTCTCTCTCTCTCTCTCTCTCTTACTACTAAAAGGAGCTTGTTAAGAAAATCTAGCCCTTTAATCTAACCGCTACTTCGCCCCCTCCAAATATATATACAATGCGAATATATGTACTTCGTTTCCAATATATTGATTTTATTAGGGTATGGTGCGTTTCTAAAACATGTTTATATCCCATAAAATTTACTTGCAAGAAATAATGTTCATTCGACATATTATGGGTGCCAACCGACTCCAACTTTTGAACGAGATACATAATATATACATACATACATATGTACTCTATTTTTACGGCTGCCAAATGTGCTTCTATAGAAATCAATCGAACTAAGTATAAGCTAAGCTAGTATGTATTGGTTTGACCAAGTAAATACCCTGCAGGAGGGTTAAGGACCAATATAAATTCAAGGATGAGTGAAATTTAAATGCAATCAGAACTGAATGTACGTACACAAATACTTAGGGAGTTTCAAGAGTCTCGTCTAAAGATTCATAAAATTCTTGAAGAAAACAGATCTTGAATACAAGCGCTGGACTCTTGTAAGAAATCAAGACGAAATAATGGCAAAGATTTTCATATGATAGCTCAATTAGAATTTAATCTCCAGGATATCGATCCAGTAAAGATGCTGTCGAGTTTCGCTTATTTCATTATTATGCAGCTTTTATAGAAATTTTGGTGAAGATATTTTCAAATGCATTGAGGTGAATTGCTTTAGAAATTCACAAAATTTGCATAAGAGAATTTTAGGGAGAAATTTTGTTTTTTTTAAGTTTTCCTCCTTGGGAGATATGACATGGCTTCATAATGTCTGAGGAATGCTTGAAACATCGATATCAATAAAGAAGTTTTTTTTCTTCTTTCTTTGGAATTGCAAGACATTCTATAAAGGATTTATCATGGAATATATCTAGCAGTTTTTATTAATTTACAAAAAAGAAAAATGATTTGATTTGCTCGGAAAAATATTGTGAGAGTTTTAAAAATCTGACAAGGAAATTCTACACAGTACCAGTATTGTTATATCCGCAAGACAGCAAGAAAGTATTCGGTATTGAAAACGTATTTCCCGTTGTGTAGAATCAGCAAAACATTTCACGAATATCTACGTATGTACTGGGTCTTTCAAATTGAGTTTTCAAAAGTAAATGATTAAAAGGCATAGTCTTTGAATTGAAACTAAAAAAGTTTTTATTTATTTTTGATATACAATGTTTGCCATTTATACTCTAAAAAAGATATCTCCCATGTGACCACCTCTTGCGTCTCTACAGTACCTGATTCTTTTATCAACATTTTCAATCACATTCTGGCATAGTTGCGACTCTATCTTACCAATAACTCGAATAATTTCTGCTTTCAATGCTTCAACGTTTCGAGAATTATTCTTGTAGACCTGTGTTTTCACATGGCCCCAGAAAAAGAAGTCTAGCGGTGTCAAATCACAAGATCTTGAAGGCCAATTCAAATCACCGAATCTGGAAATAACACGGTCTGGAAACTTTGTATGCAGTAATTGCAAAGTTTCTCTGGCTGTATGACACGTAGCCCCAACCACATGTCTTCAGTATCAATATTTTTCAGTTTTGGCCATAAAAAAGTTGTGATGATGTCGCGATATCTGGTACCGTTAACGGTTATGGCTCTTCCAGCGTCATTTTCGAAAAAGTACGGTCCAATCACACCACCAGACCACAATGCACACCAAACAGTGACTCTTTGTGGATGCGTTCGCCTCTCTTGGATCACGCGAGGGTTTTCCCCTTCCCAAATACGGCAGTTTTGTTTATTAACGTAGCCACCGATCTCGAAATGTGCAAAGATGATTTTTTTTTGAAAAATCGTCGTGGCAGCAATTCTTGTGTCAGTTGAACTTTGTAGGCCTTCAACGCTAAATCTTTGTGCATAATACTCCATACAGTTGACTCGGAAAGTCCCAGTTTTTGTGAATGTTGGGAAATTGACGTATTGTGGTCAGCTGCAACATTATCACTCACAGCACCAATATTTTCTTCTCAACGACCAAAACGAGCATACTGACGTCTTTCTCGATCTTGTATTGCACCAGTTTTTTGAAATTTCCGCACAATATTACCAATTTGTTGCTCAGTTGGACGATTGTGTCGACCATAAACATCGTGTAATTTGCGAAATACATTTCTTACAGAACGATCATTTTCATAAAATAATTCAATAATCTCAATACGTTGTTGACTCCATTTTTATAAATGGCAAAAGCTGCAAAATGACATATAATATGAGTGTGTTCGATGTTTGAAGTGTGTTACACAGGCGCGTACTTTGAAAACTCAATTTGAAAAACCCTGTATATGAATAGAAATTTATCCGTCTTAAATCTATCTGTAAAGCACCTAACTGGCTCATACAACGCAAGATTCTTGGACTTGAAAATTGTCAGATTGTTATCTAACAAACTCTGTCTGACTAAATTAATTATCGAGAAGAACAAATGACGTATCTATGACGAAAAACAGATCTAAAAAGAAATAATATTGGACGCAAGTAACTGCCTTGAGGTACCCCTGATGATGCATGCGATATAGGTTGCGAAACCTCCATGTCCAGCACCTATAAATTGTAAACGATCTGTTAGATTAGATTAGATTTGTGAAGGGGTGTATAGGCGTTAGCCTCGCAATCACTGCGACCTGAAAGATCTATTGTGAGTCCCCGTTGAATTTGCTCCATTTATAGGTTTAGACTGTTAATAAAGTCTAGAACCATTCTGGGCTTGAGGTTCCATACGTAACTTGGTGGAGGAAAAGCATGTTCGAGGTGGAGTAATCTCCGCCTGGGCAATGCTTCGCAGTTGCAGAGCAAGTGCTCCGAGGTTTCGTGAGCATCCTGACAGAAGCGGCAGGATGAAGTCTCAGCCAAACCCAGCTTGTTTAGGTGATACCTCAAGAGGGGGGGGGGGATGACCTGAGAAGAGCTCAATGATCATTTTGAGCTCTGTTCTTCTAAGGAGTAGGAGTTCTTTTGTTTTTCCGCCAGAGGTGTCGATAAACTTCTTTGCCTGACGAAGTCCTTGTAGCCTTTCCCAATACAGGGATTCTTGTTTATTCTCTCAGATCATCTGTTAATGTAATGATCAAGATAATTCAGAATTTAGTGCAGAAACTACAGAATCAATAATAAATATTTTTGTAACAGTTTATAAAATACTTTACTAAAATCATATACACATATACTCAACGATGAATATAAATATGTATGAGCATTGTTTGTTCTGGTCTTAAAAATATTTTCAATCATTGTTCTCTTTCCATTTATTCTATGTATAACCTATTTTTCTGTGCGAGATTAAACTTGGTAACAAACTTCTTCTTTCTCAACGATAATAACAGTCTGCTAAAAATATAAGATGATTTTCAGTGGAAATGTAATATGTCTAGAATGAATAGAAATTTAAATTTTTCCCAAGTAAACGAGATAAGATAAAACTTTTATCGTAAAGCTAATTCCGAAATAAAATCACAAAATCTTTGGGAAGAAGCTATTAGGAACTAAGCGCACCACGGAAAGTTGCACGACGAGATTATCAGAGTTAATGTGCTCAAGGAAATTACCGGTGAATATTGTAAAGTCGTCGTCCTGACAGGCAGTGGTGCAGTAACGCGTCGCGAAGCGGTAGTAAAAGTTTTCTCAAAGGTTGTGGAAAATTTGAAACAGCTTTGTACATTAAATTTAAGAGGACCTTAGAAAATGCAAGATGTGGTGAGGATGGTACAAGGAAAGAATGAATGTCTCGAATTGGTTGGAGGAAGGGTTTGACTGTCGAGTTCATGTAGAATATTGAAACAGATTTTTTGTTCAGGTACTTTAAAATCTTCAAAAAAATTACGTGCTGCTATATAAGTTCAGTGTTTTATCATAGTATAAGTTCGGATAAAGTTGACTTCGTCAGCGACCATCGATCATATAACATCCATATGTACAGCAACATCGATGGTATTGATTTAAATAGAAATTACATGATATCTGTATTGATAATGAGATTTAAGCCTATGTTAATTTAGTTTAGGTGTTCGTTTGCTTAAAATAAAACGCCAGATATGTACAATATATACATAACCTAGCAAATATTTAAATATTGAAGATAGAGGAGGTACTGTGCTTCTGACTAAATGCTATGCTAATTTCTGAACTCTAAACAACTTTCTAAAATTTTTATTTTGGCTATATAGGACCAGCATGGATCAAATGAAATACCGCATATGTGATGTTTGATGAAAACATTGCAAACTGCTGCAGAATGCATGTTGGCATTCCATAGTGACGGCAACAGCAAAACCATACACAACTATACAAGTACTGATTTGTTTTATTATTTTTGTATAGTTCCAAAACTCTTGAGAAATACTTCCCAAGCTGGAAAATGGGAATGCCTGACTTAGATAGGGTTTACCGTCAACATTACCTAGAATTCATAAGTAATGAGTACATGAACATACCTTACGTTGAACAAGTTTAGGAAGGCAGCCGTAATGTATTGATACGTCGTATTTTTGAGCATGTTACGCACCTTTCAGGGAATGTTTAGAGAAGGTAGAGGTAATTCGTTCGTTTTGGTTTGTGTATTCTTGAGCATGCTATGTACCTTTCAGGGAATACTTACTTAAGAAGTCAGAGGTAATGAATTGATATATTCATTCGTGTTGTTATCGAAACGAGATAGAAATTTTTGTGGCTATATTTGCAGAGGCTAGTCCGAGGGAGGGCGTGCGGAGTCGTAAATGCGTCATATAGTTTCATTATTTTTCTAAGAACAGTGAAGGAAGCTGCAGATAGCAAATATTCTGATTTGTGCATTATTCTAGAACAAGAGGTAGATTATTTTTAGTTCAAGTACGAGATACGAATAAGTGAGGACGTATTTATTTTCCATACCTCTCTGAGAAAGCAGGAAGAGTTCTTCCCTTTACCTGTCACTGAAAAAAGAAAGAGTGCATCCCTCCACCTTCCTGAAAGTATTAATTGAATGGTTCTTTCCAACCTTCCGGAAAATTCATGCTTAATGGTTCCGTACATTTTCCTGAGATGGCGGAATGAATGCTTCCAAAGAATTAATAAGGCAGACTTCTTTTCACCTTCCAAAGAATTAATAAAGAAGGCTTCCTTTTACCTTGATTGATTGATTTATGAGGTTTGGGACCCCTTTCAGGTCCCCCGAACGAAGGCCAAGTCAAGGCCCATAGTTCACCCTCCAGACCCATGAGCGATCGCTCATAGGTCCCAACCGGACGCTCTTATAAATTTCAGTATTGGCTCCCAGCCCTCCTTGCCGGCATCATGCAACTCTTCCAGGAGGTGTGAACCAAGAATTCTGTAGCGTATTCCTGAGAGTGCTGGGCAGTGACATAGAAAGTGGGTCACTGTTTCGGACTCCTCTCCGCAACCCCTGCATATAGGATCATCAACAAGTGTCATCCTGTGAAGGTGGCCCATGAGAGAGGAATGCCCAGTGAGAATGGACACCAGAGTTCTCAGGGTTGGCTTGTTGAGTTTTAGGAGCTTATTCGTATGATTTAAGTTTGGTGTACCCCACAGTTCCTTTGTTGTCCTACCCGTGGGATCTTCTAACCAAAGGCGACTGTGTTCGCGGTTAGCCCAGCTTGAAATGATTGAGACAAGGTGTTTTGGTGCAATCCCGACTGTAGAGGCAGGTTCCTCTGAGGCTGCTCCAAGATGAGCAAGTTCGTCTGCCCTTTCATTCCCGCTGATGTTGCTGTGCCCCGGCACCCACTGCACTATCACCCTGTTATTCCGAGAAAGGGAATTCAGGGTGGTTTTGCACTCCATTAATAATTTGGAGGTTATAAATGGTTTAGACAAAGCTTTGATAGCTGCTTGGCTGTCCGAGCAGATGGCTATCTCCTTATTCTCAGTGTCTGAGTTAAGGAGGTGTCTTCCCGCTTCAAGGATAGCCTTGACTTCTGCCTGGAAAACCGTGGAGTGGTTTTCAAAGTGAATGGAGAACTCAATTTCAGGCTCCTCACAGAAAACTTCCGCTCCGGTGCCTTCATCGGACTTAGAACCATCAGTATATATTATAATTGGGTTTGTCAATGGTTGAAACACGAAATGTGATTCCATTCTGCCCTGGATGGAATTCTATATTCAAAATTGCTTTCCAGCATGGTCTCGAGGAGGTGGTCGCTATCTCTGTCAATGCCAGGTGCGATAGACTGCACGAACTCATAAATGGATTCATGTGGAACTTTTGTTCCCCTATGAAGCCAGCCAAGGTTAAGATGCAGCCTTAGCGCTGTAGTCGACGCCCTCTGCTTGATATGTATTTGCACTGGGTGTATATTGAGGATAGCCTCCAGAGTCCGGGTGCTAGTTGGCTTAAAAGCGCCGCTTGCGCTGAGAAGGCACAGTCTTTGAATCTTCTCCAACATCTTGCGATGGTTGGCGAAGTCCATTGCTTTCCACCATTCCGCTGAACCATAGGTTAACATGGGTCGAATGACACTAGTGTATATCCATAGAATCATCCGCGGTTTGAGTCTCCACTTCTTCCCTACTGCTCTACGGCACATTGCGAATACTCTAAGAGCTTTGTTCGCTCTGTCTTCGAGGTGTGGTTTCCAGTTTAACTTTTTGTCTAGAATAATACCTAGGTATTTCACCCTGTCCTTTAATTCCAAGCGTGTGGAGCCAATCAGGGGCAGGTTTAAACTGGGGATATTCCTTTTCATGGTGAATAGGCATAAGTCAGTTTTCAGTGGATTGATGGTCAGTCCGTAATCCGTGGCCTAGCGCATGACTAGTCGGATCGCGCATTGCACCAATCCACAGAGCACTGGTTCATAACTTCCGGTGACTAAAATTGTCAAGTCGTCCGCGTAACATACTGCTTTGTACCCCATCCGGGTGAGTGTAGCAGGGGATCGTCCATGATAAGTACCCATAGCAAAGGTGATAGGATACCGCCTTTAGGGGTACCCCTGTGAACTTTTTTAACTCTGCTTGCCCCGCCAAGATCAGCAAAGACTGTTCTATTATGCAACATGTGTGTAATCCAATTTTTTAGAGATTGGTTCACTCCATGTTTTGTTAGTATTTCCGTGTACCTATGTAGAAGAACACTATTAAAGGCGCCTTCTACATCGATGAAAACAGCTAGCGTAGATTGTTTAAAGAGGAAGCCTTTTTCAATTGAGTGAATCACCTCATGGAGAGCCGTCTCGACGGACTTTCCCTTTAAGTACGCATGTTGGTGCTGTGATAGTCTGCTTCTGGGGATGGAGCGTCTCAGCTCCCACTCACAGATGCGTTCGAAGGTTTTAAGTAAGAAAGAAGTCAAGCTTATAGGCCTATACGCTTTTGCAGTTGAGTAGTCGACCCGACCTGCCTTCGGTATAAACACAACGCGGACTTCTTGCCACAACTTCGGTGTATAGCCCATTTTGATGCATGCCCTAAAGAGAGTGGTTAGGTTGCTGATCAGAGGGTCACCTGAGTGCTGAAGGAGGGCTGGGAAGATGCCGTCCTTGCCTGGGGATTTGAACGGTTTGAAGGAGTCAACTGCCCATTTGACCGATTCGTCCGTGATGAAGGCAACTTCTCCTTCTCCGAAAGTGAGGGTTTCGGTACGCGGAGCTGAGAGGCTCTCGTCTGGACCATCGGGGAAGTGTTGGTCTAACAAGATTTTCAACGATTCTCCAAAGGAGGAGGCCCGAGTTCCGTCGCTGTCCGTGAGGAGTTCGGGTTGAATTGATATTTTGGATAGGAATTTCTTAAGTCTTGACGTCTCATTTACCCCGTCTACGTTTTCGCCGAAGAGTTGCCGTGACTTTCTTTTAGATTTTCGAATTTCATATTTATACTGGCGCAAGGTGTTTTGGTAGATTAACCATTCGTTTGCGTCGTTTGATCTTTTGGCTTTATTATATAGCCTGCGCACAATTTTGCGTTTAATCTTTAGCTCGCGCGTCAACCAAGGGGGGACAGAATTAATAAAGAAGGCTTCCTTTCACCTTACACGTCATGCAGAGGCAAGGTGTGCAGGCCACCTTATATACATACATACCTTCGCGTCGTAGCACATCAATGCATTCAAAGAAATGAACTGGGTATCAGTGCGTATTGCTTCCATGCTTTTCACAGAATGTTTTCGGAATGCATCCGAAATGCTTCCGTTTCCTCCTGGGCACCTTCCCGAATCTAAGCCTTTGCTTTCAGTTTGATGTTGTTATAACTATAGCTTGTCTGAAATAATTTGATCTGCTTACCGTGATATTTTATTTGATATATGTATCAGCTTAAACACACCATGTAATGTTTCAATCTAGTAAAGTCTAATAAGTCAATGATTAACCTATTTTACACGTAAATTCTTTCGCTCGCGATTTTAACGTGCATTCAAATCACCCGCGATAGAGCGGAGGATTGCAACGGTCGTTACAAGAATATGTTTTCAAAATTATGCAACACTCTAGTTTCGTGCACCGAAGTAAACATCTTTCCTCTTACTTTACATGGTGTGGAGAGTGGAACTTCGAGATGTTTAAAAAAGTATTGTCACCAACAAAACAAATTCTTTTCTACAACTTCTTTTATAATCTTCTATTCGTTTGAATTTCTAAACTCCGCTACAATCTTATCGCTCTGACTGCCATCTAGGTGCTATTCCTGAAAATTATATCTCTGTACTTATCTTGATGTGTTACCAAGCTAATAAATTTTTCTTTTTCGCTTGATATTTTATTGTCACGATGATGGTAAAAATGTATGACCTGCAAATTTATTAAGCTTTCATCATCAGCAAAGCAGCTTCTTGTGGTAAAAGGCAGGTTCCACACCGTGAACATGACACTTGATCATAAATATCCGTAGAAAGGTAAAAATTCTTCTCGGTTAAGAACCTAATAATTCAATGAAATTATTTATTTTGAAATTTGTGAATCTGGATTGAGATTAAAAAATTATTTTAGTAAGCATAATCACGATAGAAATGACAACTCTGACAAATCGGTACCGAGGGAACTTTTGTTGTTGAAATATTTCCAAATTGCATTGTTATTGGCAAGCACAGAAGCGATATTATTAACAGCAAATTACATTTCGATATATTATTATCGTGCTCATATTACATCAGAAGAATAAAATGCATACTGTAATGTCGCCTTAGTCAGTTTGTCCATTATCTCCCACAATAAATAGAGGTCATAATATTTCCTGGTATAAATAATAGATTCCAAAATAATTTAACCCATCACGTCTTGTACAAGATTCTATTGCCTATCATTTAGGATACTTACACAGAAATTGTCTGAATGAACAAAAACATAAAAGGAAATGTTTATTAGTATCAATCATGTACAAGAAGAAAATTCACGCACATCATTGCTTTATCTATCTCTCCCTATACATGTTCCAATCAATATCAGTTGAAGAAAGAGAAAATCTTCTACGCATCATGGCAGGACATCAAAGGAAGCAAAAAAACATTTTTTTTTATTCTTCCATTCCTGGCAGTGAAAAAGAAAAACTGGTAGAACTTTTTCAATTCTAAATGAAATTTCACGAGACAATATTTTTCTTGAAAGCAAAAAACATTCAAAAGTTAGGATAAGACTGTACAAAGAACGAACCGGAAACTGAATCGAACAGATCTAGATACGACGAGTGAATATAAAAAAGGGAGCAATATGTCCCCACAAAAAAATCCCTGCCTTTTGCATTTCTGTTACCATTATTTACGTTTAACTTTGATGGAATATGCATAGTGAAATGGAAACGTGAGCGGAATAATGCTGTTTAATGCTTATTGGTTGTGTACCACAATTCATGGACTAAGGAAGCTATTGTTATTTTTTACTTGACCAAAAATGCTTAGTAATATATTTATCTAGTAATTTGAGAAAGAGAATTTCTACAGTAAAATCAAATAGGGCTAGAGGGGACCTTGTATTCGTTAAGAATGAGTTTAACTACTGTTTCAAAAAAAGACCATCGGTTCGGACTTTGGAGTTGCAAAATAGGTCATAAGAAAACCTATCATCAATATAAAAAATCTCCATATGGCAACCCATATGATGAAGAGCTGCGCTTCACATGGCAACCCTATTTTCGAAAGTGAATCTAAAATTTGTATCAAATATCAAGCCGAAGTCAACGCGTTCCTTCGGGCAGAAAACTCATTGAGTAGGCATGGTGTATAAAATGTGAGTACAAAACGGTAACAAAAGTCGCTTTACGTGTATGTGACGTATGTACCTTGCTCGGCCATTTTGTACCTTGCCTGTCAAAGCGAGAAATTGATGCTTTGGTACTCTTATTTAAGTTCTATTCAGTGGAAAGTTTTGTTTGGAATCTAACGCATTGACGTAGTAAATTATAGGAACAAATAACAATTTCCCAATTAAATTGGAATTTTATATCTGACAGATTACGAAAGGATATAAATATTTATTTTTTCCATCAGTTTCTGCCCAAACAAAATTCCCAACGAGTTTGTTCAATGGGAACTATGTTATGTATATATATTTTTATAACTACGTGAATATCTATTAGACTCGGCCTTGAATCATACTTCCACTTAAATAGTATTTAAAATTTTCCGCCATGAATTGGCATGACGGCCCCATATACCGAGAAATATTCTCGACTTCACTGTTGTACCCCACACAACTTAAAAGTGGGGGTACGCTGTATCACGGTTCATGTCAACACCATTCGGTTTCCTGCTCGAAGACACGCTCTGAAACAATGTCTAAATAGATGTATAATGAAAATATGGCAACCCTAGTTTCAGCTATTCTTATAGTCTAGCTAGATGAAATAAATCATAGCGTATACGAAGTTCATCATTCCGTTCTCAACGCACTAAAAATGGGTTGGACACTCACGCCTAATATTAAATTATTTTGATTTTTGCATGTCTGTCTGTCCGCCCTCATGACACTCGAGAACGCGTTCTCTTAGAGTACTGAAATTTTGCACACGGGCTTTTATTAAAAATTTAAGTTCGAAAATTGGACCGACCAATCGGGCAACTCCTTTGTAGAGTTGCCATATAAAAACTTCGTTTTCACTATATATATGTATATCGGTACTGCCTGAGAACGCGTGAACGTAGAAAACCGAAATTTAGTAGGCACATGGTGTTTTTATAGCAATATTGAATAAAATTTCAAAAATGGACCAAATCAGGCAACTCTTTCTTTAGTAGACGTAGAGAGCTGAAATTTTGTACACAGCGTTTTCATACAAATAGTAAATGAAATTTCGAAAATGAATTAAATCGGACAACCTCTTCTTGGTGTTGCCGAAACAAAACTTTTGATTTTCACTTTATTTTACTTTTATTTTCATCTAGGGTATAATGTTATTGGTCTTACTTAGACAAATTATAAATTTTTCTCTTGCTGAACTTAGATCTATGTATGAAAAAGATGTGTACACAATTTCAGCTCTTTCAGTTAACGCATTTCGAGTTATCTTGCGCAGAACATACTAAAATTAAAAAGCACTTTATTTTGTGTAATAGTTATCTAATCCATCATTCCTATTGCATTACTAGGAGAGGGAGATGGGTGGTGAAGGGAAAGGTCGCACCCAGGCCTGCGACACACACACACACCAACACATAGGCACACCAACACATAGGCACACCAACATACACACACATACACGCGCGGCGCGCAAACATTGCGGTTCAAAATCAAATCGAATTCGAAGTAAATCAATTCGACTAGGTGAAGTTAAGCTTCGAAACCAAATTCGCTTGCGACGTGCTTGCGAATTGCAGGTGAAAAAAGCGGGATACGATATCGAATCGTATTGGCGACTGGACAGTGATTCGCTAGCTCGAATTTCTTTCGAAGCTCTTGTATTTATGTGTTGGTAGTTCGTTTTGGATTCGGTTTGTTTAGCAGTACGACGATCTGGTATCGACTTCTCTTGCAAAGCATTTTGCAAAGGCAAGTAAATAGATATCGAATAAATAAATAATAAATACATCGTAACTCATCGTAGTAAAACTTCATTTACACTTCACTCAATAAAATCTCAACTTAAAATGTTGGCGAAGAACAATTTCATGAATAGAAACTATTTGCTTTAACGAATTCCTCGGAAATTGACATAAGTCGTATCGTAGGTAACTTCGTATATAGCAAACAAATCGAAGAAATTTCGAGCTACGAGGGATGCCTCTATTTTGAATTCTCGGAATTTTTGGCATACTTGAAAACGAAAATCGAAGAGATGTCGAGCTACGACGATTAGGGCATGCTGCTAAAACTTAGTTTATGTAAAAAAAAAAAAAAAAAAAGCTAGAATTGGTCTAAGACCAATGCTTATCGTACCCTAGATGAATGCCTGTATAAAATTTTGTATGGTCACCGATCTATGCAAGTTTGATTTTTGAAGTGGTTTTTCGCATATATTTCTAGAACGGTTCGTCGGACAAAAATAAATGATTATAACCAATTCTGTAGGATTTCATATTCTGAAGAGGTTTTTAGTACAATAAAAATGTCTAGGACTGATCGTTTTCACAGTATATGTAAAAAAACCTAAATTTTTATATGGCAACACCAAGAAGGTGTTGCTCGATTTAATCCATTTTTGATTTAGTCCATTTTTGAAATTTTATTTGCTATTACTATAAAAACATAATGCACCAAATTTCAGCTCTGTATGTCGACGCACTCTCAGGCAGTGTCCAAATATATAGTGGAAAACGAAAATTTTGTATGGCAACCCCACGAATGAGTTGCCCGATTTGTCTCATTTTCGAATTTAATTTTACCTTCTTTTTTTTTAAGTTCGTGTGCAAAATTTCAGCTTTCTAAGTGAACGCGTTCTTGAGTTATCGTGCGCACAGGCGGACTGACATGCAAAAATCAAAATAACTTTTAATATTATGTGTCGAATCCATTTTGCTCTACCATCAAACGGAATGGCAAACTTAGTATACCCTTTAGATTTCATCTAGGGTATAAAAATCGAAGATATTTCGAGCTATGAGCATTCCTCTATTTCGAATTCATTTCGCTACGCCGGAATTTCGTCCAATTGTTGGTCTTAGCAGCACACCTTTCCTGAAAAATACACAGAATTTTATGTAGTGCCATGCCAAGTGCCAACATATGAAATTGGGGTATTTTTTAACGAGGAATACGATGATGGCATTAAAAATGTGCGTAATTATCTTCGTTAAAAGATATTTAATAATTTATGATCTCTCATATAACTAACGAGAAGAAAAGAGAGGAAGCGAGATAGTTAAAAATTTCGTTCCACATCAAAATTCTGCTGTCAATTTGGATGACAAGAATCTATTTACGCCATGTTATTGGAATTTTTGTCTTAAATTGATAAATTCAATAAATGAAGAAAATTTTCTGATGGGAAAATATAGATGTCAATATTCCGCATCGAATGATATTAATTAGAGTTTATGATGCACACAAAAAATGGCGGTTAAGACCCGATATAAGGCCGCTTACACATCGAAAAACGAAAACGAACGAATAAACAGTTCCACACTGAAAATTCGTTTATGCTTACTTATCAAAAAAGAACGAATAAAAGTTTGGTTGGGTTAGGTATCAAATGTAAATAAAAGGAAATGAGGTTATGTAAGACCGAAAAGAATATTCGTTCGTATGTGGAACGAAAATATACTTGGCAGTTCGGAACGAAAATTCGTTTCTCGTACGAATATACATAAGAATGTGTTTTAGTTGAAATAAAGCTTTAAATACGGATATTTTTTTATTGAAACTGTAATTAGAATAAATATCCAATATTTATTAATTGCATGAATTTAATGTTGGTTTGTCCGTTAAAGTCTAGTGGTTAACCCATTTGTTGTCAGATAGTGTTTGAGTGTAGGGAGTAGTGCGTTCGTGTCCTCTCTAGTGTATTTGAGGAGTTCTCTTGGTCCTGCCGTAGTGCCTCTTTCGTCTAGTAGTCTAGGTAGTTCCCAACATTCGTGAAAAATGTGGTGCGCTGTAATAGGTGTTGAGTTTACGCAGAAATTGCAAGTGGAACACGATAGCTTTCGGAAGAGGTGCTCTTTCGTGGCAAGGAAGTGGCCCAGCCTGACTCTGGCCATCTCGATCATAGTTCGTCGTGGTAGATCGAACATGTCCGGTATTTTTACTTCCCTATGGTGGCTCGCCAGGAAGTGGCTGGAATTATTCCACTCCAGTTGTCTGCTTGCGTCTCGAAGCCGTTTGTAGTTTGAGATCGCGGCTCTAAAGGCTGAAGGAGAGATTGAGCACTCCTCGCTCGTAGCTGTGCGTTTAGCCAGGCAGTCCGCATTTTCGTTTCCTGGTATGCCTACATGGCCAGGACACCAGGTGATCCAGATTGTGCCATTTTGTAACGTGGCTCTGAGGTTTACCGCCAGGGTGTTTTTGTTTTTGTGGATTTGAATGGCATTGATTGCCGCCAGGCTATCGGAAAAGATCGCCGTGGTGCCCTCTTGGTTGGCTGCCTCCCAGATTGCTGTGAGTTTGGCCCTGTAGACGTTGCACCAGTCGGGTAGCTTGTGACAGATTTGTGCCTGTCTGGTTTCATTCGCTGGTGTGACCGCCCTTGCTACTGCGGAGTCTGCCTTGGAGGTGTCCGTTATAGAGTATTCTGTCCACTTGCAGTCTGTTTATGATCTCGTGGTGGTGTAGTCTTTCGCTGTCGTTTTTTACATCTTTATTCTGTAGTTCGTTAGTAATGATCCTGTTGGTCTTGATCCTCCAGGGGGGTAGTAGGGGGACTAGGTTGAGAGTGTTAGGGTCAAAGGGAGGGGATTTGAGGGATGTTGGAACGTCTTCCACAGACCTGTGAAGGCCTGATTTTGTGCGTGTGGTACATTGACGGTTGGTGGACAGGATGTCCACTATCAGGTCGTGAAGGGGGGCCTGGGGGTTGTGGAGATTTTTGAGAAATAGACTAGCAGTAAGCTGGGAACGTGGGAAAGCCATTTATCGCTAGACTAACATAATCCACCAAAGATAGATAATATTTTACATGTGGCTTGTGAACGGTTTTACATAAATTGTTCCGATACGCACGTACTGCAAGCGCAGTATTCTCAAGCAACAAAGTGTTTACATTAGCTTATTATACAAGCATATGGCATAAAATATCTCTGCGTAAGATTTTTGTAGTTCAATCAAGAACTGACCTTTTACGTCACATTTTTATGATTCCATTTAGGATTCACATTACTTGCCCTAACATTTTTGAGTGGTTCCATCCAGGAACTACTGCGTAACAATTACAATAAACTACACAATTTATCAATTAAGATTTCACACATCAGGTAAATTTTTCATTTCGCTCGCGAAGAGCATGCATATAAATTTATATACATTGTGCACGTATGTGTACTAGGCCTTACCAGTAACTTTTTTTTTATGATAATCCAAAATCTGTATAAAATTCAGAAATTTATATAAAATCTATCTTCTTCAGATTCAATGACTTTGTATGTGCTGAAAAAGTCCTGGAATCAAATACCTAAATAAAATTCCATGAAATTTATCAAAACCTGAATGGAAATCCACCTTAAGTCGAAAATAAAAAAAATCCTCAAGATATACATTAATAAAAAAAAATCAAAGGATTTTTTCCAACTTTTCTACTTGATTAACTTTTCTCCTTGAAAACTCATTTCTTTGGGGGGGGGGGGGGGGGGGGGGGGTTCGTTGTTAGAGGAATATATTCGTCAGGCATGCGGCTATAAAAAAAAATGTATACCTTGATTTGTGCGTATGTGTGTGTGCGTGTGTGTGTGTAAATTTAGGCTAACACTTTTGTCACAACTCGTGACATTATTATTACCTAAATATTCAAATAGAAATAAAAATTCCTAAATTGCTTGCTGTGCATAAAGTATGTAGTCATTACGCATCAATATTAGTGAATTATGGAACCATTATTAACTCAACCCCCCCTCCACGTCCCAGACACTTTTAATTTTTCTTTTCTGTTCTTAGTTAATCGTTTCGGTGTATACCTTGATAAAGCAATGTATCACGAATCAGGCATAATTGTTGAAGCAGGTGTGTTGTTTCAACAATTAGAGCCCCTGCTAAAGCTCGATATTAACTCAATACTAAACCAGGCTACTTGGACTTCATTTCGTGATATTCTGAAATGAAAGTGATTAAATGGTTGACCGGTGACGCGATGGTTGCCAAAGGATATATTTAATTAGTTTTGGTGGAGTTTCTATACCATGGGGACATACTATTTAATTCCGAACAGCTAAGTCCCAACATAAATTGTTTTACGACAGTCATAAATCCGTACACGAACCTTACACGACCAGTTAACTATAAAATGGGACATTTGTTGGTGTTTCCGTTACATGAGAAAGGCCTCATGAAATTTTTAGTGACAATTTCGTGAATTTATTGATTTCGAAAAGACTAGGCAGCGTATTTCTCTATCCGAAGGTTTTTTTTTTTTTTAATAAAAATCAACATTACTTACTTTCCCCTAAACGTGTGTGGACTTACAAACATTTTACAGCTCTGAAATCTACCTGTCGCTTGCAAAGAATACCTTTACTTTTCCATTGAAGCCTATTCCATCCTTTTTTTTCTTTGTGTGAAAGGGGGTGAACCCTTGCAGCCCGTAAACAAAAATAGAGTTTACCCTTATCCCCAAGCCTCTGAAAAGAGTTTAGATCTTGGCGACAAGCATTTTCTGTTCACTCATTTGGAACAATTTTTTGATGAAAATCGTGAAAGGAACTTCCCTAAAATTTCCTAGCCAATATATACTATATGGTGGATTTCTTTAATAAGTGGGATGCTCGTGTACGTGCCTACAGTTTACTGCATTTTATCGTTGTGAATAGAATTTTGCATTATAATGAAAATCCCTGCAGCCATTCATTGAGTACTAAAGGTTCGATCGGGTATGTGTTTGCAGCTCAAATACTGACGTTCGATTATTACTTGAGTGTATAAATATATCTACCAATGAAATTCAGGAAAATCTATTCCTTAGACAAACCAAAAGGTTGCGTAGCTAGAAAGAAGAGATATTTAAGATACTGATTGATGTGAAATAATTATGCGAATATAGAAGTAAATAATCGAGTCCTCCGTTTCATCCCCATTTTAACATGCAGACAAAATGGTAGAATTTTCGTAGGACAAAGTTTTAGATAAGACAATAGACGGAATTATGGGATGAATGACGGAAATGGAAATTATTAATCTTAAAATTTAATTAACAATCAGGTATATTAATTTCTCCTCAAATTCTGCTCGTCAAAGACTTCATTATTCAAGTCATCCTTCACAAGTTTTAATATACATATTTCTGCGCCTTCAATTGTTTTAGAGAAAGGAAATTAAATCATTAAATGATGAAAACAAGGATATAATCTATGGTGATACAATAAATTTCCTGATGTTTAGAAATGAGGAGTTATACATAAAGTAAAATGTTGAAGTGTCGAACTGAGAAAATATATTCATATTAAATTATACAATAGCTATAGATCAAGAACACTTTGAGCAACTTTCCTTCGTTGACCACTCTGGGAATAATGCAGCTGTTGATTCAGCAAACCTTTTCAAGCCATCTAAAGTCTGCTTAATTTTATGAAGTTCATCATATAACTAGCAGTGCACTTCTCTTGGAATGTATGACGTGGAATCATGGGTCCTAACTAAGAGCATATTTCATATGAGAACAGCATATAAAGTTTTACCAAATTTTCTTTAATTTTACGAAAAGTTTAGAAAAACAAGCAAACAACAGATAATATGCAAAAAAAGAAAAGAAAAATACTTGTTTAATTAGCATTACAGCGGACAATGTAGAATTTTCTCTTAAATTAACGAAGGATTAAATTTCCGAGTTACCCCTGCCTGTGCATTGTGTAAGTAATTATATGATTAAATATGTATAGTGTTACCTATCTTTTTAATAATTTATCCGACTTCTCCGTTGTCTAACACCACGTTGATCAGTTTAGATTTCAAGGCACCTAAAGTCCACTTAAATTTAATTACGAAAACATTAAGCTTCCTTTAAGTAACTATAAAGGACTTTCAATCGCTTTTCGCTAACTTTCGCTGACTTTCACATAGTATGTCAAGAACTCTTATTATAATTGAGTTGAGCTTTTAGCCCAGCATATAGCAAGCAAATTTTTCGAAACTAAGTACCTACTACAATTAAATTGACATATGACCACATTTTCTAACTTTCGCTAACTTTCGCTAACTTTTCGAACTTATACAAAATTATGTAGGTATGTCTGGAATGCAATAAAATAATTTTCCTTGCAACTTTAATATTTTAAAAGTAAAACTTAAGCATTTCGCCAAGTTGCTATAAATATTGTTTTGTAAAAACACTATCTTTCAATATTTCTGTCATTATTTCATTTGACCTGGCAAATTGTCAAAACTTTGAATACGTACTCTTCTGAAATAATTTATTATTGGAAATGCAAACCCCTGCCCCCATTACCACAACGAATAAAACGAAGTAGTACTTTAAAAAAAAACCATTTCCAAAAGAAGATCGATTGGATACTTTGCATTGTTCTCAAACTCCCAGCTCCAAGTGAGAAAATGCAAATCATTCAACCTGAGGACAGCTCTATATAACATCTGGCATCTGGTAGTACGTTTATACGTATGAACCATATTGCTCACCACCACCACTAATACCGACACCAAGTCTTTTTTTTTCGTTTTATAGCAAAGAAAAGCTTTTAGGGAAAGAACACTTTTCTCCAACCCTAAACTGTAATGGAGTTAATATTTTAAATTTATCACGAGATTTAGTATACGCGAGGAGAAGAAATGAAATTGATATAGGAAGGTGGTGTGGGATCGCATTAAGGCACTTCCTTCGTTTCATATTTGCTCATGTAGCCGCACAAAACTCATCTTGATGAATTGCGAAAAGCACAAACTTTAAGCATTAAAAACGCTCTTTTACCGAATTTGAATGTATAAATAAAAATATGCTCAATCCTTATATCGTTTATTAACATTTCGTCGTTAAAATTGAATATCGCATGATTGACAAGATTTGTAAACACATAAAAGGAACTTCTACAAAAGATCAAAGCTCAAGTAGTAGCCCTGAAAATAGAACAATCTCACGGTACCGTGAAAGCATGACGCCAAACCGAAACATGGTGGCACAATAATAAGGGCAGGAGGAGCAGGAAGATAAGTATATTTTTATACACAATACCCCTAGGTTTGGGGCGAAGTGGTCGTCTCTTACGTCGCGTCGTCTTATTTTACATCTGAATATATAAAGAGCCAAGGCTTTTTTTTTCGTCTCTTCTCTACCCAAAACAACCCGACAAATATGATTGCAGACTGATGTTTATTAAATTTTTGCCTAAAAGTCCTTCAGGAGCGCACTTGAATCACTTACAGAATATCACTTAACCTTCTCCTCCCACAGGCATTTTACACCTGGCATGAGAATGGAGAAAAATTTCAAAAAAGAAAAAAATTCTGACGAAGAACGTCAAACCACCCCCCATGCCCCATATCGCTCGACAAATTCTTTCGATTTCAATTTTAATGCAAAAATTATGGATAACTCTCTTTCTTTGATCCGGCGAACTTATGGAAGATATTCCAAGTTGTACGACGGGTGGGCGTACTGAAATTTTTCGTGATTCAATTGTTGCAAATTACGAATTGTAACAGAAAAATTGGAAGGAGGTTGGTTGGTCTGGTAAACTGTTCGTTGGGTTCGTTTTATTTAAGATGAAAATTTATTTAGCAGGTGTATCGCGTAAAATTTTATTTTTCATCGAAAACATTGTTATGCAATTTTTCACAGACAGCTTTTTTTTTTTAATACGTTTCGTCTGGAATATCTTCTAATGATCTTATCATGAGTAAATTTTTTAAAGCGATTAAAAAACAAATAATTTTCATTTTGATTTTTAATGCCGATTTATTTACTCTACATAAATATAAAAGGAGAATGCCATTGATGGATTTATTTAACGTATTTTTGAAGAATGATGGCAGACAATTCTCTTGAGTGTAGGTTAGGTATAGGAATGAGCTCACATCAACTGAAATGGACTTGATTGGATAAGTCTTAATTTGCAGAGTAGAAAATATTCATATTATGCACTAGATTGATGAAATTCTTAAAACATTAATTTAACACCCCGATTATACATAAGAGATAAGAGCTCTTATCCTCTTAACTGTGCTGTCAAAGCCCATTAGCAGACATTGGTATTCTACGTAAGGAGTTAAGAGATGTCAGACGTCAGCTGATCTCTTAACTTTTGTGGAGATTTGGTATTCTAGCAAACGAAAATATCTGTCAAATATCTCTTAACATAAGAGTTCCTCACCGAGGTACGCTTAAATCTCTTATCGTGATAGTTGCAGAAATTATTTTGTTTTAAAATCCCGAAATGTTGGATAAAAATGCTGTAAAATAAGTACACATTTATATAATCCGTATATATCATAAAAATATGTACAAGTTTGTGAAATATAAAATAATTATACAATTTGACCCATGCACAGAGGATAGTTCGGAGCAACATGAGAGAGGACTTGAATCACTTTGCTATTTCTGAGGATGTATAGAATTTCAGAATGATAAGATCTTTTGCCTTTAAAGTGATAGAAATGACATAGCCTTTCGATAATCAATATTATCGTCACTTTAAAGTTTTGGTAACAATTAATTTTTTTGCTACAGGTTTTTATACGAAAATCCTGTTGAACGTAACGACGGATGTGGAACTCTTTACCCGCGATTTAGGTATTAAAATAATAATTCAATTATCATTACGTGCTGTGAATTTATCATACAATTATTATTTATATCGATAATTTTTAACTTGATTAAAGATGCACACAATTATAGCTACGTGTGGGTTGGTCATATTGTCATCATCGCCTCGCCAAAAACATTACTTCTTCTTCTTCCTTCTTGAAAAGTTAACGTCTTTAATAGCTGGGCTGACTGAAAGATTCTCCAAACCCTCTTAACCTCTTAAAGTTAATATTTCTCCACAAAAATTTTGTAGAATACTAATTTTTCTAAAATCTCTTACTTGCTAAATTTAAGAGATTAAGAGATCTCTAAAAAGTCTCTTATGTAGAATCGGTGAGTAAGTACCTACTAAAAGAATAACAAAAGTGGGCAAAGACTGAACCTTGCGGTAATCCATTAATTCAAATTAATACGACTAAAGAGAATTTGAATTATTTAAGGTGAACACAGTTTGAGCGAATTTTTGTGTAGTATATAGTTTTTCGAAATCCCAAACTTATTTTACATGATAAAAAATTCGATCTTAGAAGTATAGTTATTGTTTTATAAGTAGGTATGTCTATTCTCAACTTATCTAGCTCTTTTATATCTATTTTCTTCATAAAATTTTAATATAGAGTTTACCTTCTTAAATAATTATTTTCCTGTTGTATCTAATTAAACTGCTGTTGCTAGACAAGCTATCTTCATTCTTAATTCATCTAAATGGATATCGAAACAGGGCACAATGATTTAATAGAATAATATTCAACAAAATTTTTTGAAATTCGATATCAAGCCTATGTATATGTCGTAGATACTTGACTTAACTAGTACTTCATGAAATGTAGTCAAATAGTGTAACAGTTTGCGCTTAACGACTTTTTACACTAAGTGTCTGAAATTTGTAGTCATCTTATGAAGTGCTACAAGCCTTTAGGCCGCGATAGCAAAGAACCTAATAACAAGAAAGAAAAATTTAACATAAAAATCAAACTCTTTTTATGAATAAAGATACAAAAATATGAAAGCGCAGATGACATGCAACGCGAAACGAATAGCAAATGATCATTTTCGTAAATAAATGAGAAGGAGCGGAGTTTTCAGAGTTTGCTCTCATGAAATGCTCCAGCGCTTTTATGAAAACAGGTTTTTCTGAAATATTGAGAGAGTTGGTTTCAAAGTTGTTGCTGTAATCCTATGTTGTGGTTCCAAAATTGTTGCTGTAATCCTATAATATTTGAACGCACGTGCTTCTGTTTATATTCGTTTTGCTCTGAAGAGATTGAGTGGGAGAAACTCATGTTGGGATGTTTTTAGGAAAAATGATAATTTTATTTGAGAGGAATTTTAGATCTCTTTTCAGCACCTTGGCCAAAGCGAAATTTATCTTTTTCTTTAAAAAATGAGGTAGTGTGCCCTGATGTATATTATTATGAATAGTTTGAAAGGTTTTAAAGGTATTCCATAAGAGATAAGATCATTTGGGTAATCCTACGTTGTTTTTAACTCGTTGTCTCAGTTGCACTACTGTAGCGCATAGCCAAGTTTTGTTCCCCCATTCATACAAAAATCGCAGTTATATAACATTACTTGTTTATTTCTAAAAAAACATCGAAAATTTCCAATTTTGTTCCGCCGTGTCCTATTTGCTTATTAGGTTATCTTTGCCGATAGTGTAATACCAACCGATATAACCGAGGCTAGGTGTGTGCGTGTGGGTGTCTTGCAGGTCCAGAGTTTCCAGGTCAAATTGGCTTTTTTCAATAAGCTCGGGCTTTTTTTTTTACGGAAAGCGCCAGGCGTTTTCTTGTATATCAAAAGCCCCAACGAGCTGAACTTTTTATTTGAAGCTCCTACACACTGCCGCTTTGTGATATTCAATTTTCTAACCAATGGACATGCATACTATCCTACAAAATTTTTGATATGTATATGTATCTAACCAGGCCGCTGACATGTAGATATAATATGGACTGACTACTTTCATAGAAATATGTATATACTGCAAAAATATACATGTACCGCAGTCTCTTTCGATCTACAGATCTAAAGTGTTATTAAGCTGCGCGCCAACTTTTTCAACTTCCTGCTGATGATTTTTTCAATGCTGGCATCAAAATGTAAGCTCTATTTTTGAGACAAAAAACTATGCCCACATGAAATAAAATATCAAGCAGTCCACATTCAGTACACTAGGCAGGCGCAGTCATCAAACGCCATCCATTAGAAATTCATTCGATTGCCAGCAATGCAATGGTGTAATTTTTTATTGAGAATATCATGCACTATCCATTTTTTACTCGTTGTTTTAAGGCTGAATTGTTACGTTTTTTTTTTTTTTTTTTTATGAATTAAAGTTTCAATTTTTACTTTGCAAAGTAAGCGTCAGTTAATACGTGGCTCTTTTTAGCTCAATTTTAGGAAAAGATTGGCGCGGATTTTTCTCCAGACCTGGCAACTCTGAGTCAGCGCGCAACCTCCTCCTTTACCGCTCATATCCCTCTCCTAGTATTCGGTTAAATCAGTTGATATTACACTATCGGCGTAAAGGCTTGTAGCACTTCATAAAGTAACTAAAACCTTCAGACACTTCGTGTAAAAAGCCATTCAGCGCAAACTGTTACAGTATCTGCCTACATTTCATGAAGTGCTAAGTTACGTCAAGTGTCTACGATATATACACATACAACCATAAAACTTTTGCAATTCACATTCAATAGCGTTCTCCTTTAATCTTATCATAATAAATCTACGCTCGTTAAGCTTGAAGAACTCGCAACGCAAGTCATTTCCACTTCATTTTTGAGCACTTGCAAACAAATTTTTAAAAGAGGGTCAAAACTGTCGCAAAATTCCAAAAGAGTCCTTCACTTCTCTATCTGTGTGATGTCTGTCATTGTCAGAATAATTTCATAGAATGGATGAGCTGATATTGAATGAAAATAAATTTTTTCATCAAACATGATATTTCTAATAATTGAAACCCAAAGGTTGAAATACCCTTTTCAGATTTTATTTATATATATTTTTTTCAAATATTCAAAATTTATAAAAGAATGAAAATTCTTTGTTAGATCTGAGACTCTTTGATTCATAAAGGAGAGATTTTATTTATGGAATATACCTATAGACTTGTATGACTCTTTACGGTCTTTTAATTCACTTTATTCCGGCTGGAAGGACCAGAATCACTGTTTATGGTTTTATTTTTTTACTTTTTCCTATGAGGTGATGTCATTAAAATGTGTCCATCATGAATAAGAAGGACATCCTTTTGTAAATACAGATCCATTAACTTAAGTAGTGAGCACTGACTGGCTGTCATTGTTCTATGCGGGCATGATTTTCTTCAAGGCAAAATTTCTTTTAATTATTTGCTTCCCGGAAGAGTTAATGGGGGCTCATCAAGGTGGTACAGTGGATGAGAGGGTTAAGTGTGTTGAACGAAATGATGCCCACTTTGCTTGAATGGACATTAAAAGTTTTTAAGGGTGAGAGCGGACATAATAGTGGTGGAAAAATATATATGTATACATAGATGTATCAACATAAAATAGGTCAAGGAAAGCTATAAAGAAGACAAGCTCTGAAAGAGTTGCGGTTATGAACTTTACTTCTTTCTGTTTTTTAGTTCGGTAATAAAGGATTCTCATAATTATCATACTCTACTCTGCAGGATTTTCACACAATTTAAATAGAATGTTAATTTTTATAAGTAATTAAGAGGGTCAAGGAGACTATTTTAATAGAAATATTTTTCCAACAATTCCATTTAGAAATTACTCAGTTGTAGTATTATGACAAATTTCCTTCAAAACTAAACATACAAAAAAACTCCGCGATTTGAATACCCAGCTGCAAAGTAATATAAATTTTTTTTTTAATTAATTAACCGACAACATAAAACCATTGAGATCGTCTCTTGATAGTCAATAAAGCACGTTCACATATTCAATATCACAATAAAATTGAATTCTAACAATATGTGTGTCTGGTATAATACAAGTAAGACAGACGTGTCCATTTCCACCAAAAGAAATCAAAGTCGACACACCTGATTTCCGTATGCATCGTCGTAATCTTTTTTGCTACAATATTTATATGTGCTGTGCTTTAAGGAAATTATCTTGCGATTTATGGCCCTTTGTGTCCAATTTATATGGTCCTCCGTTTATGGGCAAGCGTATTGCACCAGAAAATGAATGTTTCCTTTAATGCTACTACGTGACATTACTTTTTGGTTGACATAAATTTAGCATCAGAGTGGGGCCCAACTGAAGTGAATTCAGGGAGCGAATATTTATTCTATGGGCAGTATAGTCATCAGGATTAATGACTTTCAGGATATTATTATTCTTTCAGCATTATACTGCGTATATAGTCCACCCACATTGGTTCTTCTCTAACAATATAAGTTCATTGACAAATTGAATGGCAGTGGGATTTCATTGTTTGCAGTAGTAAGGATCAGGACTTTCTCGTAATTTTTGTTGGTTGTTGATTTAACTGTCGATAGGGAATGCTTTAGGCCTTGGTTTTCTTTATTGTAGTAATAATAAAGCGTTAATTGGCAATTAAATGTTGTGTGCAATTGATTTAAGTTAGCTTCTGCGGGTATATAAGATTAATCGATTTTTTTTATAGCTATCTGGATTAAGGATTAAGTGCGCCCGCAACCCATCAGCGATGATGAAAACTAAATATTATAAATTCGACTTGGGATAGATGAATTGAAATAAGGTCAAAGCTCCAGGAGACACCTGAGCCTACGCATAAAACCCATTATTTATCCCGGATGCTTTTATAAAATTATTAATTTTCTCCCAGAATTCCCAGTTCCACAGTTCATAAAAAAAAAAAAAAAAAAAATGGAAAACTTATCTTAACAGAAAGTGTGGAGCACAGAACACTATTTCTCACTTATTCCGTTTCTTCCCCGTACCTCCTCCTTATCGTCTACATTTTGGGTTGTCCTATCAGTCCTATTCTAGTCCTTGAGACAAGTGTCCGGTGATAATGGCCACCAGGTTTTTTTTTTTAAAGAATGATTTTTGGGTCTGTAGAATTTTCTCGTTGAGCTTGTATTAAGTTTCCACCATATTCTTTAGTTGTTCTGCCCTTGAGGCTATCTCGCCAGAGTGAACTGTTCTAGCAGTCGACTCAAGCCATAATGTTGGAAGTTAGTTATTTTAGGTAAACCCCAATTACGGAGAGAAAAGTCTACGAGTTTACTCCAAGTCGTACGAGTATACGTATGCCTTTTCGTTACCTGTGGGATATTGCTGTTATAGTTACAGCACCCAAAGAACAAGTACCTCATTCAGAATCGACTGTATCAAAGGTTAGATGCCTCAAGGAGTGAAAAGGATTGAAGTACAGAGTTTGAGTTCCATACTACCCTAGCCAGGATATCTGCATTATAGCTGTGATTTCCAGGAGATATAGTTACTGTCTCTAATGTCCGATGAATTTAAGTGTAGTTCCACGGTTAATTCAGCTTCTTCCGTTGATACAGAATTAATTTTCAGAGGAACAAATTTTCAAATCAATCTTCAGGACTAGATTTGGTGATGACACATTTGAAAATATTTGCGCGATATTTTGACAACTTTTCGAGAAAGCTTCGTTGTATTTTTACCTTAACGCTTAAAGCTTCAGCAGCATCTCTTCGTTATCACTTTCCACTTTTCTTTGGCCCAACGTTTCATAAGCTGCTCTTTTCATGGTATACACACAAATTTTATATTTATACAAATTCTTATAAGAACGGCAAATATTTGTATGTTTTCTCTATGTTTTTACGCCTCACTAAGTTTGGGGGGCTATTTCTGTTTACAAAATTAACTCTTGAAAGCTTATCTTAAAAAAAAAAAAATTGTTAAATTTTGGTTATGGCACCACCAACTATGGAGCAGCCAACCAACAAAACGGTACTTACAAGAATTCATTACACAAGGGGATAAATATGTACTTATATATGTATGTATGTATGTATCTATATAGAAAGTGAAAAGCTTACTGGAAAATTACGCTAAGGATATCCTTGCGCCTTATTGAAATATTTTGGGTTTTTTTATATTTGAGATTTTTATACAAAAGTTTTCATTAAAATGCTTTTGTTTTTTTTTCAAATGGAAGGTAAACGAGGGATTAGTCTAGGGATACTGTGTAATACTAAACAGATTAAAATTAAATTCAAAAGAAAAAGGAATATCTTTGTGGATTGCAGAAATTCTTCGGTTGTTTGAAGTCATGGAGGTTTTTTATGAATTGAAATGTTAAAAAAAAAATGAACATTACTACTCTCGTATATACTGCTGGACTTGTGAATAGAATTACGGCAGCAAGGGAAAATATTCCAATACCATTTGTAAAATAAATTTCCGTTCAACTTTTTAATAATTGTGTCCATGGAATTGCTTTTAAGGTTCAGGAATTTAAAGGCAATAAGGACTATAAAAAAAACAAATCGCTGTAGTAAAGTATACATTAAGATTTTGAAATAAAAAAAAAAGAATAGATTTACCCAACAACTAAAAGATCTCTACATACACTTGCCAAAATGAAAACCAAAAACCACAGAATGGGAAAAAAAATTCTTTATCGAATTGGTCGTTTTCGGAGGCAAGGACGCGACGTTACTGTCTTCGGTGTAGGAGTCCTCCGTTTTTTTTTCGGAAGTTCGGCTTCTTTGTTTGACCAACACATGGGCTTCGTTTCTCCGGATTACTAGTCTTTCTAATCTTTGGAGAAAAACGAATCCCAGTTAATATAGACGGAACAAAGGCGAGGGAGTGCTTTCTTATGGGAAGATCACCAGTTCTTCTTTCTTTAAAATTGTTAATATTACCCGGATTTTTTAAGATCGCTTTTAATTAGTTTTACTTAATTTTTATTTAATTATTTATTTATTTTATTTTGCCCCGTACGTACCGCATTTCCTTTATACCCCGGATTCCTCACTCAATTTCGAAAAATAAATTATATGGGAGGAGAGCAGGAAAATGCACGGTGTGGGCGGTACGGGGGTCTTGTGATTTTGGGTGCTTTTTATCCTAATACCATGTAACTTTCTTGTTATACACCCTATGAAGGTGATTTGCATCTAAGGTGATAGTAAACCCTCTACCGTTTCCAACAAATGCCCAACCACCTCTCTACTCCCTTTCCGTCGGCAATTGTAGGATGTCAAAATCAAAAAAAATTGGATAATTTTGCAATTTCTTTTCAATTTTAACGATTTCCCCGCCAAAATGCATGATAACTATACAGTTTTATGACAAGATTTAAAGACCCCGGAATGTTACCTTTAATTTGACTATGCGCATGAACCTACCTAAATGCTACCGTTATTGAGATGTTCCCGTTTTTATGGTGCACAATTTCATTAATTTTGCTAATATTAATAGAAATCGCGCCTAATTTTATGCAATTCCACGCAAATTAACAAAATTCATGAAATTATGCATCATAAAAACGGGAATATCTCAAAAACGGTAACATTTAGGTAGGTACATGTGCAGTATCAAATGAAAGGTAACATTCGGAGGTCTCGAAATCTTGCAAGAAAGTGCTATCCTTGTGTTGCCTTTTAGCGGGGAAATCGTTAAAATTGAAAAAGAAATTGCAAAATTTCCCTTTTTTTTTACTTTAATGTCCTATAACTGCCGACGGAAAGAGGGTAGAGAGTTGGTTGGGCATTTGCTGGAAACCGTAGAGGGTTTACTATCACCTGAGATGCAAGTCACCTTCATAAGGTATATAACAAGAAAGTTGCATGGTATTAGGATAAAAAGTACCCAAAATCACAAAACCCCCCCTACTGCCCACACCGTGAATTTTCCGGCTCTCCTTCCATACAATTTATTTCTCGAAATTGAGTGAGGAATCTGTGGTATAAAGGAAATGCGGTATGTACCTGTATAGTGCCCATTAAGTAGGTCAGACACCCAGTACATTGCACATAGAGTTTCCTATCCTACGAAAAGTTTTGAAATTTCCGATGAATTAATTTATGACTTTTTGCATGAGACAATAATGTGTCTTTTATTTGTTATTTTATTTTTAAAGCAATTGGAAATATTTTAATTGAACCTCGGTTTGTTTTTAGAATAATTTTATGTATCTAAGTTCAACTAAGAAGAAATGTTCAACTGATACCTCATTCAGCCATTATCGTTGAACCTAGATAAAACAATAACAAGTCAAAGCAAACCAACCAACACGCAAAGATTCTTAACGCAAATGCAGCAAGAGCGAAAATTAAGAAAAAATATATTCTTAAAATCCAGTGACAAATATCTGAACATTAGTGTTAAAATATGTATTAATTTATGTCATATATAAACAAAGAACATATACATGCAACATAACCCGCCATATAAAACTTTTCAATCTACGAGATGCGTATTCTTTCTGTTAGATGTTCTTTGGTATAAATCAACAACACTATAAAAATCACTACTCGCCAATAGCATAGATAGCACAAGAACTAGATATCACATGCTATACCAGAGCAGAGTAAACAATTCGTGAAATGGTTGGTGCATTCCGGAAAGGACCCCATCATGTTTTAGAGCGTGCCGAGAGCAAATGTTGCTTTAATAGCAGTTTTGTGAAAATATGAATCACTCGACGTATCCGTCATTTCTCATATTGTGATACAATCCAGAATTTACCCTCAGCCACATAAAATTTGTATACTCTGCTCTGCTGTAATACCATGCGACATCAAGTCTTTGTGGCATCTATACCAATAGTTAAACTTTTTCATAAAAAAAATGTTAGTAAAATTTTTTTACAGGCACCTAGCAAAAGATGATCAAATCGGAACTCAACGTGTTTTTAAGAAAGCATCAGCAAATTCGGTGTTAACATTGTACCTGCCGACTCGTGAATTGGTTTCATGTGGAACAGTTCCAGCCATCCTGAAGGGGATTCTATTCGTTGACCCAAAAGTAATCCAGGGATATCGTATATATGCCCAGCTTACCTTAACTTTTAGGTGAGTTCAATAAATATTTATATATACAACATCTAAAACAACATAGACAGTTAGGTATCTACAAACATACATTACATGTTGAGCTATAGAATGAAATAGAGTGGAAAAGATTTTTTTTTTTTTTACTTGCGTATATATGAGTGTGGTTTGAATCTATTTCAGATACGGCCGAGAAGACGAAGAAGTTATGGGATTAAGATTCTGTAACGAAGCTATTATGTCACTGCATCAAGTATGGCCTCGCACAGAAGAACCTGCAAAGGAATCGTTAACCCCGTTACAGGTAAAATGCTACATCGATTTCAAATTTATTTTTCGGGATTTATATATGCTCTGAAATGATCCTCGAACACAAAATTCGTAGCCAATAAATTCTTAGATCAAATCTCTAACAAGACATGCGATATGGGGTGGGATTGGTGAAAAAATCCTGGAGCTTATGAGTTCACTTTTTATTTTCTCGATGGTTGCGGAACAGCGATAAAGTTTTTTCTTTTAATTTGTTTTTTTTTCAAAGGGATTAATGTGACTTTGATTCCAAATTATTTCTGTGTGTATGTGTTAAGGTGTTGATTTATCACTTTGTATTGAATAGGCGAGAAAAACTTTTATGAAAAAAAAAATATATGTTTTCTACTTCATTGATTGTATTGAGAATAACACTTTAATCGTCACGAAAGAGTCGGTAGATTTTCTAGAGAGAAGTTTTTGTTTTTTTTTTTAATTAAAGTCCTTCAAAGATATTATCTACTTCAGTAGTAATGTACGTTACTATAGCCTTGTCCTCAAAAAGATGGGTAAGATCGATAATGAGGCCTGTCGTGTCTGTATAGAAGACGATGAGATTGCTAAGCCCGTTCTGTGTGACTATGAAGCTCTGGGCCGCATAAGGCTAAAATATCTAGAAAAGGCATTCTCACTGCTAGAGGATGTAAATGGCCCCCAATAATGTTGCAATTTCCAATCGAGTGTGTTATGGAACTATGTTGAGTGATTGGCTTGGACGTGAAGTCCAGACTGCCAGCACTCGACGGACGGCGTTGACTGCAGGGCGGCACGCTAGCTCGTCTCGGCTATTGGCGGAAAGTGTGGGGAGGTTCCACGAAAAACCTGCCGCTGCCGTCTGCCATAATCAAAAAAATTTCGTGCCTACAAACTAAAAGAAAACGCCGGTCCTGAAGGGACCTTTACGTCACTTACCTATATTCACATCGAAGGCGCAGATCTTATGCCTTCCTTGCATGCCCCAGCCACCCATCTGACTCTGAGGGCACGATTCAGAGTCCCTTGTTGACCTGCAAAGAGAGAGAGTAGCGGACCTAGACGATCTTCATGCGATAGGGCTCCAGGAAAGTGGAGGGAGAATAAAAAGAAACGTTCAGCACTTCATCTCTGATATCTGTACGATCCCTTCCGATTATTTATCGTAATTTGGGTTCTTTTTTAATTCCTGAGGATGACAATGTGCGTAGCTGCCCCAAAATTTTTCTCACTATCCTACGTGGACAGTATCCCGATTTTCTTGTTCGCAATCAGGACGAATCCCCTCCCCAACTGGTCAATTTGATGATTCTGATTCGATTTGCTACTCTCACAATTTTCTTTTCTAAAGAAATTTTTATTTTACAATTTTTCTTGAATATGGGTATTTGAAGGAAACTTACGTGAGGATGCTTTTGGTAAATTCCGATTTACCTTCCCAATGGCCATGCACTTCCAGCGATAAAGATGATCAGTCAGACAAAATGTCTATCTTCTTCTTCTTTGTCATACGATTTCCTGACGGGAACTCGTCTCAGTCAGCCTTGAGACGTATGGTCGAGTCTCGACAACCGCACGTTGGTCGTTTGCTCGCTAGGTGCTGCTGTTTGCCGTCGGGTAGCATATTGTTGCCTGCAGTATGGTACGACCATAACAAGTGTCTTTTGACTAATCTAGTTTCACATCCAATTTTTTTCTTTACGAATTCGTTCAGGTTGCACCTTTTTAATATTTTTTGTATTCTGGATATTCTAAAAAAATTCTAGTTAAGCATATTGAATAAAATTGCTCCTTCCACTTGCTGAACTGTTCCTTTTCGTTGATCTATACTAACTTTAGCGTTGTTGTAAAGCTCAGGTGATGTTAATAATATTTTTGAGGCGCTCCTTCAGTGAAATTCTTGTCGACACATTTATGCATTAGCAATGTATTCGCAGGCTCATTTGGGTGCATTCCCAGCTTTGTTACATCTATCGGGATATAACTAATCTGTATATATGTATTGACGAAATTTCTCAGTAAATACTAATCCTTAAGTAACTAAAGTAAAAAAGGGTTGCTTTGCAATCGATAACGATGTGATGATGATATATCACAATCAATCGGATATTAATCTCGCTTTTTGTTAAACCTTAGCTTTTCATGTTCGAAGATAGTAGTAGATAGATAGATAGATAGATAGTATACCAACCGATGACCAATTCTTCAACCAGTAAGACAACCTATTACAAGCTAGTTTAGCTGTTAGAGTTTGGCTACTGAAAGTAAACTGTGGGACTTATATTCGAACTTCTATACATTGCAACAAATTTTCATACAAAGTAATGTATAATGACTGTGTTTGCAGCCCCAGCATTTTTAAAGTTCCGTCATTTTTTCATGGTATAACGCCCACTTGAGACCTTACGTCAGGCAACGTTTTGGTCACTGTCACCGTCCTATCGCCTATTAGCTAGTTTAGTACGTACACAGTAAGTAATTGTCCCTCCAAAAATTCATGTTTTATATCACCATTCATCAATATAAATTTCGACGAGGCAGCTGTGATATGTGTATTTGTCATAAGGATATAGAAAATATCAGCCCTATTGAGCTCTTCCAATTTGGAGCGAAAGGGTGCTTAAAGGAAAATTTGACTTAATGTTTCATAAACTGTGATCTTCTCCTGAAAAATTCTCTGAATATTTCCGTATACGTATAAGTGTTGAAAGCTTTGATGATTTACTACAGATCTTGAGACCTACTATAACTTATCAAAGTACCATACCATTATACGATCATCAATTGAACCCGAAGAGATACATGCTGTAACTCTAAGGTCTATAAACACTTTCATGAATATTCTTCCCCACATTTTTATCTTCAAATTGCTATCAGAGTATTCCTTAAAAGTTATGTTTTTTATTATATAGGATTGGTCTCATTTGTACTTCTTGTATTAATGCTCCATTATTTATATCTTCCTCTCACACTATTGTTGCAGCAGAAATTTTAAAATGAAGGTGCGTAAGTGCTTTCCTGGCTCTACAAGGTCTTCCAAAACAATGGCAGTCAAGCAGCAACAAAAATGTTACCAGGGCATGCACATTCATTAAACGTGAAGACGGGGTGATAGTTACGTCACCCAAAAGTTGCTAGCTGGAAGAACCAAAAAAACACGTTGCTGTCACGTCACTTCATGCACGAATTAACATTAAGTAGAGCCTAATGGAATTGACGGTGGTGACAAAACAGTTTCGTGACAAAGAGTCTCCAGTGCGCGATAGGTCTTAACATTCTTTACGTTATTAGCCTTTTTGATAACCCAAAGCATTTTAGATCATAATTTCTGTTAGGGGGCCCCCATATCCTAAAGTGCCCAGGGTCTTCAATTGGCTAAAAACGGCCATGTGCATAGAAGCGCCACAACAAGAGATCGGCGCCCGAGGATTGTGGCTGGGTATGGGTTCAATAGATAATGAACTATCAGCAATGGTTGTCTCAAAACTCGTCTGAACTCGGTTGTACGAACCTCTTATTAGGTCGTCTTACAAAAAAAAAATTATAAATCAATAAAGGTGCTAGTTAAATGACAAGTCAGTCAGTTTTGTTATCATATTTTATTTTCTAATAACAACCGGTTGACACCAGAAACTTATAGCTAACGAGAATTCGGTTTCTTTTATTTTAATAATAACGTTTTACTGGTTTTACTGCTGCAATTTTCTATCTGAAATGGTAGAAAATGTGGTGGTTAGATTTATTTATGACTAAAAAACGTTATAGTCTAGTGATTTATATACCTTAAAGCGGTATATAAATGCACTATAAGAAGGGTTATAAATGTTTGCGAATTATAACTCTTGAATTTAAAGAGATTTCAATTTTTGTGTAATTGGTTCTCAATAAATAGTTTACAGGCACTGTAGTCAGTTTAAAGCACTGTAACTAAGGCCTACTGTTCTGTGTATAGTTCAAATCACCATATAGAGTTTAAAGCACTGTATATCGTTTAAATCACCATACACAGTTTTATTGTATTGAATAATGCTTATCAGCTTTACACTTAAATGCGGTGTACAACTGTTTCAGCTATAAGGAATACTATAAACCTTAAAGCGGTCTATAGTTCCTGATATCTATAATAATTCAAATTGTATAGTTTACAGCACTATACAATTGGTGACAAACAAGCAGTTTAAAGCACCGCTTCGCAGATTGTTAATTTAAAGCATTACCCAGGTCTGCTCAGGAAGGACTGCAATGCTTAGAGCGCCAGTCCCCACTTATATAGTCAGTTTATTCGTTGCAAAGACTACAGAGGTAAAAAGATTTTCTTGCGTAACCTTGGAAACGTTTCTATTGATTTTTACTTTATGTGAGAACATATACCTCAGTAGCCCTGGCAACGATTTATTTGATGTACGACTATACATCGGTTGTGGCGCTTCTTTACTGATTTATATTCTTTGCTTCTGCCCTAACTCCCATCTTGTTTGGCTTAGAGCGCCATCTATTTTCCATATTAACACTCATCTTTGTTTGGTTACAAGTTCATGCTCTTTTAGTTACTTGGGATTGTTAGCCGCATCTATGCCTGTATATTTCATCAGTAATAGAATGCATGGTTGGCTTTTTTTAGCGGGTATAGATGTAAAAGTAGTCGGTGTAGTAAGACTTGTATGGCAGCACTTCATAGGCTGCTTTGTAAATTTCTGAGAGTTCCAACCTTCTCAATAGGCTCATCTGGTCTAAGCATTAAAGTTAGTTCGTGCAATTTAGAAATAATCCGAGAAACTTTAGTTCAATCATATCAGCAGAGAGTGTTGTTGACACTACCTATTTATTCAATGATATACCTACTTGAGTTAACGTTTTACCTCAATACTTAACGCTCTCTAGAATAAATGATCGATTATCTTCGAGTGATATTTTTAAAAAATCCTCCTATTTCTTTATTTATAATAAATCTAACATAAAATTAATAACTTCAATCATCGAAACGATATTAAAATTCAAGCAAAGTAAATATAAACATTTAATTGTTATTGACAGAAGAATCAGCACCTAATCTCTTCTAAAATCTAAAATTGTGCACCAAAAACTAGCAGTCAACAATATTCATAATCCCCAATAATTCATTTTATCACCACCCTGTTGACCTCAACCATTTAAATAGCTCGGCAACCGAGACACTTATCTCATACCCCCGGATCGAGTTGAAATAATAATTTTCAGCTACCAAAAACGAAACAGTTTCATTAGAATTCAGCTCACCATCGTATCCTCTGATTACATAACTTAAGACTTGCCCGGTGTTATCTTTCCCTCGTCCTAGCCGCATCGTAGATAGTCTCTTCTTCTATGTATGTATATAAATCGCCGAAATACTAAAATATCTATTCGTCGTCGTTGTTTTGTTGTTGTTGTTGTTGTTGATGCTGTCGTCGGCAGCAGGTACAAAGCCAGATGATGCCACCATGCTCCCTATTTTCTCTACTTTAACAAGTGATTTATAGCAAATTTGTTAACAATATTCTTGCCAATCCCACAGAGATTTAATTAAATTGACACTGAGGATTATCCTATAAATACAGGATGCCTTAATGAAGCGCCTGGGAGAGGGCGCCCATCCTTTCACCCTAAGTTTAACACCGCAAGCACCACCCAGTGTTCAGCTTGTGCCAGCCAAACGTTACTTTGGAGCTCCAATTGGAACTAGCTATGATGTCAGATGCTTTATAGGTAAGTGCCTAGATTTTATATAAATAATTTATTTCATCATCCTTCCTCTCATCAATTTCTCTAGGTCGTCTGTGTGGTTTTCCAAAAGGATATCATCGCCGGATAACAACTTACCATAATTATTATATAATCGTAACACATACTTTCCTTTTGTCGGACTCCTCTATTCAGTTTAAAAACTTTTTAGACATACTTAAAATGAAAACTTTGTAAACTCAGAATGGAGGTCAGTTTTTGTTTTTACATGTCGAAATTCAGGAATCGGGAATCAAACTAATGGGAATAATTTCCTGATGAGAATCAATAAAATTCCATTGAAAATTTATAAGCGAGTTCACGTAATCACGTTCCAACGGTTAAGGCTGGTGTATCCATGACCATAGAGTCTAGTGAAAGTTTTATGGTAACTTTCTCTTCCAGTCACGAGAGTCTTAGTAATGGTTTTGACCAGCAATTGTTTCTAGTAGACTTAGAGTTGGAATGGGTGAATTGGGGAAAAAGTACTGCGAAAGAGCAATTAAAATCTCAGAAAACTTCATGAAACAGTAAAACTTTTACAGGCTTGGACGAAACTAACGTAAGAGTACTTGATAGTACTAGAGAACACCGTAGTATGTAGGTGGGTAGGAGATATACAATAATCCAAAACAAGTTGCTTCCGTTTTATAATCATTGGAAAACTCTTAAACTGGTAGAAATTGCAATTGCAATTAAAAGTACTTTTGATCCTTTTTATTTATTGCTTTCTGCAACCGGAGCACCGTCCCCTGTGAATGAAGTGATAAATTTTATGGATGAAGGTTTAATTTTATTTTATGGATTTCGCACAACCTCAGACAGCCAGCAACAGCACCTTGACCTTTTGTGGGATTCTTGCAGGCAACAAAATTCAACGTGAATGTTCTCACATTGTTAAATTGAATAACACTTTGTGGTCAGGACCGATGGGATCGGAAACACGAGATACATGATGTCATATATGTATGAATATAGTACATGTGTATATATATGTCCGGAGTCTAGGCTTAACCATGAAAAAAAGAAATTAACCGAAAAATTGAAACAACCGCCGGTGGCCTAGTTTGTATGGGCACAGAAGTACAAGTGCGAAATATGTATCAAGTTTCAATCGTTGCACCCGAGACCAATGCTTTTTTTAACGCAGGTTCCTACATACGGGATGTATATGAATGTCGTGCACTTTATTTAACTAATTGGTAGCTAACAGGATATGTTGCAAATTATATAGAGAAGGGGTGGTTAGATGCATCATTTCGATAGTTATAGGAAGGCATTTATTGGTGTACCTACCTATGTCTAATTATTCTATTAATGCCCTGTAACTTTTTACAACTTAAAAGAATTGTTTAAGTATCAAATGATCGTGAACTTTCTAAACCTTCTTAATTTCTTTCAATTTTAAGATGAGATTTACATCAAAACAAATTGCACACAAAAAATTGTAATTTTACAACAAATTGTAAAATTACAATTGACTATTCTTTGTTGATTATTCTTGAAATAGTGTAGTATAAATTTTTGCAATATTTCGCACAGGCTAATGTGGTTCGATAAAATACTTGTAAGAGAAACATAACAAAAAAGAAATTTTATATGAAGACTTTTATAAGTAAACTTCCTTTAAGGGAAGTAAAGGTCAGGAAACATTATGTAAAAGCATAATGCCAAAAAATCCAAGAAAAAAAATCTTCTCAAAGCATTTCTACATTTTCATAATACCCACTAATTCGCCAATGTTCTCGTTCCTTGAATCATCTCAAGGATATACCAAAGATACCAAAGATGAAGAACTCTTATTAAAATCTAATATAGTTTTAAGGCTCCCCATTTCAAAGTAAATCATACCAATTCCGCGCAAATAGGCTCAAATCATTCCAAAGAGAGCAATTTATCGCTCTAAAGTTATTCTCCTTTTGTTCAACAATTTCATTGAAAATAATCTTTGCGTAAACATTAAATCTTTAACTGTTCGTGGGTAGCAAAGATTAACGCAGAATCACTGGTAAAATTAATTGCACAATTTTGGCCAAAGAAGCACAGCTAGATAGCTTAATACATAATGAACGAATACAGTTAACGACGAGCTTCTGAGGTGACTTGCTTAAATTTCCCCATCAAAACCCTTTCTCATAATAAATAGAAATAGACCGAAGGGCTTCTAATGGTTCAGAATTTCGCTATAAAATCCAACAATATTTACCCTTTTCTTTCCCCTAGAGCAACAAATTTGTATACACTATACAGTCGCATTCCTCTTTTGAAACAACAAACAACAAAAAGATCACGGTTCACTCCTTATCACTCATCAAACTTTAAGGAGCAATTCGGTGAAATGAGTTCAGCACGTACTGTTAAAGACAATCCCATCTATCTATATATACATATACATACAGCTCTGTGGCATGGTTTGAAGAAAACGACAAACAAAGTCCCAAAACGATAGATTTCTACCTATATAAACAGGAAAGTTCTGCCTTAATTTAAGAGATCTTATTTTTCCGGTAAATTTCGTTTAAAGAGATATTTTCTGACCAAAAAATCCATCTGTGGCAGCAAAATCTTATACTTTGCTTTCCGGGATAGTCCCATCCCTTTCTTATCAGGTATAAAATAAAGGTATCTAGTTATGTACTATACATATGTATAGATGAAACCATCTATAAGCAAAGTGCTTCAAGAGATTCTCGCACCAGTTGTATGTCAAATTCATGGCTGAGTCATAGCAATGTCAAGGATTTGATCACTATCAGGGTTTAATCCCTCCGTCAATGTGCCTCAAAAGGATGAAACTTTGTAAAGCCTGGAAAATATTTTCACTACTCTATACCTACACATATATACAGTATACGTAACCTGTCTGCTTGTCGCTTCATTGAATTTTTTGGGATGACCTAGTTTTCTCCTGAGCTACGCAATTTTTATCGCACTTAATTAATCACGAACATTCACCAAGACCGTGATATGTTTGGCAATATTTAAATTAATTATATTTGTGTCTCTGCTTTTACATTCAGAAGCTGCACAAAAGCTGCGTGTGACAGCAGATAAAATAAAAATACAATTTAATCAGATTACCATATGATTTTCTTATTTTCTTACCCACGAACGAGTGACGAAAATTACATTTTATCTTTTCAGCCGATAAGACTGATGAAAAATTCCACCGAAGAGCATCAGTGAAAATGGGAATTCGTGTAATTCATCGTACTGATGTATTTTCCACCTCTGGGCCTGAAAATTTTGCAGCTTTAGTGAACAATCAATTGTCACCGCCTCCACCTCATGATGGAACGACAACCATTACCACTTTGCCGCAATTTTCTCCTGGTAATATCGCAAGTACCACCACTATCACTACCACAACCTGTACGGCTGTAACAACATCCTGTACAACATTTACAACCTCAACAGGAGGAATGGTAATGGGAATGGGAATGGAAAATATAACAACAAATCCTGCCAGCAGCACTAGTAAAAGTAAAAAATCTGAGAGAGGAGACTCATTTCCGAAGATTCGATTGTCGCCGAAATCATTTCGATTTAGCAGCAGATTTGGACGAAGTAAAAGTGAAGCAGAGAAAGCACCTTGTGATCCATTCTACAATTACAGCAAATCATTTCAAGAGGTGTGTGTACCTATATTATAATATTGCACATTTCAATTTTCCTTAATTACCCGAAATGCTGCTGTATGCGCCGATTTTTTTAGACATACGGCCAAAAATATCTGTTGAATTCAGCACCATCAGCATCTTTCTTGTAACCCATCGAGGGTCGTGGACGGAATGACATAGATAATTTTTTTTCTTCTGTAGACAATATCGTTGGATTTGTGGTTTCTGAGGACTGATGATATTCGCACTCGTAGCCACGACCGATGAACCAGTTTCGTTCGACGAATGTTTCATAATTTTATGATACGGGATACGACCCAAACCGACTAATCAACTAATCGCGACTATTACTAGCCAAATAGGTTGCTATAATGTGCGCTTAATATTCCCTCGGTATTACGAAGTCCACCTAAAATATTGTATGTGCAGTTACAAGATTGCTTAAGAACTTATCACCCATGAAAAGTATGTAAAATAGAATAGTTCAATCTTGTGAAAAAAAATTACAATGTGAAAGTGATGTTGGTTTTGTGAATGTCTGGACATTTTTATTTTCATCTTCATTCTACATCTCTCTGACGTAGTACTGGGTCATTTGGTTACATTAAATAAAGCTAGTCCAAACTAGCTGTTTATGAACCTAAACAATTTATTAATAATAACTTTGTTTTCACCAGCTCGCTTACCTCTAATATTTTGACTCTTTTTCCAGGACATTAACTGACATCAAATTTTTATCTATCTTTGAAAACACACAGATTCCTTTTCTACTCCCTGTACTATAGGAATCCTGGTGTGGTAACTGTCTCTACCCATACAATTAAACAAGGCATTGACTACGACACGGTTATAAAGTATTTCATAGAATTTTCCGCGGGATCTGATACAATTTCTGAAGCCATATTTTCGTTTATAATTGATGATACTGAATGAACGAATGAACAATTTAAAATTCAATGTCAAAACAATCAGCCAATAAGAAAGTTCTGTAATTTGATATATAAAAAAAAAACTGGTTCAAAGTACTTGGACTTTTTTTCGAAATCCGAAAATGGTTTCTGTGCCATTCCTCACCTTCATCTCAATCAAAATTTCCGCCACTTTTTCCGCATGATTTAATATTTTAATGTTTCGTTCTATAAAATCACCAATTAAATTACGCTTTGTCCAATTTTTTCATCAATGCTAAAGTATAACAAGGCATAAGCCCTCGTTAGTGGACAATAAATTGCTCCCACACTTTAATTATTCAAAAGGGGTAGGGATACAGCCAACATCTCCATCACCATTATACCAATTACCAACATCCAAAAATTGAATAGAAAATTGGCAGAAAATCGTTTGGTAAAATAATGTCGTCCTCTAACCCCATTACCCACCCATCCATAAAGAGACACAAATTTTCAATTTGGTTTATTTTGCTTTGCTTTTCCAGTCAAAGAACTGTGGGAAAGATAAGAAAGAAAGAAAAAAACGTTGGGGAATTCAATTTTATCTCGAAGCAAAGAACGGAAGGATGTTATTATAGAAATTATTGCTATTCAGAATACAAAGGAAGACATTTAAAATTTTTCTTACTTGAAAAAAACAAATAATGATCTTTTTTTTTAATTTTACCCGCTAATTGACAATTTTCTTAATTCCGCAGTACGAAACATGTGGAGGACCGCAAGGTGCGGTTGATAAACCATTTCTTCTCCAAGAAGGACGAGTTGGGTTACGTGCTAGTCTGGACAAATCATGGTATACTCACGGTGAAGATGTGATAGTTACGGTTAATATAAAAAACGACAGTCGGAAAACAGTTCGTCGAATGCGGGTAAGTACAGACAGTTAAAAGCTCCCATTAAATCTTAAAATTCCTCTCCCTTCCCCTCGCCTTCTTTGTCTTATTTTATTCCATGATGAGCTTAACAAAAATTATTTCACTCCCTTTGGTCGCCACTTTCACTTCTAAGGAGCCATATTTCACTGGAACCACATCGTTTGGGAGGAATCTTCCTTCTACCATGGCGCTCAGTTAAGTAGAAACATTTGAATGCGGTTCACGTCTATCAACGAAATAAATTGAATCAAATTCACCTTCATTCGGTCTCAAGACTCTCACTTAAGACTAAGTTGGTACGAAAAAATTATGTACACCATACTCCCGCGCATCCTGTTTTATGCTATAGATAGAAACAGAAAAATCGTTAATATCATTACTGTACAGCAACACTGGGATGGAATAATTCACTTGTGTACAAATATCCTCTTGCGGGGTAGAATGAACTTGAATGCTGTATACCTAATAAAATCTCTCTGAAGACAGGACTTCCTGTTTATAAACATTTTCCAATGAATAGCATTGGTCTTATTTTGAATTGAATTGTGACACAATTGCTCTGATAGAGTGAGTCACTTTGTTTCTACTTCCCGGGTAACTATATTAGATGTGATATACCACTCAACTTTAACGCAATCAATACCTTTCCAATCACCTCCCATCCCAGCCCGTCCTCTAGGTTTTAATCGACAACAAAAGTTCACGGACATTCAGATATTTTTCCCCTATGCACTTATAGTAAAGCTCTTTTTTGCTACCCTCCACAGGTGTGTGCCATTCAACACGTGGACGTGTGCATGTTTAACAATGGCAAATTCAAAAATGTCGTCGCAGATTCAGATATGAGTTCACCCTCCGGAAGTGATCGAATTGTCGGACCAGGTGGAAATTTGAATGCAACAATTATATTAAAACCACAAAGAGGTAATTATTTTAATATTCATTGATTGAATCATTCATTTTTTAATTACATATGAATAATAAAATTATGGAGCTCACCTTAAGTGTTAGTGTGAGTCAATTAAATCGACTTCAATATGTGAAAATCATAGGAACGGATGAAAAAAAAACGAAATTCGATAGCAACAACAATAAAAGCAAGAAAAAAACTGTCTAGAGCTCTCAAATGCTTCTTTGTAATTGACAATTGTAGGATTATATTAGGGGGATTAAGCCTTTGCACTGCATCCATTATTGGCTTATTGCATTACGCTTTCTTTATAGTTCCCACTCTTCCTGGGAAGAGCAGTATTTGATTGGATGAAATTTCTTCAAAGTCGGCAGGCCTTAAGAAGTATAGGCCAAAGGACCGGAATCTACCATGTGCGATGGCCTCGCATTCGCATAGGACGTGCTCCGATATTTCATCCTCTGAGACATATCCTACATACATCAGGGTATGATGTACTTATCCGATGCATGTGTTTGTTTAGTTTGCAGTGTGCGGTTAGGACTCCTGCAATGATTCTGAGTTGATTCCTAGAGAGCCTCAAAAGATCCAGGCTCTTCTTTGGTGAAGGTCCTTTAATGAAACTTTTGGCTTGTCTGGAGCCTGTCATTGAAGTCCATTTCTGGTATATTCGGCTTTGGATCCAGTTTTGTATGTTTAGTTTTACGGTGTTGTAAGAGAAACCGCAAAATAGTTCCGGTCATATGAGGAATGCTTCCTTTTTGGCCAGTACGTTTGCGTTGCAGGAGCTTTGCAGTCAAATTTCGTATCCATGTGTTTCTATGATTTTCATATATGTAGTCTTAATAGAATAAGTGAACACAACCGATTAATTTTTTTTATTAATGTCTACATGACGACATTCATGATAATAAATATAAGCGTATGTAATACTTCCTCTTGTGCCTAATTAAGGACCTGGCATTGATCACATTTTGTGTCGGCCGATCATCCATCATTCAAAAGATACCATTGCAAAATTCACGCATAGTAAAAATTTCGATAATTCTCTCTTTTCGTGCGAAACTTGTAGAGGCTATGCACTAACACCTTAAATACTACAAATTGTAACAATCTTTTAAAATAGTTTCATCTTTCCAACAGAAATTTATTCTAGACCAGTTAGCGGCCTAAAAGTACCCGGTAGTAAAATATCTGTAAAGACTCTTAATTAATTGCTGGGATGGTTAGTAATTGGAGTGCATTGGAGAAGTCAATCTATAAGGTCAAAAAAGGCAATAAAAATATCTAGCCGTAAAAAAGTTCCATTGCGTTATCAAAGATGCACCATTCTGTAAGCTTTTCTCGGCAACTGACTTTAGAAATGGGGAATGCTCGGACATATTTAGACTTGCTTAGTTAGTACGTACAGTTTACACTGACATTTTTTTTCTACAAGAAAGACACATGTATAATTGGGTCTCAAAAGTTCAGGTCATCCACCAAGATTTGAATCTAATTCGTCTTAATAAATATACTTTTCAATTGTAAAGTCTTCGAGGTGTTAAACAACTTTGTTTCGACCGAATTGTTAAAAGTCATAGAAACACGTGAAACACGTATTATTTTCTATGTTGCTCCCGTCAATTTTCTGTTACATATTCCTTATACAGGTACTTAGGTACTCAAAAAGTAGATTGCATTAATTCGTCAAAATTCTATAATTGCTGTATCAGACCAGACTAAAAGGACAAAGTTCCAAAACTTGATTTTATTCTCGTCACGAAAAATCTAAAAACCCACAGAATTGATCCCAAAGGTCACCATTCGAAATTTTTGATTTAAAAATATTCAATAAAAATAAAAATTAAATATGACTTCATAGTTGTCCTCTACCATGCCCTATTGACATCTCCATTGTTATATAGATATTCTTCAAAAGTGAAAAAACATGTTCCATCCCACTTAAGTGAAATATCTACGTTTGCTTGCGACATGTCACTCATATGACAAATTTCATTTTGCCTTCCTCCCTTTGTCTACAAATTTTACTTCCGTGATATATCCACCAAACCGAAAATAAAAACAACCACATCTCATGCAGAGGCAAGAAACAATAGTTGTTCCTTCCCCAAACGTCGAGCACTTCCCTTATCGAATTGTAGATCTGATTGAATTTCCCAACGTTGAATTGTTGGCATCCATTCGTCATCATATGAATTCATGACTCTTTCTATCATTCCATCCGTATATAAGGATGCTAGATCAATTTATCATACACATCCTACATATATATAGGTACCATATACTACCAATATTTGTCCGTGTCATTTTACCTCAACGAATGTTCTTGACACAAATAATTTCCGCAAATATTTGATAATATCTCGAAAATGTTCAACTACTGCTGCTCGAATCATGATGAAGGTTAATTATTGGGCTCCGTTCAGGTGATAACTATCTCTTGCTCTTGTAGATATCTCAGGAGGAAGATATTTATTTTTTGGTTACTCACACTCATTTGCGAGTGTTTACCAGTGCTCGTCCCCATAACCACTTTAATTTATTTAAAAAAAACATATTTTGTGAATCCAGGTAAATTGTGCGTGTAGGTATAACATGGTGGAAAATGAGCTTTCAGATATATTCATTGCACTTATAATTATATTCAAGTAGTACCTAAAAGGATTTTGTTTTATTATTAAACATAAAGGAAAATAATTGAATTGCTGGAGGTAATGACTTTGTTGATTTTTTTGTTTTGCAATAAAAACAGTTATTGACCTGACATGGCATCAGCACACAATTCTGACTGAATTTTTTCCATATAATATGCTGTGTTCCTTTTCTCGTTCAGAATGATTTTTTTCAATCCATGTCGTTCTTTTTCTCGGGCCGAACGATTTAGTTTCAATCTGTCATCGCTTTTTTCCGACTTCGAATCGTTCTGAATGCACCTGAGTTTTTCCCGGATTCAAGCAGAACGATTTTAATTGTATTCATGAATGTATTGTTTACAATTTGGACGAAGTTAGTTTAGTTTAAGTTGCCTTTGTTGGAAAATAGCTTTATTTTTCATAAACAACAATTTTTACGAATTTATACTTGCTTTTATCAAGTGGAAGAAATGTCAAACACTTGAAATAGTTCTGTTTCGTTCCTTTTCTATGAGCACAGAATTAAATGATGACATCATTCTGTCAATTCATACAGATTCATTTAGAACGAGAAAAGGAACGCAGCAATATTTATCTATGGTATCATTATGACATCCTGTACCTCCCCTCCCCCTTCAGTTTAGACAGGTTGACGTCCATCTTTAAGTCAGGTGAAAATTGTAGATTGCATTAAATTTGATTCCCATAATTAAATACCGGGAGTGCCTCAAGGCTCTATACTTTCTCCATATAAATAAAATTAATAATCAATGAGCTGAACAAAATCCTGAGGCGAATACTGTTACAATGGCAACCAAAGTTAAGCATATATAGTACCTGGTCATTTTAATGGTTCTAAATAGCTACCGACTCACATAATCTATTGTTAGAAAACAACAGGAAAGCATTGAGCCTATCCAATGCTTTTCTGTTGTTTTCTAATTTATATATGTACTTACAAAATTAAAGAATTATGGGAAATTAAAGAACTAATCTGTCTGTAAGCCAATAGCCAGGGCCAGAAGTAACATACCCTCCTTTGGACCAAAGCCTGCTGTAGGTATTGTCTTTTCGGTAGAAGTTTTTAGCTAAGGAAGAAGAAATGCCAAACTTTGGTCAACTACATAATTAATCACAAAACGTTTTAAGGCCATTATTTAAAAATGAGTGTGCCTTATAATCTGAAATGTTGTGGTTTACCTAGAAGTTATGACTGAGGACTGGCCACACTTCCTGTGCGGTAGTCAAACCGTCACCATAGGTGCAGAATGTACATACATTTTTAAATCTGTTATTCTACTAAAGGATCTGATGATGAGAAAAAGTCTGAAATGAGTGTACAAAACAAAACAGTACTTTTAATCTTCTGTTAATCCTTATTCAACTTGTAATTAATCACTTTACTGGTGGGAACACAAATATACACTATCATTTTCAAATCCGCAAAAATCAGATCTCATTTCGTGAAGAATAATTCTCTCATGTATCTTTATTTTTTTTTTAATGCAGGGGACGAAAGATCCCAAGCACGAAGGCCAAGGCGGCCCATTGTGTGTATCTGCTAAAAGCAAACAAAAGAACTCTCAGCAAAACCTTTCTGACCTCTTAATGAAGCGCATCAGATCTAGGTGAGGTAAGCATTTCAGCTCATCCACAGATAGGAAGGCAAACCCAAGCTAATCCAGCCTGCTTCGGTCAAAGGCCGCGGACAACTGCCCAGAAAGTGTTCGGTTGTAAGATAGGCTCTCCTTCCACGCAGGACACAGACTCCAACTCCCATTTTTGTTAGATGAGCGTGATTCCAGTTCTGCATTGTTTTCTTCCGAACACAAATATAATATCAAAGAAATTTCTATTAGGTCCATCAAGTCCAAGGAGGGGAAATCTAGAGCCAGACCTGGCTAACAAGTCAGCACTCTCGACTGTAGGAACACTTTGTTGTGGACACAGAGCTTATCCAAAGATGTCCTGCAGTCCGCCAGTAGCTTAGATGTTATCCTAGGGCCACTCAGAGCCATCGAGGCTGCCTGACTATCCGAGAGGATAGCAATGTGATTTCCATATCAAACTCTAACATCGTCGCTGTCATTGCGATGGCGAAGACCTCAGCCTAGAAGGCAGTTGTGTGCCCTTCAAGTGAGTACTCCAACCCATCAAGAAAGTAAACACCCGCACCGGCACCCTCATTATTGAAAGAGCCGTAAGTGAAAATTTCTAGAGCGGAACGGAGAAGGCTCGATAAGGAACTTCCCTCAGACCACGATTGCCTTTCAGGAAAAACCACAAAGAAGCAACGTCCAAACAGATGTTGCGGTACCACCGCATCAAATGGCATGCAAAACTTAACAGTAGGCACAGGTGAAATTCCGTGACATTTTTACAATTCCGAACTATGCAAATGTGAAACATTATACCAACATCCATCCAACAAATTAAATATTAAAAACTATAGGCCCATTCGCCATTATGTCCTGTCCTGTCCTTCATAATCTTGATTTCTTTGCATTAATATGAAAAGAAAACTTTCCTCCTTCCTAAAGCTTGATTAATTGAAAGCATTAAGTGGCTGTGCTAATCAGTATAGCTGAACTTGTGTCCTCGAAGAAAGCTATTCAATGTCAAGTAGTCCACTGAATATTAACCCAAGATCGCTTTCATGATAGACATAACACAAAATTAAAGCACTCAAAAATTAGAGTTTGATAACCCTGTTTCCTTTTTTCTTAAAATTAAGATTTATCATTTTATTACAAAGGACAAACTCATAGTCGTGACCAAATGTAGTTAGTCTAGGAAGATGTCCAGACTGTATAAAATATTTCAAGGACATAAAATCCCTTTAACAATCAGTTTTGCTACATGACAGTCTAGACTGTCTCTGAGGAGAAAAAATCCTACCCGATGAAAGAAAAAAGAATTTTCATTATATTTAAGTACATACCTAACCTATGTGTGTACGTCATGTATATGCAAATTGAATCTTTCAGTCATCAACATCAATAATACGTAGAATTTCTGTCCCACCCATGATTTGTTTTTTTTTTTTTTTACAAATTTTTTTCCAACAAAAGCGATTTACTTTTACCCAAGTATTGTGGAATTTTTTTTTTGTTATTAATTTTATTTATTAAAATCAAAAATTTTGTCATGCATACTTTTTACTTTGAAAACCTTAAATTAAATAAGGGCACACACAAAAACCGTTTCAACCGACTTCTAACTCTTACTCTCTTTTTTTTAAACCCTGAGGCTGGTTTGAAAACAAATCGATTTTCTGTCTATCAGCATCAGAGCAACAGCCAACAGCCTATAAAATAGACCCATGTAAAAGTGCCCGAGAGAAGTTCTAAAGTTACAAGAGTTTTTCACAAATGTTTTCGTTTTCCTTTCAATTCGATTTAAATTTTTTGCTACCCCAGAGATACATGTGAAATAAATTTAAGAGGAAATCGACGAAAATATTTATCTTACCTTCGGCATATTTATATTTATCTTTTATGCTAGCGATAAAGCATATGAAAACATGTACCTACTAGAATATGATGGGACAATCACCTTTGTTGACCCAACCGTCTACTCTAATGATTTTACACTGTTATCAAATCTCATTTGTCAAGCGTTGAACGCGAAAGTCAAACTCCATAGCATTGCATAATGTTGATGATGTTTGAAACCGAAGAAACCCAACAGACACACTAGTGCAATAATTTGACACATGATGGATGATAAACGAATTCGAAATCTTCAAAGGCTGGAATTATCCAACAAATCTCTTTCCATTCCCTTTTCTTTTGTAGCTAATAAAATTCATATTGTCGAATTTTACCAGATGATTCTCCCCTTCTCCATGTTTTCATCTAAAACTAAAAAAAAAAAAAAAAAAAAAAATCAGGTCAATGTGATGCAACAAGTCTTCTCCACTCCACAGAAGAACGAAAAGGAAATGTTATTTCTGTCCAAAGGAAATTCCTCTCGACAAAAGAAAACCAAATGGCAAGCCTTGTTGTAATCAAATTTGCTAGAAGGACGAAAAGGAGCGGCAAGTGGTGATTTGCTTTTCCCCTTTTCTATGTATATATGTTAGTTATCTACTCATTCACAACGTCTACTTATGCTGTTGCATGGCTACATATACAGTTGGAAGTATTTAAGGAAGAAAAGGAAAAGCCTGCTCAAGTTCCGGTAACCAAAAGCAATAAATTCTGCTAAAGCTCTGACAGTCTCGCGTGCCAGTGCAGAGTAATAAACATAGCACGACCTGTTTGTTGAAAACCCTTTAAGCTCGTGTCTTAGCAAACAGATAAAGCGCCGACCTTAACCTTAGTTATGTAATAAAATTTTATATTCACACTATACTTGCATTTATGCAATCTTTTTGTCTTTTTATGTAATTTCAGGATCCACCAAAAATTGGATTGCTCTGGAGGACTCACTTCAACGTAGCAATGAACCAGAAGAAATTACTGGTGCAATTGCTGCCTCAGCAGTTCGTACACCCACAATATATCCAACTGCAAGTACTCAACCAGGAGATGATCGTAATGTTTTTGCTATTTATGTGTCGTACTATGTAAAAGTTAAGCTAACCTTAAGCGGTATGGGAGGAGAACTCTCTTTAAAACTACCATTTGCATTAGTTCATGTTGAACGGTCATCTAAATCTGGCTACAATGGAGACAGTCCGAATCATCTAAAAGATCTGGATGCATCTGAAACCATAAATAAACTTACCTTAATGGATCCATCGGGCATATTCTCCAAATCTATCAGTACACCAGCTTCTTTACCAGTTACATTAGATCAGCCATTAGACACCACAACCAATATTGACAAAGCTTTGGATAAAATTGAGTCAATCGAAGATAACGTAAATGTTACACGAAACGAAAGCAAATCTTGCGGTAAACGGAAATTAATACGACATGAAACTATGGTAAAAGATTTGTCCAGCGAAGACGAAGCATTGGATGAGTCGATTATAAATCGTAAAACTTTGGAAGTGCCTAAGACTGAAAGTGATGTCACGAAAGGTGGTGATGGTGTAGAAAAAACTGACGACAACAATGGAAATCAACAAATGACCTGCGTTCAAGTGCATGCTCCTTTAACGTGAACTTATTAATTTTGGCAAAATTATTGTTTTCAAAAAGTTGTTAAGACTTTTCATTTGTTCAATTAACAACAACAACTAAATCTCTGATTCTGACATGACAGAGATTCCAGACTAAGAATCAAACAACACATGCAAAACTCTCCTGGATGATTATGTTACTAATAATGTTACAACAAAAAATCCATCTGTTCTATGTTCCTCTAAGTGTCCATAATACAGCCACAAGTATATATGTATTTGTTCCAAAGTTGACTAGGGTGATTTACGGTAGTTAAAACTAAAAGTGTCAAGATGTTTTACAAAAGATAAAATCTTGTGAGGGCTAGAGTTTCGTCATAAGCATAAGCTATCCTTTATCAGCGCCACTGTGGAAATTTATCGAGTCCACCAAAAGACCTCCTACTATTGAATTTTTTACAAATTCAAATTTCATGGTAGATTTTGAAAAAAAAAAAATAAAAAAAAAATCGTAATTTGGAAGGCATTTTCAAAACTGAATCGTTTAATCGCAAACCAATTTTCATGCAATTTTTTCATTTGGATACTCTTAAACTTAAAGTTGTTCACAAATTGTTCAATATTTTGGAATTTAACAAAAATATTATGCCACCTAACACCAGCAGCAACACGCACACAAAATTCAAAATCATATTTATGTCTACCCTCAAAGGCGAAAGTTTACGTGAATTGAAAAGAAAAGCAAATGGCTGTATCCAGTATGATTTATAGCTTCATAAAAAACTGATATTTTTGAAAGTTAATTTAATTTAATTTTCTGGATAGATTCTATGTGTGTGTGTGTGTCTATTTGTACTTACTTTGAATTTTAAATCTTTTAAAACATGTTTTAAGAAAGTGTATAGTTACTGCTGTCATATGCCTCTGTTTAGGATGCTAATCTAGGAGTTTTATTGCCAAGAGAAACAAGAAAAATATTTGAACCACACATAACCCAAGAATCTGGCCAATATCTATCTTGTGCTCATGCGATTCCATTAGCAGAGCTAAAGAAGAGAATATGGAAACTATAGAAAAAATCTAGACAGAAGAAATCTCTTGTTTTAATATATATTTTTCTTTAGTCTTCATGATCTCGTTTCCATTTAATTTGTGCTAGGTGTCAACCATAATCTGAATGAAGATGTGTTCTTGACATACTCGACTTATGCCACCAAAAATACGAATACGATCATTTTCTTCAGCAGTGTTGGCCTTCTCAATCACACATATGTAGTAAATAGGACCTTAGAATATTGAACTAGCGAACAAGCGAAACTACTGTTATACCCACCACCACTACCTCTTTAGTTATCATTTATAGACCTATATAGAGTATATAGTGGCTTAGTTACGGGAACGTGTTCCACATATATGTAGGTACACAGACTGTTTTTTTTAGTGATGTTCGACTAGAGTCTGTTTTCACATTTACACATTTTTATCTAGATAGTCATTTCAAAACAGCCTTGTTTTTTAAGGCAGGGGTCGAAAAATCCCAAGCACAGCAGCTCATTGTACTAACCTGCTAATCATCTTTTCACCAAAACCTTCCTGTCTTAATGAATCGCATCAGGTCTAGGTGAGGTAGCCAGCCTGCTTCGAGCAAAGACCGGACAAACACACAGAGAGAGTTCGGTCCTTCGAGGCAGAACAGACACTCAGGGCTGTCAACAATTCCCATCCTTGTTAGATGAGCATGAAGCGTGCTGAGGCCGGTAATGATGTCAACCACAGTTCTGCATTTTTTCTTTCAAGTCCCAAAAGAAGTCCGAGAAATTGCTATTAGGTCCATCAAGAAAAAGTTTTGTACATCTCTGTATGTACTCAGGCTCGCCCATTGCTGCTTATGTTTCATATAGCCGCCTTTTATGAGAGACCTGATCACAAGAAGAGAGAACCAAAGCCAGCACCCACTGAAGATACACCTTGTTGTGGATACACAGCTTATCCATAGACGTCCTGCAGTCCCCAGTAACTCAAATGTTATCCGAGGGCCACTTAGATTTCCATATCTTTGCTGCCATTGCGATAGCAAAGATTTCAGCCTGGAAGATAACTGTGTGCCTTTTACGTGAGTACTCCAACACAATGTCAGGTTCAAGAAAGTAAACACCAGTACCGGTACGCTCGTTAGTGATGGAGCGGACCAGGGAAGGCACGTCCCTCAGCCCACAATTCCCTTTCAGAGAAGCGATGCTCAAAACGAAGCTCTGATACCATCGCATCAAGTGATATGCAGGCCAGAGGGTTTTACCATTCCACCCCACACGCCAATGAGCAATGGGAAGAGCCTGTCTAGCCGTCATGAGCGCAACCTCAGTAATCTACACACAGTCCTTTTGGCATCTGCTTGAATGACAAGATCCAGGGGTAGCAGATTAAGTAAGACCTCAATGGTATTAGTAGCCGTAGATCGCATGGAGCCTGTAATTCCAGTCAAGCAAGCCTTTACAGGCCCACCACCTTCCGGATCGCAGTCCCCACTTGTGTCCTCGGGCACCATATACATATGTGATCATGGGTCTCACAATCGAAGTGTACATAAGAGATACTTACTTTGAGTTCGCCAGATACATGGCAGTTACTTATTTTTGATGACATAAAGGACTTAGCAAGGGTAGAATCTACCAGTGATTCCTTCCTAATCGAGCTTATGTTTATCTATATGGGAGTTCTTTGCTAAGGAAAAAATAATGTGAAAGGTGTTTAATTCCCGTTCTTATTCAAGAAGGCTACTAAAGAGATGGTAACGGTCTAAGCTAGTGATTGCAAAATCGGTTACTCGATTAATCGGCCCTTAAGCGACCGATTTCAGAAAAACCAAAAATTAATCGGTTTTAGCGTCCTAAAAACCAATTTTGTATTAATGAAAATTTTGTCGTTTCTTTAAATATTCTTTGTAAAAAAAAAGATGAAAAATTGCACAAATTGCGGGATGCTGACATCACAGAACAGAGCGGAAAGAATCGAATCAGAACTGAACTGATACGCTGGCAGTGTCACTGCACTGGTGCTCACTCAATGCTGTGTGTGAATACCCAGTGAACACAACTTGCCGAAAACGTTAAGAAAGTGAGAGTTTAGGCTGAACTATAATAGACGTATCCATAAGTACATTTACCTACGTAAAGCGAACGCTCCCTTTAATTTAACAGGCGTGCACAAATCAACTTTAACTCGTGTGAGGGGAACTTCCGTTAAGTTTAAAAATTAAAGGTACGGTAAGAATCGCTCATTCCGTAAGAACGCGATGTGTCAAACAATTAAATTATTACTAAATGATTACAAGTGCAATACAAAAGATAAAACGGAATAAAAGTGGCACTGCGATTTAATAGAAAAATCTTCAATTAAATCATCTTCCATTTGTTAATTTTTTCACTTTTACCACTTTTTAAAACATTGAAAACATTAAATTCCGAGATAATAACTTACGGAATGTGATGTATATTTAGGCTAAAAATACCAATTTTTCGTAAGTAAACCTAAGTCTCGTTCAATTTCGTAAAGTTATTTATTTCTATTGTAGTTCAGTCTTTTCACTTAAAAATTTCGTTAAACTTCTCAAAAAGTGTTAACTTTTTTTTGCCGCAAACGATACATCTGTGGTTCACAATGGTTGTCAAAATTCGAGTAGTTTCCCCTCTTTTGTACTCCTCTACCGAATGTAACCTTTTCTTAATATTTTCTTAACGACATGAGTTAACAATTTCTTATAGGTTTATGGTGGAAATATTTGCATTTTCTTAAAGTTATTCTTAACGCCTTCCTTACCTTTTCTTAGACCTCCAAGCAATTTTTTTTTAATATTTTCTTATCGAGATTCTTAATGTATTCCCTCCCATTCCTTGACGTCGACATTTATCGTTTCCTTAACAAATAGTCTCATAAACATTGTTATTTCATAATATAAATTTTTCATTATAATTAATGAACGGATTTTCGATAGCTAAGGTACCATAATCAGAGGAATATCTTCCAAACTCAGTTTTTATGATATTTCTCTAATGATCAGACGCTGTCATTAATTATAATAAAAAAATTATATTATGAAATAATAAGTTGGTTTAATGTGTATAAGGCGTTTCGTATCAGCAGGAACCAATACTCTTCAGTACGGCCAGTTCCTGCCTGCCGCAGATGCCAGAAGAAAATGCTAAGCAGATCTAATATATAGTCTCTTTCAATAAGTTGGTTGTATCTTGCCTATTATCTCAATGTGGTTATAATACTTTGAAATCAATTCCTCCTACAAGTGTGGAACCAGAGAGTCTGTTTTCAGTATCTACAAATTTGTATCAAACTGAGATCACGATTAAGTGATAAACCCATTGATAACTTATGCTTTCTACGTGCTCATTTCAATTACATTTAAAAAACATGTTTCCAGGATTTTTACAAATAACTTTTCGTTTTTGTATTGTTAATGAATTATATATATATTTTTTTATTTTTAAATAAATATTATATTTTCTATAATTATAAACATGAAAAAAATTGAACTATTTGACAAGGAATAATTTTCAAAAACAACTTTTTAAAACCGAGGCTACTAACCATGAGTTTACCTGGCACAGTATTTCTGGCTTATGCAATCCTTTACCGAAGGAACAGTGGAAATACACATACAGCGCGTAGATAACATTGAATCTTACCACAAATATAGGTCGAATTACAAAACAAACTCGCCAAAGTACAGGTTAATTTATCCAATTTTCCCTATATATTGAGACGAATTTCGTAATCATGAAATATCCTCTTTGTATATGTATATAAAGGAGCATTTTCAACGTAGCACTGTGTAGATGAGGCAAATGATCCCTGAAAAAAACCGTAATTGTGATTATAAAATTTTCGGTGAGGTCCAAACCACCTGAACCACTTCCACATTACAGAATGCCAATGGCTTTTTAAGTGAGAGTTTTATTGGTTTTATTGTAAATGGCCGGTAAACGCCGGCTTGTGCCTCGAACCTAAATACACCACTGATGCCGACATAGATATACCTACCTAAGAATTTGTATAACTCCTCTGCCTGAAAAACCGATTATGTTGAACGCATATTTTTCACAGTAACTTTGAATGACATATTTTAAGATGGAAGGTGGACAACGAACGAAATGGATGTGGGGTTATTCTGGCAGTCTGCACCCATTCAGGTATAAAATAATATGATATGTTGGCTATACTGGATTGCCTTAATTTGGAATTGCTAACCATTCAAAAAAACAAAACGTTTTGAAAATGCTTTCGTAAACATAAAATAAAATTGGTGAAACTATTGAAACTCGTTACTTTGCATGAAAGCAAAAATATTAAATTAACTAGAGAAAAAAAATTTTATCACAGTGAAATGACCCGCTCGCTGTACTGATATTATAGAAATTAATAGTTGAAAAGAATTATGTAAAAAACTAACAAAATCATAAATTGTTACAAGATGAACTTAAAAAAAAAAAAAAAATTCTCAAAGATGTTTTTACTAACAAAATACCTTAAATGTCCGAATAAACCCTCAGCATACTTTCAGAGAAAGGGTGATTGAAACCCAACAACAAAATTCTGAACCTTGCTGAACCCTTGTCACCCACTCAAATTACACTTTTCCAGGTGAGAGATATTATCATATTTCACGGGTCCGACTGTCTCAACTGATTAAGGGGATACATGTGCGCCGGCTGTTCATTACTTGGGCCGGGGGGGAGTGATTCCGTTTACCGGAAATTTTGAGGAAAATTACACGATTTACGAAAAATTGTTGGAATAATTGAATTTTAAATAAAGGCGAAAACGATGACCTACAATTCCAGTCCTTCTCCAGATACCTGGAGTTGCGTGTCACATGCAATTTGATCACAAGAATAAATTCCACAAATGGATTTGTGTGAGACTTTGAGCACACTTTTCTTGAAGTTTTCCTTAAATTACTTAATTTCTGGTGGACAGAGGAGGAATAGAAACTATAAAATTTGTGAAATAAATAAATACAAAAGTGGGTCATCAGGGAATTATGGTTAATATCAAAAAAATTTATATACCCACCGTTCCCAATTTTCAACCATGCTAATATGCGATTCTTATGCAAGATAGCAACGAATAAACGACTTAAGCGCACAAAAAAGCAGCACATTTTACACCATCCCATTATTCCTTGAGGAATATCTCTTGACTTCTTGAGAAGATTCCATGCAAAAAGCAATCTCGACAACAATGCCCGAAAAGGAAGACTAATGATGTCGCAGGAGAAATTGTTATTGATTTAAAGCTCTTTTTTTTTTAATTCTTATAAATGGAGACAAATTTTCATGAATATTTTCTATCTACACACTTGATCCTTGCGGTAAGCATAAAAGAATTTCATACGAAGACAGACCAGAAGTGTATTTCAAATTTCTGTAACGGGTGCCACCATTAAAATGTGAGAGGATTTAATCATCCTAGCAGATCTCTTTGGAATGAAAAACATGGAGAGTGTCGGTAGTTTCAACAGACGGAGCAGCTTTAATTAATCTCCAAGAGAAAAGCTTTACACAACAACAAAAAAAAACCTCTTAAACCTTATGTATGATAAATCCAACTTCCTAAATCTTTCCGGATTACTCTTGACAAACACATGGAAAGCTGGTGTTCAGGTAACGTATGTATGTTATAAAATAAGAAGACTTTAATAAAATGTAAGTCTCCAGTGGATTTTATATACAAAAATGTCTAAATCCAGTAATAAAATATATATATATATCTTAGAGAATTTTACGAACACTTAGCTGTTGTCTATGAAATAACTTTTATGCGCCACATGAAAGGAAGTAATGATACGGCTGCATATTTTACAATATTTTTTCGTCCCGCGTTCAACAAGCCCTAGCTTGTCCAAATCAGTTGCAAAAAAATTTCAACTCAAAAATTTGGAATGAAAATTTTTTATCACCGATTTTGACGGGAGTGGTGTCATACGACGCGGACGGGTTCACGAAAACCATTGGCCGTAACCGATTTCTGATGAATTTTGTGTCCCCCCTTTAGAATCTATTGACATGGAAAAATCCGCGGAAAAACGCTAATATCGCGAAAACCGTTGGCCGTAGACGATTTCTGATGAAATTTTTGTTCCCCCCTATCGGAATACACCCCCTGTAAATGACACCTTTAGAATCTATTGACATGGAAAAAACCGCGGAAAATCGCTAATATCGCGAAAACCGTTGGCCGTAGGCGATTTCTGATGAAATTTTTGTTCCCCCCTATCAACGGAATACACCGTCTAAAGGTGTCATTTACAGGGGGTGACAAAAATTTCATCAGAAATGTCAATAGATTCTGAAGGTACCATTATAGGGGGTGTATGTTGATAGGGGGTGACGAAAATTTCATCAGAAATCGTCTACGACCAACGGTTTTCGAGATATTAGCGATTTTCCGCGGTTTTTTCCATGTCAATAGATTCTAAAGGTGTCATTTACAGGGGGTGTATTCCGATAGGGGGTGACAAAAATTTCATCAGAAATCGTCTACGACCAACGGTTTTCGAGATATTAGCAATTTTCCGCGGTTTTTCCATGTCAATAGATTCTGAAGGTGCCATTACAGGGGGTGACGAAAATTTCATCAGATCGTCTACGACCAACGGTTTTCGAGATATTAGCGATTTTCCGCGGTTTTTTCCATGTCAATAGATTCTAAAGGTGTCATTTACGGGGGTGTATTCCGATAGGGGGTGACAAAAATTTCATCAGAAATCGTCTACGACCAACGGTTTTCGAGATATTAGCGATTTTCCGCGGTTTTTTCCATGTCAATAGATTCTGAAGGTACCATTACAGGGGGTGTATTCCGATAGGGGGTGACAAAAATTTCATCAGAAATCGTCTACGACCAACGGTTTTCGAGATATTAGCGATTTTCCGCGGTTTTTTCCATGTCAATAGATTCTAAAGGTGTCATTTACAGGGGGTGTATTCCGATAGGGGGTGACAAAAATTTCATCAGAAATCGTCTACGACCAACGGTTTTCGAGATATTAGCGATTTTCCGCGGTTTTTTCCATGTCAATAGATTCTGAAGGTGCCATTACAGAGGGTGAATGTTGATAGGGGGTGACGAAAATTTCATCAGAAATCGTCTACGACCAACGGTTTTCGAGATATTAGCGATTTTCCGCGGTTTTTTCCATGTCACTAGATTCTAAAGGTGTCATTTACAGGGGGTGTATTCCGATAGGGGGTGACAAAAATTTCATCAGAAATCGTCTGCGACCAACGGTTTTCGAGATATTAGCGGTTTTCCGCGGTTTTTTCCATGTCAATAGATTCTGAAGGTGCCATTACAGGGGATGTATGTTAATAGGGGGTGACGAAAATTCATCAGAAATCGTCTACGACCAACGGTTTTCGAGATATTAGCGATTTTCCGCGGTTTTTTCCATGTCAATAGATTCTAAAGGTGTCATTTACAGGGGGTGTATTCCGATAGGGGGTGACAAAAATTTCATCAGAAATCGTCTGCGACCAACGGTTTTCGAGATATTAGCGATTTTCCGCGGTTTTTTCCATATCAATAGATTCTGAAGGTGCCATTACAGAGGGTGAATGTTGATAGGGGGTGACGAAAATTTCATCAGAAATCGTCTACGACCAACGGTTTTCGAGATATTAGCGATTTTCCGCGGTTTTTTCCATGTCACTAGATTCTAAAGGTGTCATTTACAGGGGGTGTATTCCGATAGGGGGTGACAAAAATTTCATCAGAAATCGTCTGCGACCAACGGTTTTCGAGATATTAGCGGTTTTCCGCGGTTTTTCCCATGTCAATAGATTCTGAAGGTGCCATTACAGGGGATGTATGTTAATAGGGGGTGACGAAAATTCATCAGAAATCGTCTACGACCAACGGTTTTCGAGATATTAGCGATTTTCCGCGGTTTTTTCCATGTCAATAGATTCTAAAGGTGTCATTTACAGGGGGTGTATTCCGATAGGGGGTGACAAAAATTTCATCAGAAATCGTCTGCGACCAACGGTTTTCGAGATATTAGCGATTTTCCGCGGTTTTTTCCATGTCAATAGATTCTAAAGGTGTCATTTACAGGGGGTGTATTCCGATAGGGGGTGACAAAAATTTCATCAGAAATCGTCTACGACCAACGGTTTTCGAGATATTAGCAATTTTCCGCGGTTTTTCCATGTCAATAGATTCTGAAGGTGCCATTACAGGGGGTGACGAAAATTTCATCAAATCGTCTACGACCAACGGTTTTCGAGATATTAGCGATTTTCCGCGGTTTTTTCCATGTCAATAGATTCTAAAGGTGTCATTTACGGGGGTGTATTCCGATAGGGGGTGACGAAAATTTCATCAGAAATCGTCTACGACCAACGGTTTTCGAGATATTAGCGATTTTCCGCGGTTTTTTCCATGTCACTAGATTCTAAAGGTGTCATTTACAAGGGGTATATTCCGATAGGGGGTGACAAAAATTTCATCAGAAATCGTCTACGACCAACGGTTTTCGAGATATTAGCGATTTTCCGCGGTTTTTTCCATGTCAATAGATTCTGAAGGTTCCATTACAGGGGGTGTATGTTGATAGGGGGTGACGAAAATTTCATCAGAAATCGTCTACGACCAACGGTTTTCAAGATATTAGCGATTTTCCGCGGTTTTTCCCATGTCAATAGATTCTAAAGGTGTCATTTACAGGGGGTGTATTCCGATAGGGGGTGACAAAAATTTCATCAGAAATCGTCTACGACCAACGGTTTTCGAGATATTAGCGATTTTCCGCGGTTTTTTCCATGTCAATAGATTCTAAAGGTGTCATTTACAGGGGGTGTATTCCGATAGGGGGTGACAAAAATTTCATCAGAAATCGTCTACGACCAACGGTTTTCGAGATATTAGCGATTTTCCGCGGTTTTTTCCATGTCAATAGATTCTGAAGGTGCCATTACAGGGGGTGTATGTTGATAGGGGGTGACGAAAATTTCATCAGAAATCGTCTACGACCAACGGTTTTCGAGATATTAGCGATTTTCCGCGGTTTTTTCCATGTCAATAGATTCTAAAGGTGCCATTTACAGGGGGTGTATTCCAATAGGGGGTAACGAAAATTTCATCAGAAATCGTCTACGACCAACGGTTTTCGAGATATTAGCGATTTTCCGCGGTTTTTTCCATGTCAATAGATTCTGAATTACCATTTACAGGGGGTGTATTCCGATAGGGGGTAACGAATATTTCATCAGAAATCGTCTACGACCAACGGTTTTCGAGATATTAGCGATTTTCCGCGGTTTTTTCCAAGTCAATAGATTCTGAAGGTGCCGTTACAGGGGGTGTATGTTGATAGGGGGTGACGAAAATTTCATCAGAAATCGTCTTCGACCAACGGTTTTTGAGATATTAGCGATTTTCCGCGGTTTTTTCCATGTCAATAGATTCTGAAGGTGCCATTACAGGGGGTGTATGTTGATAGGGGGTGACAAAAATTTCATCAGAAATCGTCTACGACCAACGGTTTTCGAGATATTAGCGATTTTCCGCGGTTTTTTCCATGTCAATAGATTCTAAAGGTGTCATTTACAGGGGGTGTATTCCGATAGGGGGTGACAAAAATTTCATCAGAAATCGTCTACGACCAACGGTTTTCGAGATATTAGCGATTTTCCGCGGTTTTTTCCATGTCAATAGATTCTGAAGGTGCCATTACAGAGGGTGAATGTTGATAGGGGGTGACGAAAATTTCATCAGAAATCGTCTACGACCAACGGTTTTCGAGATATTAGCGATTTTCCGCGGTTTTTTCCATGTCACTAGATTCTAAAGGTGTCATTTACAGGGGGTGTATTCCGATAGGGGGTGACAAAAATTTCATCAGAAATCGTCTACGACCAACGGTTTTCGAGATATTAGCGATTTTCCGCGGTTTTTTCCATGTCAATAGATTCTGAAGGTGCCATTTACAGGGGGTGTATTCCGATAGGGGGTAACGAAAATTTCATCAGAAATCGTCTACGACCAACGATTTTCGAGATATTAGCGATTTTCCGCGGTTTTTTCCATGTCAATAGATTCTGAAGGTGCCGTTACAGGGGGTGTATGTTGATAGGGGGTGACGAAAATTTGATCAGAAATCGTCTTCGACCAACGGTTTTTGAGATATTAGCGATTTTCCGCGGTTTTTTCCATGTCAATAGATTCTGAAGGTGCCATTACAGGGGGTGTATGTTGATAGGGGGTGACAAAAATTTCATCAGAAATCGTCTACGACCAACGGTTTTCGAGATATTAGCGATTTTCCGCGGTTTTTTCCATGTCAATAGATTCTAAAGGTGTCATTTACAGGGGGGTGTATTCCGATAGGGGGTGACAAAAATTTCATCAGAAATCGTCTACGACCAACGGTTTTCGAGATATTAGCGATTTTCCGCGGTTTTTTCCATGTCAATAGATTCTAAAGGTGTCATTTACAGGGGGTGTATTCCGATAGGGGGTGACAAAAATTTCATCAGAAATCGTCTACGACCAACGGTTTTCGAGATATTAGCGATTTTCCGCGGTTTTTTCCATGTCAATAGATTCTGAAGGTGCCATTACAGGGGGTGTATGTTGATAGGGGGTGACGAAAATTTCATCAGAAATCGTCTACGACCAACGGTTTTCGAGATATTAGCGATTTTCCGCGGTTTTTTCCATGTCAATAGATTCTAAAGGTGCCATTTACAGGGGGTGTATTCCAATAGGGGGTAACGAAAATTTCATCAGAAATCGTCTACGACCAACGGTTTTCGAGATATTAGCGATTTTCCGCGGTTTTTTCCATGTCACTAGATTCTAAAGGTGTCATTTACAAGGGGTGTATTCCGATAGGGGGTGACAAAAATTTCATCAGAAATCGTCTACGACCAACGGTTTTCGAGATATTAGCGATTTTCCGCGGTTTTTTCCATGTCAATAGATTCTGAAGGTTCCATTACAGGGGGTGTATGTTGATAGGGGGTGACCGAAAATTTCATCAGAAATCGTCTACGACCAACGGTTTTCGAGATATTAGCGATTTTCCGCGGTTTTTCCATGTCAATAGATTCTGAAGGTGCCATTTCAGGGGGTGTATGTTGATAGGGGGTGACAAAAATTTCATCAGAAATCGTCTACGACCAACGGTTTTCGAATTAGCGATTTTCCGCGGTTTTTTCCATGTCAATAGATTCTAAAGGTGTCATTTACAGGAGGTGTATTCCCATAGGGGGTGACAAAAATTTCATCAGAAATCGTCTACGACCAACGGTTTTCGAGATATTAGCGATTTTCCGCGGTTTTTTCCATGTCAATAGATTCTGAAGGTGCCATTACAGGGGGTGAATGTTGATAGGGGGGTGACGAAAATTTCATCAGAAATCGTCTACGACCAACGGTTTTCGAGATATTAGCGATTTTCCGCGGTTTTTTCCATGTCACTAGATTCTAAAGGTGTCATTTACAGGGGGTGTATTCCGATAGGGGGGTGACAAAAATTTCATCAGAAATCGTCTACGACAACGGGTTTCGAGATATTAGCGATTTTCCGCGGTTTTTTCCATGTCAATAGATTCTGAAGGTGCCATTACAGGGGTGTATTCCGATAGGGGGTGACAAAAATTTCATCAGAAATCGTCTACGACCAACGGTTTTCGAGATATTAGCGATTTTCCGCGGTTTTTTCCATGTCAATAGATTCTGAAAGTGCCATTTACAGGGGGTGTATTCCAAGAGGGGGGTAACGAAAATTTCATCAGAAATCGTCTACGACCAACGGTTTTCGAGATATTAGCGATTTTCCGCGGTTTTTTCCATGTCAATAGATTCTGAAGGTGCCGTTACAGGGGGTGTATTCCGATAAGGGGTGACGAAAATTTCATCAGAAATCGTCTTCGACCAACGGTTTTTGAGATATTAGCGATTTTCTGCGGTTTTTTCCATGTCAATAGATTCTGAAGGTGCCGTTACAGGGGGTGTATTCCAATAGGGGGTGACGAAAATTTCATCAGAAATCGTCTACGACCAACGGTTTTCGAGATATTAGCGATTTTCCGCGGTTTTTTCCATGTCAATAGATTCTAAAGGCGTCATTTACAGGGGGTGTATTCCGATAGGGTGGTAACGAAAATTTCATCAGAAATCGTCTACGACCAACGGTTTTCGAGATATTAGCGATTTTCCGCGGTTTTTTCCATGTCAATAGTTTCTAAAGGTCTCATTTACAGGGGTGTATTCCGATAGGGGGTAACGAAAATTTCATCAGAAATCGTCTACGACCAACGGTTTTCGAGATATTAGCGATTTTCCGCGGTTTTTTCCATGTCACTAGATTCTAAAGGTGTCATTTATAGGGGGTGTATTCCGATAGGGGGTGACAAAAATTTCATCAGAAATCGTCTACGACGAACGGTTTTCGAGATATTAGCGATTTTCCGCGGTTTTTTCCATGTCAATAGTTTCTAAAGGTCTCATTTACAGGGGGTGTATTCCAAAAGGGATGGGTAACGAAAATTTCATCAGAAATCGTCTACGACCAACGGTTTTCGAGATATTAGCGATTTTCCGCGGTTTTTTCCATGTCAATAGATTCTAAAGGCGTCATTTACAGGGGGTGTATTCCGATACGGGGTGACAAAAATTTCATCAGAAATCGTCTACGACCAACGGTTTTCGAGATATTAGCGATTTTCCGCGGTTTTTTCCATGTCAATAGATTCTGAAAGTGCCATTTACTGGGGGTGTATTCCAATAGGGGGTAACGAAAATTTCATCAGAAATCGTCTACGACCAACGGTTTTCGAGATATTAGCGATTTTCCGCGGTTTTTTCCATGTCAATAGATTCTAAAAGGTGCCATTTACAGGGGGTGTATTCCAATAGGGGGTAACGAAAATTTCATCAGAAATCGTCTACGACCAACGGTTTTCGAGATATTAGCGATTTTTCCGCGGTTTTTTCCATGTCAATAGATTCTGAAGGTGCCGTTACAGGGGGTGTATGTTGATAGGGGGTGACGAAAATTTCATCAGAAATCGTCTTCGACCAACGGTTTTTTAGATATTAGCGATTTTCCGCGGTTTTTTCCATGTCAATAGATTCTGAAGGTGCCATTACAGGGGGTGTATGTTGATAGGGGGTGACAAAAATTTCATCAGAAATCGTCTACGACCAACGGTTTTCGAGATATTAGCGATTTTCCGCGGTTTTTTCCATGTCAATAGATTCTAAAGGTGTCATTTACAGGGGGTGTATTCCGATAGGGGGTGACAAAAATTTCATCAGAAATCGTCTACGACCAACGGTTTTCGAGATATTAGCGATTTTCCGCGGTTTTTTCCATGTCAATAGATTCTGAAGGTGCCATTACAAGGGGTGTATGTTGATAGGGGGTGACGAAAATTTCTTCAGAAATCGTCTACGACCAACGGTTTTCGAGATATTAGCGATTTTCCGCGGTTTTTTCCATGTCAATAGATTCTAAAGGTGTCATTTACAGGGGGGTGTATTCCGATTAGGGGGTGACAAAAATTTCATCAGAAATCGTCTACGACCAACGGTTTTCGAGATATTAGCGATTTTCCGCGGTTTTTTCCATGTCAGTAGATTCTGAAGGTGCCATTACAGGGGGTGTATGTTGATAGGGGGTGACAAAAATTTCATCAGAAATCGTCTACGACCAACGGTTTTCGAGATATTAGCGATTTTCCGCGGTTTTTTCCATGTCAATAGATTCTAAAGGTGTCATTTACAGGGGGTGTATTCCGATAGGGGGTGACAAAAATTTCATCAGAAATCGTCTACGACCAACGGTTTTCGAGATATTAGCGATTTTCCGCGGTTTTTTCCATGTCAATAGATTCTAAAGATGTCATTTACAGGGGGTGTATTCCGATAGGGGGTGACAAAAATTTCATCAGAAATCGTCTACGACCAACGGTTTTCGAGATATTAGCGATTTTCCGCGCTTTTTTCCATGTCAATAGATTCTGAAGGTGCCATTACAGGGGGGTGTATGTGATAGGGGGTGACGAAAATTTCATCAGAAATCGTCTACGACCAACGGTTTTCGAGATATTAGCGATTTTTCCGCGGTTTTTTCCATGTCACTAGATTCTAAAGGTGTCATTTACAGGGGGTGTATTCCGATAGGGGGTGACAAAAATTTCATCAGAAATCGTCTACGACCAACGGTTTTCGAGATATTAGCGATTTTCCGCGGTTTTTTCCATGTCACTAGATTCTAAAGGTGTCATTTACAGGGGGTGTATTCCGATAGGGGGTAACGAAAATTTCATCAGAAATCATCTACGACCAACGGTTTTCGAGATATTAGCGATTTTCCGCGGTTTTTTCCACGTCAATAGATTCTGAAGGTGCCATTACGGGGGGTGTATGTTGATAGGGGGTGACGAAAATTTCATCAGAAATCGTCTACGACCAACGGTTTTCGAGATATTAGCGATTTTCCGCGGTTTTTTCCATGTCAATAGATTCTAAAGGTGTCATTTACAGGGGGTGTATTCCGATAGGGGGGTGACAAAAATTCCATCAGAAATCGTCTACGACGAACGGTTTTCGAGATATTAGCGATTTTCCGCGGTTTTTTCCATGTCAATAGATTCTGAAGGTGCCATTACAGGGGGTGTATGTTGATAGGGGGTGACAAAAATTTCATCAGAAATCGTCTACGACCAACGGTTTTCGAGATATTAGCGATTTTCCGCGGTTTTTTCCATGTCAATAGATTCTAAAGGTGTCATTTACAGGGGCTGTATTCGGATAGGGGGGTGACAAAAATTTCATCAGAAATCGTCTACGACCAACGGTTTTCGAGATATTAGCGATTTTCCGCGGTTTTTTTCCATGTCAATAGATTCTAAAGGCGTCATTTACAGGGGGTGTATTCCGATACGGGGGTGACAAAAATTTCATCAGAAATCGTCTACGACCAACGGTTTTCGAGATATTAGCGATTTTCCGCGGTTTTTTCCATGTCAATAGATTCTGAAAGTGCCATTTACAGGGGGTGTATTCCAGTAGGGGGTAACGAAAATTTCATCAGAAATCGTCTACGACCAACGGTTTTCGAGATATTAGCGATTTTCCGCGGTTTTTTCCATGTCAATAGATTCTGAAGGTGCCGTTACAGGGGGTGTATTCCGATAGGGGGGTGACGAAAATTTCATCAGAAATCGTCTTCGACCAACGGTTTTTGAGATATTAGCGATTTTCCGCGGTTTTTTCCATGTCAATAGATTCTGAAGGTGCCATTTACAGGGGGTGTATTCCGATAGGGGGTAACGAAAATTTCATCAGAAATCGTCTACGACCAACGGTTTTCGAGATATTAGCGATTTTCCGCGGTTTTTTCCATGTCACTAGATTCTAAAGGTGTCATTTACAGGGGGTGTATTCGATAGGGGGTGACAAAAATTTCATCAGAAAATCGTCTACGACGAACGGTTTTCGAGATATTAGCGATTTTCCGCGGTTTTTTCCATGTCAATAGTTTCTAAAGGTCTCATTTACAGGGGGGTGTATTCCAAAAGGGGGTAACGAAAATTTCATCAGAAATCGTCTACGACCAACGGTTTTCGAGATATTAGCGATTTTCCGCGGTTTTTTCCATGTCAATAGATTCTGAAGGTGCCGTTACAGGGGGTGTATGTTGATAGGGGGTGACAAAAATTTCATCAGAAATCGTCTACGACCAACGGTTTTCGAGATATTAGCGATTTTCCGCGGTTTTTTTCCATGTCAGTAGATTCTGAAGGTGCCATTACAGGGGGTGTATGTTGATAGGGGGTGACAAAAATTTCATCAGAAATCGTCTACGACCAACGGTTTTCGAGATATTAGCGATTTTCGCGGTTTTTTCCATGTCAATAGATTCTAAAGATGTCATTTACAGGGGGTGTATTCCGATAGGGGGGTGACAAAAATTTCATCAGAAATCGTCTACGACCAACGGTTTTCGAGATATTAGCGATTTTCCGCGCTTTTTTCCATGTCAATAGATTCTGAAGGTGCCATTACAGGGGGTGTATGTTGATAGGGGGTGACGAAAATTTCATCAGAAATCGTCTACGACCAACGGTTTTCGAGATATTAGCGATTTTCCGCGGTTTTTTCCATGTCACTAGATTCTAAAGGTGTCATTTACAGGGGGTGTATTCGATAGGGGGGTGACAAAAATTTCATCAGAAATCGTCTACGACCAACGGTTTTCGAGATATTAGCGATTTTCCGCGGTTTTTTCCACGTCAATAGATTCTGAAGGTGCCATTACGGGGGGTGTATGTTGATAGGGGGGTGACGAAAATTTCATCAGAAATCGTCTACGACCAACGGTTTTCGAGATATTAGCGATTTTCCGCGGTTTTTTCCATGTCAATAGATTCTAAAGGTGTCATTTACAGGGGTGTATTCCGATAGGGGGTGACAAAAATTCCATCAGAAATCGTCTACGACGAACGGTTTTCGAGATATTAGCGATTTCCGCGGTTTTTTCATGTCAATAGATTCTGAAGGTGCCATTACAGGGGGTGTATGTTGATAGGGGGTGACAAAAATTTCATCCAGAAATCGTCTACGACCAACGGTTTTCGAGATATTAGCGATTTTCCGCGGTTTTTTCCATGTCAATAGATTCTAAAGGTGTCATTTACAGGGGCTGTATTCGGATAGGGGGTGACAAAAATTTCATCAGAAATCGTCTACGACAACGGTTTTCGAGATATTAGCGATTTTCCGCGGTTTTTTCCATGTCAATAGATTCTAAAGGCGTCATTTACAGGGGGTGTATTCCGATACGGGGTGACAAAAATTTCATCAGAAATCGTCTACGACCAACGGTTTTCGAGATATTAGCGATTTTCCGCGGTTTTTTCCATGTCAATAGATTCTGAAAGTGCCATTTACAGGGGTGTATTCCAATAGGGGGTAACGAAAATTTCATCAGAAATCGTCTACGACCAACGGGTTTTCGAGATATTAGCGATTTTCCGCGGTTTTTTCCATGTCAATAGATTCTGAAGGTGCCGTTACAGGGGGTGTATTCCGATAGGGGGTGACGAAAATTTCATCAGAAATCGTCTTCGACCAACGGTTTTTGAGATATTAGCGATTTTCCGCGGTTTTTTTCCATGTCAATAGATTCTGAAGGTGCCATTTACAGGGGGTGTATTCCGATAGGGGGTAACGAAAATATTCATCAGAAATCGTCTACGACCAACGGTTTTCGAGATATTAGCGATTTTCCGCGGTTTTTTCCATGTCACTAGATTCTAAAGGTGTCATTTACAGGGGGTGTATTCCGATAGGGGGGTGACAAAAATTTCATCAGAAATCGTCTACGACCAACGGTTTTCGAGATATTAGCGATTTTCCGCGGTTTTTTCCATGTCAATAGTTTCTAAAGGTCTCATTTACAGGGGGTGTATGTTGATAGGGGGTGACAAAAATTTCATCAGAAATCGTCTACGACCAACGGTTTTCGAGATATTAGCGATTTTCCGCGGTTTTTTTCAATGTCAATAGATTCTAAAGGAGCCATTTACAGGGGGTGTATTCCAATAGGGGGTAACGAAAATTTCATCAGAAATCGTCTACGACCAACGGTTTTCGAGATATTAGCGATTTTCCGCGGTTTTTTCCATGTCAATAGATTCTGAAGGTGCCGTTACAGGGGGTGTATGTTGATAGGGGGTGACGAAAATTTCATCAGAAATCGCCTTCGACCAACGGTTTTTTAGATATTAGCGATTTTCCGCGGTTTTTTCCATGTCAATAGATTCTGAAGGTGCCATTACAGGGGGTGTATGTTGATAGGGGGTGACAAAAATTTCATCAGAAATCGTCTACGACCAACGGTTTTCGAGATATTAGCGATTTTCCGCGGTTTTTTCCATGTCAATAGATTCTGAAGGTGCCATTACAGGGGGTGTATGTTGATAGGGGGTGACAAAAATTTCATCAGAAATCGTCTACGACCAACGGTTTTCGAGATATTAGCGATTTTCCGCGGTTTTTTCCATGTCAATAGATTCTAAAGGCGTCATTTACAGGGGGTGTATTCCGATACGGGGTGACAAAAATTTCATCAGAAATCGTCTACGACAACGGTTTTCGAGATATTAGCGATTTTCCGCGGTTTTTTCCATGTCAATAGATTCTGAAAGTGCCATTTACAGGGGGTGTATTCCAATAGGGGGTAACGAAAATTTCATCAGAAATCGTCTACGACCAACGGTTTTCGAGATATTAGCGATTTTCCGCGGTTTTTTCATGTCAATAGATTCTGAAGGTGCCGTTACAGGGGGTGTATTCCGATAGGGGGTGACGAAAATTTCATCAGAAATCGTCTTCGACCAACGGTTTTCGAGATATTAGCGATTTTCCGCGGTTTTTTCCATGTCAATAGATTCTGAAAGTGCCATTTACAGGGGGTGTATTCCAATAGGGGGTAACGAAAATTTCATCAGAAATCGTCTACGACCAACGGTTTTCGAGATATTAGCGATTTTCCGCGGTTTTTTCCATGTCACTAGATTCTAAAGGTGTCATTTACAGGGGGTGTATTCCGATAGGGGGGTGACAAAAATTTCATCAGAAATCGTCTACGACCAACGGTTTTCGAGATATTAGCGATTTTCCGCGGTTTTTTCCATGTCAATAGATTCTAAAGGTGTCATTTACAGGGGGTGTATTCCGATAGGGGGTGACAAAAATTTCATCAGAAATCGTCTACGACCATCGGTTTTCGAGATATTAGCGATTTTCCGCGGTTTTTTCCATGTCACTAGATTCTAAAGGTGTCATTTACAGGGGGTGTATTGATAGGGGGTAACGAAAATTTCATCAGAAATCATCTACGACCAACGGTTTTCGAGATATTAGCGATTTTCCGCGGTTTTTTCCACGTCAATAGATTCTGAAGGTGCCATTATAGGGGGTGTATGTTGATAGGGGGTGAAGAAAATTTCATCAGAAATCGTCTACGACCAACGGTTTTCGAGATATTAGCGATTTTCCGCGGTTTTTTCCATGTCAATAGATTCTAAAGGTGTCATTTACAGGGGGTGTATTCCGATAGGGGGTGACAAAAATTTCATCAGAAATCGTCTACGACCAACGGTTTTCGAGATATTAGCGATTTTCCGCGGTTTTTTTCCATGTCAATAGATTCTGAAAGTGCCATTTACAGGGGGTGTATTCCAATAGGGGGTAACGAAAATTTCATCAGAAATCGTCTACGACCAACGGTTTTCGAGATATTAGCGATTTTCCGCGGTTTTTTCCATGTCAATAGATTCTAAAGGTGTCATTTACAGGGGGTGTATTCGATAGGGGGTGACAAAAATTTCATCAGAAATCGTCTACGACGAACGGTTTTCGAGATATTAGCGATTTTCCGCGGTTTTTTCCATGTCAATAGTTTCTAAAGGTCTCATTTACAGGGGGTGTATTCCGATAGGGGGTAACGAAAATTTCATCAGAAATCATCTACGACCAACGGTTTTCGAGATATTAGCGATTTTCCGCGGTTTTTTCCACGTCAATAGATTCTGAAGGTGCCATTACGGGGGTGTATGTTGATAGGGGGTGACGAAAATTTCATCAGAAATCGTCTACGACCAACGGTTTTCGAGATATTAGCGATTTTCCGCGGTTTTTTCCATGTCAATAGATTCTAAAGGTGTCATTTACAGGGGGTGTATTCGATAGGGGGTGACAAAAATTCCATCAGAAATCGTCTACGACGAACGGTTTTCGAGATATTAGCGATTTTCCGCGGTTTTTTCCATGTCAATAGATTCTGAAGGTGCCGTTACAGGGGGTGTATTCCGATAGGGGGTGACGAAAATTTCATCAGAAATCGTCTTCGACCAACGGTTTTTGAGATATTAGCGATTTTCCGCGGTTTTTTCCATGTCAATAGATTCTGAAAGTGCCATTTACAGGGGGTGTATTCCAATAGGGGGTAACGAAAATTTCATCAGAAATCGTCTACGACCAACGGTTTTCGAGATATTAGCGATTTTCCGCGGTTTTTTCCATGTCAATAGATTCTAAAGGCGTCATTTACAGGGGGTGTATTCCGATACGGGGTGACAAAAATTCATCAGAAATCGTCTACGACCAACGGTTTTCGAGATATTAGCGATTTTCCGCGGTTTTTTCCATGTCAATAGATTCTGAAAGTGCCATTTACAGGGGGTGTATTCCAATAGGGGGTAACGAAAATTTCATCAGAAATCGTCTACGACCAACGGTTTTCGAGATATTAGCGATTTTCCGCGGTTTTTTCCATGTCAATAGATTCTGAAGGTGCCGTTACAGGGGGTGTATTCCGATAGGGGGTGACGAAAATTTCATCAGAAATCGTCTTTCGACAACGGTTTTTGAGATATTAGCGATTTTCGCGGGTTTTTTCCATGTCAATAGATTCTGAAGGTGCCATTTACAGGGGGTGTATTCCGATAGGGGGTAACGAAAATTTCATCAGAAATCGTCTACGACCAACGGTTTTCGAGATATTAGCGATTTTCCGCGGTTTTTTCCATGTCACTAGATTCTAAAGGTGTCATTTACAGGGGGTGTATTCCGATAGGGGGTGACAAAAATTTCATCAGAAATCGTCTACGACGAACGGTTTTCGAGATATTAGCGATTTTCCGCGGTTTTTTCCATGTCAATAGTTTCTAAAGGTCTCATTTACAGGGGGTGTTATTCCAAAAGGGGGTAACGAAAATTTCATCAGAAATCGTCTACGACCAACGGTTTTCGAGATATTAGCGATTTTCCGCGGTTTTTTCCATGTCAATAGATTCTGAAGGTGCCGTTACAGGGGGTGTATTCCGATAGGGGGTGACGAAATTTCATCAGAAATCGTCTTCGACCAACGGTTTTTGAGGATATTAGCGATTTTCCGCGGTTTTTTCCATGTCAATAGATTCTGAAGGTGCCATTTACAGGGGGTGTATTCCGATAGGGGGTAACGAAAATTTCATCAGAAATCGTCTACGACCAACGGTTTTCGAGATATTAGCGATTTCCGCGGTTTTTTCCATGTCACTAGATTCTAAAGGTGTCATTTACAGGGGGTGTATTCCGATAGGGGGTGACAAAAATTTCATCAGAAATCGTCTACGACGAACGGTTTTCGAGATATTAGCGATTTTCGCGGTTTTTTCATGTCAATAGTTTCTAAAGGTCTCATTTACAGGGGGTGTATTCCAAAAGGGGGGTAACGAAAATTTCATCAGAAATCGTCTACGACCAACGGTTTTCGAGATATTTAGCGATTTTCCGCGGTTTTTTCCATGTCAATAGATTCTGAAGGTGCCGTTACAGGGGGTGTATGTTGATAGGGGGTGACGAAAATTTCATCAGAAATCGTCTTCGACCAACGGTTTTTGAGATATTAGCGATTTTCCGCGGTTTTTTCCATGTCAATAGATTCTGAAGGTGCCATTACAGGGGGTGTATATTGATAGGGGGTGACAAAAATTTCATCAGAAATCGTCTACGACCAACGGTTTTCGAGATATTAGCGATTTTCCGCGGTTTTTTCAATGTCAATAGATTCTAAAGGAGCCATTTACAGGGGGTGTATTCCAATAGGGGGTAACGAAAATTTCATCAGAAATCGTCTACGACCAACGGTTTTCGAGATATTAGCGATTTTCCGCGGTTTTTTCCATGTCAATAGATTCTAAAGGTGTCATTTACAGGGGGTGTATTCCGATAGGGGGTGACAAAAATTTCATCAGAAATCGTCTACGACCGACGGTTTTCGAGATATTAGCGATTTTCCGCGGTTTTTTCCATGTCAATAGATTCTGAAGGTGCCATTACAGGGGGTGTATGTTGATAGGGGGTGACGAAAATTTCATCAGAAATCGTCTACGACCAACGGTTTTCGAGATATTAGCGATTTTCCGCGGTTTTTTCCGTGTCAATAGATTCTAAAGGTGTCATTTACAGGGGGTGTATTCCGAAAGGGGGTGACAAAAATTTCATCAGAAATCGTCTACGACCAACGGTTTTCGAGATATTAGCGATTTTCCGCGGTTTTTTCCATGTCAGTAGATTCCTAAAAGGTGTCATTTACAGGGGGTGTATTCCGATAGGGGGGTGACAAAAATTTCATCAGAAATCGTCTACGACCAACGGTTTTCGAGATATTAGCGATTTTCCGCGGTTGTTTCCATGTCAATAGATTCTAAAGGTGTCATTTACAGGGGTGTATTCCGATAGGGGGTGACAAAAATTTCATCAGAAATCGTCTACGACCAACGGTTTTCGAGATATTAGCGATTTTCCGCGCTTTTTTCCATGTCAATAGATTCTGAAGGTGCCATTACAGGGGGTGTATGTTGATAGGGGGTGACGAAAATTTCATCAGAAATCGTCTACGACCAACGGTTTTCGAGATATTAGCGATTTTCCGCGGTTTTTTCCATGTCACTAGATACTAAAGGTGTCATTTACAGGGGGTGTATTCCGATAGGGGGTGACAAAAATTTCATCAGAAATCGTCTACGACCAACGGTTTTCGAGATATTAGCGATTTTCCGCGGTTTTTTCCATGTCACTAGATTCTAAAGGTGTCATTTACAGGGGGTGTATTGATAGGGGGTAACGAAAATTTCATCAGAAATCATCTACGACCAACGGTTTTCGAGATATTAGCGATTTTCCGCGGTTTTTTCCATGTCAATAGATTCTAAAGGTGTCATTTACAGGGGGTGTATTCCGATAGGGGGTGACAAAAATTTCATCAGAAATCGTCTACGACGAACGGTTTTCGAGATATTAGCGATTTTCCGCGGTTTTTTCCATGTCAATAGATTCTGAAGGTGCCATTACAGGGGTGTATGTTGATAGGGGGTGACAAAAATTTCATCAGAAATCGTCTACGACCAACGGTTTTCGAGATATTAGCGATTTTCCGCGGTTTTTTTCCATGTCAATAGATTCTAAAGGTGTCATTTACAGGGCTGTATTCGGATAGGGGGGTGACAAAAATTTCATCAGAAATCGTCTACGACCAACGGTTTTCGAGATATTAGCGATTTTCCGCGGTTTTTTCGATGTCAATAGATTCTGAAGGTGCCATTACAGGGGGTGTATGTTGATAGGGGGTGACGAAAATTTCATCAGAAATCGTCTACGACCAACGGTTTTCGAGATATTAGCGATTTTCCGCGGTTTTTTCCATGTCAATGGATTGTAAAGGTCTCATTTACAGGGGGTGTATTCCGATAGAGGGTATCGAAAAATTCATCAGAAATCGTCTACGACCAACGGTTTTCGAGATATTAGCGATTTTCCGCGGTTTTTTTCCATGTCAATAGATTCTGAAGGTGCCATTACAGGGGGTGTATGTTGCTAGGGGGTGACGAAAATTTTATCAGAAATCGTCTACGAGCAACGGTTTTCGAGATATTAGCGATTTCCGCGGTTTTTTCCATGTCAATAGATTCTAAAGGTGTCATTTACAGGGGGTGTATTCCAATAGGGGGTAACGAAAATTTCATCAGAAATCGTCTACGACCAACGGTTTTCGAGATATTAGCGATTTTCCGCGGTTTTTTCCATGTCAATAGTTTCTAAAGGTTTCATTTACAGGGGTGTATTCCGATAGGGGTAACGAAAATTTCATCAGAAATCGTCTACGACCAACGGTTTTCGAGATATTAGCGTTTTTCCGCGGTTTTTTCCATGTCACTAGATTCTAAAGGTGTCATTTACAGGGGCTGTATTCCGATAGGGTGGGACAAAAATTTCATCAGAAATCGTCTACGACCAACGGTTTTCGAGATATTAGCGATTTTCCGCGGTTTTTTCCATGTCAATAGATTCTGAAGGTGCCATTACAGGGGGTGTATGTTGATAGGGGGTGACAAAAATTTCATCAGAAATCGTCTACGACCAACGGTTTTCGAGATATTAGCGATTTTCCGCGGTTTTTTCCATGTCAATAGATTCTAAAGGTGTCATTTACAGGGGCTGTATTCGGATAGGGGGTGACAAAAATTTTCATCAGAAATCGTCTACGACCAACGGTTTTCGAGATATTAGCGATTTTCCGCGGTTTTTTCCATGTCAATAGATTCTAAAGGCGTCATTTACAGGGGGTGTATTCCGATACGGGGGTGACAAAAATTTCATCAGAAATCGTCTACGACCAACGGTTTTCGAGATATTAGCGATTTTCCGCGGTTTTTTCCATGTCAATAGATTCTAAAGGTTTCATTTACAGGGGGTGTATTCCGATAGGGGGTAACGAAAATTCATCAGAAATCGTCTACGACAACGGTTTTCGAGATATTAGCGATTTTCCGCGGTTTTTTCCATGTCAATAGATTCTGAAGGTGCCGTTACAGGGGGGTGTATTCCGATAGGGGGTGACGAAAATTTCATCAGAAATCGTCTTCGACCAACGGTTTTTGAGATATTAGCGATTTTCCGCGGTTTTTTCCATGTCAATAGATTCTGAAGGTGCCATTACAGGGGGTGTATTCCGATAGGGGGTAACGAAAATTTCATCAGAAATCGTCTACGACCAACGGTTTTCGAGATATTAGCGATTTTCCGCGGTTTTTTCCATGTCAATAGTTTCTAAAGGTCTCATTTACAGGGGGTGTATTCCGATAGGGGGGTAACGAAAATTTCATCAGAAATCGTCTACGACCAACGGTTTTCGAGATATTAGCGATTTTCCGCGGTTTTTTCATGTCACTAGATTCTAAAGGTGTCATTTACAGGGGGTGTATTCCGATAGGGGGTGACAAAAATTTCATCAGAAATCGTCTACGACGAACGGTTTTTCGAGATATTAGCGATTTTCCGCGGTTTTTTCCATGTCAATAGTTTCTAAAGGTCTCATTTACAGGGGGTGTATTCCAAAAGGGGGGTAACGAAAAATTTCATCAGAAATCGTCTACGACCAACGGTTTT